>JARHVA010000710.1:2572500-3045000 GCA_037957365.1 Torreya grandis
TATAATGTATGTTTGTAAGCTTTAAGGTAACTTCTCCTTCTTTCATGCTTACTCAATCATGCAACATTGAAAATACACTTGCAAAGGCTTCCAAAAATAGGATCCAACATGAAAAGAGGTAGATTTTCAACATAATATGATTATTTTAGTTTCCTCAAGTTCCTTTAGGTGAAAATAAAGTTTTGGAAGTGTTGTTAAATCCAAGAAAAGACAAAAAAAACCTTTCATCTTCTCTATTGAGTATCTTGGTAGGTTAAGGAAGGTAGTTTTGATAAGGAGCGGTCATCTTAGGACAAGTTATACTAGGTGTTGGATGGGGTCTATATTCCCTCTCAATCCATGTAATTTTTTAAAAAAAATATCCCTTGTGCTTTATGAACTATCATTAATAAGTTAGGAGCCTCTAGAACCTATGTAAAACTATGCAGGCTCAGTTTTTCCCATTTGAATGCATTTTGGAGCTTTATGGGAGAAAAATAATGATTGGAAGACATTTTTATAAAGATAAGGGACCCTCTAAATATCAAAATTGGTGCATATAACCATGGTCCAAGTCTTATTATGCCAATAATGTGGTGTTTTGTCAAGATTTATAGGTTTAGGCAAGTTTCTTGTGAAGTGTGAGGTGTTTTTTGCATAAGTGAGGTTTAAATCAAGCATAAATAAGGTAAAGAGTACTAAATAAGATAAATTAATTCCTTCACACCATATCTAAGCTAAAATTCATGTGTATGAAGGATTTAAATACTCATGTAAAATTGAGAAGGTATTGATTCATTGTTATTGAGAAGCTTCTTGTGTTGATGAGCTAAGTGAAAGATAATGTTTGAGGGATGGTCTTCAATATGTCTTTATTTTTTTAACAATGTTATTTATCTCCATATCAACCTCTAAAACCCCTAATTTACCATGCACGATCAAGGCAACATTTGAGAGATTATCATGCACTCATAGGCCTGCCTATAATACTATCTTTAAATGCATTTTATGTGATTAATATAAGGTTTAAAGGTAGTTTTAAGTGTAATAAATATTGGAAAGTAACCTTTATTTCCTTAAATATCCAAATAGGGTTCTATATAAGGATCACATTTGCTTCTTTGAGTCAAAATAACCACCTAAAGTTATAATACATGGAGATAAGGTAATCTTAATTGATTATGTCAAGACTATAAGAAAACCTATGCAAAAGAAGCATTTACTTTGGCATTTAATAGTGTGTGTGTGTGTGTGTGTGTGTGTGTGTGTGTGTGTGTGTGTGTGTGTGTGTGTGTGTGTGTGTGTGTGTGTGTGTGTGTGTGTGTGTGTGTGTGTGTGTGTGTGTCTAATTATAATAGGAAAATATTATAATGGAGAATATGATATAATTGAAAATCCATCTCAAGAATGGCTTGGGAATAGTATAATGTTGGAAAATGTAGACCTATAGGTCTGCCTATAAAAGAATATGAAAGCATGTATTATTCTTATTGGTGTATAAGTATGATGTTAGAGTTAGGTAAATAAGGACCCTATATAAGGTTATTATGGTGATTTTAACCCTATAAAAATTGATATAATATCAATCAATGGTGGTTAGGGTCAAAATAAAAAGAAAATCCTAAAACCCTAGGCCTACATTAATCAAGTTCCAAAGTTAAATGATGTTAAATATCCATCATAAAACTATTTTTAGACTTTTTTAAGGATTTTAAATACCTAAATAATCTTTTTAATTCAAATTAAAACATCAAGATGACTCTTTTTGCTCAAAAACTCTTATTGGGTGAAAAAATATAGGTGTGCAAGCAAGAGAAGCTCAATCTTTTGCTTAGCCTATATAGGAGTAAGTGCATGGTTTAAAATGGTGTTTTTGTTAGGTTGTGGAGCTAAAAGCTTCACTGATGCAAACAGAGGAGGAGGTTTCAGGAAGGTTGCTGAGTGTTATAGACGTTGGCATCGGTCAGGCCAACTGACGTCAGTCAGAAGTCAGCCGGCATCGGCACCCCCTAGGCAGATAGGGACCGACGTCGGTCGCCTATGTGGTTTGAACTGTGAATGTTACGGGTAGTTAGCTAACGAACCAAGTGTTTGCATGCCAAGAGCCAAATCTAGACTAGAAGTTGCAGATCTAATTATTGTAATTAGATGTCTAATTATTGTTTGGATGAGATCTATATAATAGACTCATGGATTGTATTTTAAGTTGTTCTAGTGTGAGTTGAGCAAATCTAGCTCCTTCTGTGTGTGAGGTGAGCAAGGGTGTTCCTCCTAGTTCCATAGCAATACCAGTGTGGGTGCTGGATTGGAGAATTAGCAAGGTTCTTCATGTATGTATGATCTTGGTCATCAGGTGAGCATGGCTACTTTTGGATATCTACATGGTAAGTAAGATCATTGATCTGTAGGTGTATGTGTGTGCAAGGTCAAGGTTCACAGGTGTGTAAAACTAGATTGATTTGCAGGTGTGCAAGATCAGATAGGATAGCAACACAACAGGGAGCAGGATCAGGTAGGATCTACTTGGAGTATAGTGTGTACTCAAAGAGAGCAAAGAGGAAGGCAAGGCAGTTCCTTCCATAAGTAAGATCAGATTTGGGTTACAGGTTGTTACGGTTTAGGGGAGATCTATTTGAAGTATGATTGTGTACTTGTGGAGTGCGTGGATCACTTGTGGTGTGCGTGGAGCACAAGAGTACTGGCAGTAGTGGATACTAGCTGGTTGGAGGTGAACACCAACTCTGTGTTTGAGTTGTGTGTTGGGACCTAAGAGAGAGAGCTTTGAGCGAAGATTTACTGTTTATGCCCTAGAGGTGTGGGAGCCCTAGAGGTGTGTAAGGAAGAAGAACTATGGTAATCTTCTTTGTTGTATTTCCTTCTGAAAGAGTTTTAATACAAGTTGTGTATTGTCTCTCTTATTCTGTGTTATTTCTGAATTCTAGTTACTTGTGATTCTGGTTATTTCTGCATGTTAAGTTGCTTGTATTTGGTAATCAATTGTGTGCTTCCATTATTTCCCAATAGTTTTGGGATGTTAAATTGGTATAATTACTCCAAAATTTTGTAATTATCAAGTTTTTTAGATTCCTATAATTTATGAACAATGGTTAAAAAGATAAAAATCTCTTAAGCTACCTAGAAGGGCTAGAGAGACCCAATGACTATGTTTACCCTCTAAATGACTATAAATTCATAAACCATGGCCTAAAAAATAATTTTATTACCTATATATTTATCATACATAACTATTCGATAAATATTTTGGCATGTGTGGAGTATAATAATGAAGAAAATGGCCTAATTTTGTAGGTTACAAGCCTAAATCAAGACATAAAGACTTAGTTTATGAGCATGTTAAAGATTTGAATGAATGTTTGGGTAATGTCCACACCATAATTAATATTTTATAAGGTAATAATGAATAATATCCAATAATATATGAATATCATAATGGCGTTTTGGTTCTAGAACCCTGTTTTGAACACATACATACATGCCTACAAGACAAGGGAAACTTACTTCCAAGATTTGAAGAAAGTATGCAATATTTGCATTGGATTGGAGTTTTGGATGGTAAATTAGGATGTGTTAGATACATGAGATACCTTTAAGTGTGTTTATAAGTTTTATAGATTCATTTAAAAAACAAAATAAAGCTACAGCCTATCTCAAAGTCCTAAAATACATATAGAACCTTGGAATTTGGCATTTTGGAGAGATTTGGAGAGTGTTAAAGGGAGAATGACCCTTAGATGGGTTGAATTAAGTTTTTTAAGACCTTATACAAGTATAATAAATGTTTTAAGTTTCCTATAACTCCATTCATGTTTTTTCTTTCCTCTAAGCCTACTCAAGCCTATGTGTAGGCCAACCTAGGTCTAAAAGCTTATTTTTTGTATAACTTGAGTTCCATCCCTTAGAATTATTTTAAAAATTTACATATGACCTAATTTTATGTAAAATACATTATTTTTAAGTTTTTTTATCAATAATATACGTCCTTGCATGGTCTCTAGTATTGTAGGCTTGTTTTAGGCCTAATTAAGCCTAATTGGGAAAGATGGGTGTTGAGAAAGTGGGTTTTCATTGGGATTTAGGTAATGAAATTTTGGTTGAATATGAATAAATATAAAGAGTACTCAAATATTATTTTATTTCTCCTATAATTTTTTTTAATCTCTCAAACCAAGGATCTTTGTGCAAAAAATAGGGCTATAAGGAATAAGCCTCAACGAGAGCAAAATGTGAGAATTCTTGAATGAAATGGCAACATAGAAGTGGAAATATGATTATTTTTAGGTATTCAATAGGTTTTTATGGAAATATAGGTAGTTAGACCCAAATAAGATGATTTCTCACTTCATAATTGTTAAGCACAAGTTGTTACTGAGAGTGGGGGGTGAATTAGTAATAAATATCTTTTACACTTTTTATTTAAACAATTATTCCACCTAAGATATGAAATATAATAAAATCACAAATCACACAACACAAAGTAATAGTGACACAATATTTATACATGGAAACCCTTTCGAGAGAAAACCATGAAGAATTAGATCTCAATATAAAAATTCATAGGTACCAACATGTTGGAGCACCAACCCCAAAAAAAAATTTGTAGGCACCAACCTATAGGAGCACGAACCCCTTTCATCAAGCACCAACTCAAAAAGAGACACCAATATCTTCAAAATTAAGGCACCAACCTTCTCACAAAAATCACTCTTCTATCTTTGATTTGTTGTCAACACAACAGATGATAGAACACTGATTTATTTCATTTCAATTTGATCTACATTTGAGTGTTTTTGCTACTAGGATATGCCTTATACTTACTGATTTTTCCTTTCAATTATTCTCATAAAAGCTTGCCTTTAAATATTTATGTGCTTCTTTTATGTCTTCCACTTTTTTGAATCTACAAATTTGCCACTTGTTATGCACTTATTTATAACCCATGGAAAGCCACAAATTAAGGTCGTGACTCTCTAAGTGAAAAGGTCCATTCAAACAGTGAAAAATCCTCCCAATAGGTCAGTCAAGGTTGAAATTTCCATTGACATTTCTATTTACATTTACATTAACATTTCCATTCACTTTCGTTGACATTTTCATTCACTTCCAACAACAATTTCATTCACTTATGGCCATAATTTCATTCACTTCTAAAAATAATTCCATTCACTTTTGGCCACAATTCCATTTGACATATCCATTACAAATCCTTTGACATCAATGACAATATTCCAATAATCTCCCCCTTTATCATTGATGGTAACCACATACCAAAACTACTCCCCCTTGATATACTGTCTCTTATATCTGAATCCTTCTTTGTTGTATCTCCCCCTTTCTATGATATCCTCTTTCTATATTTCTTCCCCTTTAACATCAATGGTAAAGGGTTTATCCAAGAGCTAGTACTTACCTCCCCCTTAGCTAATGCTTTTCTTCAATGGAAAGAAGCAAAAGAAATTACTCCCAACTTCTCATGTAGGTACTCAAATGTGTCCTTCGAAAGTGCCTTCATGAAAATATCTACTATCTTCTCTATTGTATTAATGTATTATATCTTGACTTGCTAATATGCAACTTGATCTCTCAAGAAATGGTATCTGATTGGGATATGTTTCATTCTAGAGTGCATCACCAGATTCTTCAAAATACTGATGGTATTGGTGTTGTCACAATAAATGGAGATGGGTTGATCATACTTCACCTTGATATCTTCCAGAGTCTACTTCATCTAAATCACTTGAGTACAACATAGAAATTCCACTATATAGTCTGCCTATGTTGTGGATAGTGAAACTGAATTCTATTTCTTACTTAACCAGGATACTAAGCTATCACTAAGGAAAAATGCAACTCCACTTGTACTCTTCTTGTCATCTAGGCAACCTGTTTCTATGCTAAATCGCTTTCTACATTCAAAAGATAGAGAAATGAGAAACTAAGAAGAAGGATGAGGGTTTATACGTACCCAGATTGTAGACGTGCACACCAAAATTCAGACGTTGTGAGAACTCCTCTTTGGCTATGGAGGAATGACCCCTGAAAGAGAAAGACACTAAACATGAAGAAGGTTAGATGACAAAAGGGTGGACTGCCAAGCAAGAGCTTGGTCCTAGAAGCACAAAGGCTTCTTGGAGGATGTTAGTCCACTATTAAAAATAGAATGCTGATCAGAAACAGAAAGTGACAAATGATGGAAAATAGAAAGAAAGAACTTAAGACAAATGCATACCTGTTTAGAAGCTATCTGCCTTTGCACAGTCACCAACGTCGGTGGTATTTCCAGCATCAGTCAGAGAGGTCGCTGACGTCAGTTATACTATCGACATCGGTAGGGGTACTGGCTGAGGTCGGTCAGGGTAGCAGTCAGGGACGGGTCAGGCCAGGCTTCAGGACTGTGGACAGGGTCTATGGACGTGTAGAAGGGACTGTGGTCTTGTCTGAGGGTCAAGGAGGTCTGTTTAGGGGTTTGAGGGATTGCTTGGAGGTTTGAGGAATTTGTCTTGGGTCTGAGGGACTGAGGATGTTGCCTGGAACTAGACTAAAAGAGTGACAGGGCAAAAGGAAGATGGACAAGAGATAGGGTCTGGAAGGCTTTTCAACCTCTCAGGGGAAGGATAGGGCAAGTGGTAGACAGTGGATAGGATGGATAAATGAAATCAAATGAAATAATGAAATGAAATAATGAAATTGCTTACCTTTTTGCTTACTGGTTGAAGGATGGAGGAGCCTATTGTTGGAGCTGTGGAAGACCTGTTGCAAGAAGAAATCACTGATGTAGAGTGCCTGTACCTGCTGCTGCTACTGTACGAGGTCGAGAGAAAGGAGAACACGAATGCCAGGAGCGTCAAGAGGATTCTATTTATGGGGGGTGCAGAATGGTTGCAGAAAACCATTTTGAAGGTTGTCAATGGTGGCAGAACCGCCGACATCGGCTGAATAATGATCAACGTCGGTGAGGTCAGAACGGGCACAGAGGCTAAAATTAGCCTCTGTCTGTTCTTGCATGCTGCCGAGTCAAGAGGCCATGGGAAAATGGTCGAGGAAGACATAAATGGACGTGGGAGGAAGGATAAAGGGGATATTTGGGCAATAAAAGCTAGGAGAGAGGTGGGGGAATCCAAGGAGGGGATCCAAGGTGGCAAGGGTGAGGTGGAAAGGGGCCAAATATTTAATTATTTTAATTTGATAAATGGAGGGGGCTAGGACAAGGGTTATGATATGGGTCAACGGGGGACAAGGGGGGAGGATGAAAGATGACCAAGGTGCAGACACATTTTTGGTGTCTACATTTGCCCCTTTTTGTCTTGTTGGTTGTTCTTGACGAACCGCAAGACAAAAATAGGAGTTAGTTGCCCCAAGAATGGGATGAGGTGCTCCCCCCTCAAAGCGAGAGTCGAGGGAAGGGAACTAGAGATCAAGTGTCGATTTGACAGAGAGATGGATAGAGAGAAGGTGAGTGAAAATGCTACAATAGTCGTGATTGTGCGTATACCACTTCACGGGATGGTCGGGTCAAATTATCGCATGTCGAGGGTTAAGGAGTGCCAAAATTGAAATAATTGAGCCCCAGCATTTAGTCATCTGCTAATCGGGTTATTCAATCTAAGCTGAAGCTCCAAATGGTCATCGTGTTCCAAGTATCTTAGGCTCAGGAAGTGCTCCCAAAAACATGAAAATGTCACAAGTAGTGCAGATCAACCGGCTTGCGATCTTATACTTGTGAAGGTCACAAAAATATGGTCTACAAACAATTTGCTAACCAGTCGTGGGGTAGCATACATGCAAAAACAACCAAGGCAACATTGTCTTGGAAGTGGTCATGGTCGGAGGAGATAGGCATGATCTCCAATGGTCTTTGGTCAAGGTGGATGGATGGATGAAAGGATGTGGCTGAGCTAACCTCAGAAGATGTCATGTGATCTGAGTGCTGCCTACATAGCCCTTGTGTGAAGGGCCTCAGGCTAATGTAGATCTCCCTAAAAAGGAGGAAGGGTTGAAGAGATTGATTGGTCTTGGTCAAAGTGGTCGATAGACTGGTCTTGGTCAAGGTCAAGGTCGAGGATTGGTTCTGGATGAAGTCAAGGTCATGGTCAAGAGGAAGAATGGTTTGCCCATCAGAGAGATGAACAAACGAGGGTAGTCGAGCTAACCCCAAAAGACGTTGTGTTATCTGAGTGCTACCTACATAGCCCCAGTCTTAGGGCCTCAGACTAATGTAATTCGAACTAGTTGAGAAGATGGGTCGATGATTGGTTTGGTCATGTGTCGAAATGATGAGGAGAAAAAGATGTTACAGCCTTTTCCAAATGGCGTATTTTGTAACATTGGTCGAAGGTCTTTCATTCCTAGCAATTTTCTATAGTCGTGATGGATGTATGCTAAAAATGAATTGAGGTCTATTTATGCTTCAGCAAGTATTGGTTTATGCTTAATATAAATTATGTTTGGTCGATAGTTTCCATGTGTATTGGTGTCCATAGAAACTATGTGAGATGGACTATGATGAGTGGCCTAAAAAAAAGAGATTGGAGTTGCGCTGATTAGGTTTGACAAGTGATGAAGTTGAATGTGACCAAAGTGCAGAAGAAGTGAAAGGCATATTCATCCTTTCATTGACAAGGACCAAAATGACAGCATAGATAGGGGTTGTTAGAACCAAGAGCCCCATTCATGCATTGTGTCGTTGACCATGAATTGTGTTAGAATGGTAATTGAATCACTTTAACATTAAAGTGAGCTCGAAGTCCATTGAGCAGGTGTTATGATAGGAGGATAGGGTAACCCATTTTAAGAGCAGGGATTACCTTGCCCCTTTTTATAAGAGACCCTTAGACAACTATAAGCCAAGTCCATGACCCATTTTTTTTTGGTGCAGACTGATCGATGCGGGAAGTCTACATAGAGATGTCATTTGCTTGGTGGTCATTTGTGAAGCTAATCGATGCGAGAAGCTTCTAAGAAAGTGTTGTTTGTAGCAAGATTTAGTCATAGCCATTCTTTGAGGGAGTGGTCTATATTTTTACTTCATATATTAGGGCTTTTGAATAGCTGTCCTTCGAGGGAGCAGTCTATTAGCTACAACAATGATAGTACAGCTATCCTTCGAGGGAGCAGTCTACTTTTTGATTTGATTTTGTGACCTTGGATATTTTGACATCTTGACTTCTTTTTTTTTTTGACAGAAATGTGAGTCATGGACAAGACTACAGAAGGTCAAAGGCTCCCTTTTATTAGGACAAAGCATCCATACTTTATAAAAGGGTTATAGAGGATTTGTTAAGGGAAATAGGGTCAAAAGGGTTGAGGATTAAGAGGACATGGATTGCTCAAGGGACGAGCTCAAGTTAAATGTCAAGTGGATGAGTACTCGACTAACAGAAGAATGGGCGCAGATGCAACGCATTGAGAGGCTCAGGTTCTGGCCGTCCGTCAAGAGAGGACAGACGATAAGTCCCTGACCCATACTTGTGTGTGATGATGAAAGGTCTGAGCCAAGTAGGGGTGAATTTGCCTCATTTACTTCACTCCATATTGGTCACGTGTTGATTGATGACGGATGGGTTGATGATTGACATGGTCGCTGATTGGTCGAGATTAGTTGAATGTTTTGATAAAAAGGTTGGTTGAATGCTTGGGTTGACTGTTTGGTCGAAGTCATGACTGATGATTGGTTAGTGTCTGGTCGATGGTCTGGTCAATGGTCTAGTCAATGTCACTGTCAATGTCTGGTCATGGTTAATATCTGGATGAATGTCTGGATTGATGATTGGTCAATGTTTGGTTGGTTGATGTTTGGTCATTGGTCTGGTCAAGGTTATGATAGTTGGTATAAAGTCAAATTCCCCCCAGTCATTTTGTGGTAGGAAGAATGTCTATAACCCAGTGTGAATGACCAATGGGTTAGAGAAAAGATGAGAAGGAGAGCCTGGGTACCCCACCTGGTTGATAGATTTAGGGGACCCAAGTGAATGACATTTAGGCAGTGAAAAAGCTAGGAGGGATGGAAACCACCGACTCCGTAGGTGAAGAGGGAGGGATAGGTGAGCCTGGAGGAGATTGGTCAATGGGTGGCTCGGGACAAAGGTATGAAGGGGCCTGAGTGGGGTCATGATATCCCAGGCCATACCATTTCTTGGCATCATCATCATTAAGAGGCTCAATAGGCTGATGGGAGCCTTGCTCATAGCGTTCGAAACCAAAACCCTTCCATGCACACCTGTAAAGATAAGTGTGTGCAAAGGTGGGGTTGCCAAGAAATGAGAAATCCGATGTGAAAGGTTAGGGTGAAGAGAGAGGATTGCCATCAGTAGGAGCTTGATTGAGCCCCCCATAGACAAGGTTGGTTCAGAGGTGAGGAGGACCATAAGGCACGACCATCCCGATCTAATGGTCATAACTAGGGCTGAGATGAAGGCGTCCATACTCTTGTGGAGTTTGGAACATGTCTAAGGCCAACAAGTGATATTCTCCCAGAGAAATTCATTGGAAGATGTCTTCCATGGGGTCTTTAGTCATCGCTTGAAGGGGAGGTGTAAGGGCGACCGCCGGTTGTGAACTGGTCGAAGCTTCTACGGATGGAGGCAGCGTCGGGGTTGATGACTTGATAGGAATGAGAACATCATTTGGATGGTAGGTTGTGTTATAAGTTTTGAAGGGTGAAGGGTCAGTAGGAATGGTGTGGACTTGCCCGTCATGCTCAAATTTCACAGAACGGTATAGGGTGGAGGGGACACAGGCCATGGCGTGGATCCAGGGTCGGCCCAGCAACATGTTGTATTGGAACTCTCCTTTGATGATATAGAAGAGCTTTAGGACTGTGCATGCACCAATGCAAATGTGAAGGATGACTGTGCCAATGGTTATGGCAGTAGTGTCATTGAAGAAGCATAAGATTGTGTCAGTTTTGGAGATGCAATTCTTGGGAAGAGCCAACTGATCAAAGGCATGGGTGGAGATAATGTTGATGTTGGTGCCTCTATCGATCATAATGCATTTAATGTGTGTCTGATTAACATAGGAGTGATGAAGAGGGTGGCATCCTGATCTTCCGTGTTGGATGTGGGAATCTCATAATCGCTAAATGTGACGGAGGCAACAGGAGATAAAGATTGGATGAGGGCAGCGAGTGGTTGGGGGTCCTTGGGTTGGACCTCTACTGCCTACAAGGCTTGGATGAGGGCTTGACGATGCTGAGGCAAGGTTTGGATGAGGTCATAAAGGGACATCTTCACAGGTGTCTGGTGAAGCTGTTTCAACATGGAGTCATGAATCAGCCTAGAAGAGGAAGAAGAAGAAGGCTGAGATGCGCCAAGGATAGAAATTTTAGGCTTGGGCACAAGAGGGGGCTTGACGAAAGGGTAGGTCCAAGGAATGGCAGCTTTTTCTTTTGCCTTGTCATTTTGGGACCTAGTGGTTATATGGATAGCATTGATTTCAAAGATAGGAGGTGAAGAAGGGGTCATGGCCTACTGGTGAGATGTTGATGTGGTTGAAGAGGTTGGATGGGAAGGTGTCGAGGTTTGGTCAAGAGTGTCCTCAAGGAGAAGAGTGTCCTCCATATAGTGGTGAATGACGGCCTTGAGGGCACAGCAAGTCTCGGTATCGTGTCTTGGCGTATGATGGTATAAGCAAATCTTCGTGTCATCAAACCAGGAGGGCTTGGACCTGAGATATTGGAAAGGCCTAATGGGTGGAAGGGTTATGCTGGAAGTCTACAAAAGTCAGTGCAATATCAATGAGTATGAGCCCACTAAAGGGTCCGTGCTAGTTGATATGTGCGAGGCAGGGGACTTTTGCTCAGGCAAAGCTGGAGGAGGTTTTCGTACCATCTTATGGGTCATTGGTGTGGTGACAAATGGAGACGGTACTTCCTTCATGAGAGGTGCCACCTTTTTAGGAGAGCGTAGGCTAGGGGTAGGCAGAGGAAGCAAAGGAGGCAACTGGTTTTGATTAGAGGTCAGAGTCGAAAGGATTCTGGTCAGGGTCGAAGGATGGGGGCCCAAAATAGAAGGTAATGGTGATGGGGGATGAGGCATTCACTTATGTGGTCTGGTAGTCTTCTTCAACTTGGTTGGAAGACTACTACTGGTCAAGGTCTGGTCTAAGTCCACCTTCACTTGTGGGTGAGTGAGGGTAGAGATAGGGTGAACGCCAAGTGATTTGATAGGTTTAGATGGGGTAGATGCGGGTTTTGGTTTTGATGGGGTTGGTTGAGGTTTGGGAGTCTGGTCTTTATTGAGAGTCTTGGGAAATTTTGCCTTAGGAGGATTGGCAGTATGAGACGAGAGGGCACGGGCATGTTGAAGGGCTTTAAGACGCTCTCACAATCCCTGATGCGTCACTTTCTTTGAAGGGAGAAGTCTGATTTTCTCCACTAATCGAGAAAATGGCTGAGAAGATGTTGGATGATATTTGGGTTCTTGAGAAGATGTTGATGGTTGTGGGGCTAAAGATGAGATGGGGGTAGCAGTCTCGGTCCCAAGGCATGGTGAAGTTGTGACAGGTTCGTCCTTGATTGGAGACGAAGGAGAGGAAGGTTCTTCCTTGGGTGGGGAAGAAACTAGAGAATGAGGCTCCTCAAGTGGGTAAAGGGTAGGGATTATGGTGCCCTCCACTTGCAGTTGAGGAGTAGGAAGGGTCAGGTCCTCCATAGGTAGCAGGAAGGAGGATGGTGAGATCGGTGGTGTCAATAAGGTTGAGGCATCCTCCAAGATGAGAGAGGTCGATAGAGAACTAACTGGGGAAAGAGGTTCATCCACATGTGATGGACTGATAGATGGACTAACCTCTTGAGGTTGGTCAGGGATGAAGGGCGACACCGTATTGACTGTTTGAATGTTGTGTTCATGAGTGTCGTCAATCAAGGTCTAGACATTGTTTTGGGTTGGTGGATGATTGGGGAATGGTTGCTTGAAGATGTCGATGCCCTGATTAGGAGGTGCATTGGGATTATCTAGGATGAGGTCAACCCTTTCAAGCATGTCTTGGATTATATTTTTAAGGGTTTTGTAGTTTCCTGTGTCATGTCCTTTAACACGATGGAAGTTACAGAAGTCATTTTCCCTATACCACGCTGGGATGGCATGTGAGGGATCAAATTATGGAGGTGGTCGGATCTGGGGGAGATTGAGAACCCCCTATTTAACAAGTTTTTCCAACACATATGCATATGATTCTCTGAGAGGAGTATACCATTATTGTACGTATCTTTGCTAGAATTGGCGGGTGACGCTCTGAGATGTGGATGGCTCAGGCTGATTGGTTGAAGGTGAAGAGGATGAAGGTCTAACGACCATAGCGTTAGATGAAGCTTTAGACTTAGGATTGGATGATGAAGGTTTAGAAGAAGAGGAGTCATTGGTCTTAGATTTGGGATTCTTGCTCTGCAACTTGACTTTATTCTCCTCGATGGCACATAATTTGAGTTTGCGGGCCATCGTGAAGGCTTCGTCGAAGGTGCGGAAGGTCTGAACCCTCAAGGTGGAAGAAATATGCTTGGCACAGGCTTGGGAGAAAATTTCAATAAGTTCGGGTTGGAATAAGGAAAAGGAGAGTTGATTGATGAGGCCTCTCCAACGAACAATGAAGTCAGCTATGGATTCATCCTCGAATTGGTGGATAGAATAGAGGTCTGTGATCGAGACCTTCTTGGTGATGTTGATGGAGAAATGATCAAGAAAGAGCTGGGCCAACTGTGTGAATGTGAAGAGGGAATGGCTGGCAAGGGATCTGTACTAGTCAAGCGCAGCACCAGAGAGGGATATAGGAAACATGCATAAAAGCAACACATCGTCATGGGCGATAAGATAATAGGCATGTATGAATGCCTGTAAGTGCTGTTGTGGCTCTTCCTTGCTTTGAAAGCGAGAAAACTTAGGAAGTTCCCACTGGCTGGGATATGGCCTGATCAGGATAGAAGGATGAATGGGCTCATTACAAATTTGCTCATATGAGAGAGCATTGTGTGAGCCAAAAATAGAGGTCTCTAGGCTAGACATCTTATCCATCAGCATTTTGATGATATCTACTGACGGATTGGCGGGTGGAGTGCCCCCTAGGTTGTAGGGTGCTTGGAAGAGGCTAGAGGAGGTATACGACGTAGTTGGTTGTCCCTGTAAGGGTGCAATGTAGGGATAACTAGTCATAGGGATAGAAGAGAAGACTAAGGGTGATTGGGTAGAAGGCATAGCTAGGCTCGATGTTGCCACAAGAGGTTGGATTATGGTAACAGGTGCCAATGGATAGGTAGCCACCCTAATGTTGATAAGGGCCAGGGTAGGCAGAATAGAGACGACCAAGTTTTGGAAAGGAGTGGAGAGTGGTTGAGTGGGCTGAGGTTGATAGGGGGCTAAAACCCTTGTGGAAGTGGGCCCAAAGATGGAGGGAGAGGCCACACTTGGAGGGTTGGTCAAGGTCTGGTCATTGGTTGAGGTGATAGCTTGGGTGTCTAAAGGTTTAACTACGAACACTGTCGATATGGCTACAGTTTCGATAAGAGAGGTTGGCATTCCATAAATTGGATTGCCCAAGGAGTCTCGCATTTGGCTATACGCGAGATAGTGCTGCAAGGCTTTGATGTTGAGGTCCAAGAATCGTGTAAAATCTTGGTCCCCTTCTGGGATAATAGGAGTCTAGGGTAGGTTTGGGCGAGTAGGAGTTCTTTCAGTCTCTGAGTGGAACTCCATTATAGGACCAGTTATGGATGGGGTAGACGGAAGCAGTTGATGCCTCGCATGGTTGACTAGAGCCTTGGCTTGACTACGAGTCAGAATCATTCAAGGCAAGGAAGGTTCAAGTTTCAAAAACTATGTTTTTTAATTTTAGAAAACCAGGATGGATGCTAGACAGCAAGAAAGCCGATTTTTAGCTTGTTGTTTTGGGAAAAAGGTTATGAACAGAGACCGACATTGGTTTAAAAACCAATGTCGGTGGAAAATGGGTGTCGATGTCAGTCGGATGACCGATGTCGGTGAGAAAAGGTTGCTGACATCGATGGTAAAACCGATGTCGGTGACTGTGCTTTCTAGAAACTTAGAGGATTTGAAAGTTTTCGGAAAGAAGAGAAGAAGAAAAATGTCCTCACTAGCTCAAACAAGCAGATAGGAATGGAAAAATAGATGGAGACAGGCAGGCCCTAAGCATTAGATCCCTAGGAATAATTTATTAAGATCATGTTGGCTTATGCCTTAGAAATGTGTGTAGGAAGATTTGGCTTTTGAGATGGGTCCTAGAAGAGGTAGTCTATGGATGTTTCATGTTTTGTTTAGGCGCTCAAGAAGTCTGGGTTAGGTTCCGTACATGGCCTGGTGCTAAGAAGCAAGCTCCCCTCACTTCACGAGTCCAGTGGTAAGCTGGTCTCGCTTAGCCAAAATATACTTTCCCTATAGTTTAGACTCTGCCAGAGAACAGAGTGGGCTTTCCCCTTGGTGATGAAATCCAAGTAGGATCATCGAGACGGGTAAGGTATCTACTGGGTGATGAAATCCCAGTCGAGCCTTGTCTTAGGTAAGTTTGATGTTTAGATTTAGTGCAAGTGGTTTAGGTTGTGTAACATCAAGTGATCTACGATTAATTCAATATGCATTTTGTTAATTACTAAGTGTGGACTAAGAAATGCAAGCACAAGCAGAAATGGAATGCAAAGTGTTTTAAGCCTCAAGTCAAAATGTTAAGTTTGGATGAAAGCAAGTCGAGAAAGGGTTGAAGGATATGATTTTTGACTAGTCTAGAAATGCAAGAAAAGAAAAGAAAAGTTCTTTTTATTCCTGCTTATAATGTCATTTAGAAAATAAGGAAGAGGTGAAAAGGGAGGATCCTAATGCACCCTATATGAAAAGAAGGAAAGAAACCCAAGGGAGACCCTAGGGTCCCACTGGGCATGCTAGAATGTTTCTACGCTAAATCACTTTCCACATTCAAAAGATAGAGAAATGAGAAACTAAGAAGAAGGACAAGGGTTTGTACGTACCTGGATTGTAGACGTGCACACCAAAATTCAGACGTTGTGAGAACTCCTCTTTGGCTATGGAGGAATGACACCTGAAAGAGAAAGACACTAAACATGAAGAAGGTTAGATGACAAAAGGGTGGACTGCCAAGCAAGAGCTTGGTCCTAGAAGTGCAAAGGCTTCTTGGAGGATGTCAGTCCACTGTTAAAAATAGAATGCTGATCAGAAACAAAAAGTGACAAATGATGGAAAATAGAAAGAAAGAACTTAAGACAAATGCGTACCTATTTAGAAGCTATCTGCCTTTGCACAATCGCTGACGTTGATGGTATTATTAGCGTCGGTCAGAGAGGTCACCGACGTCAGTAGGGGTACTAGTTGAGGTCGGTTGGGGCAGCAGTCAGGGATAGGTCAGGCCAGGCTTCAGGACTGTGGACAGGGTCGATGGACGTGCAAAAGGGACTGTGGTCTTGTCTGAGGGTCAGGGAGGTCTGTTTAGGGGTTTGAGGGATTGCTTGGAGGTCTAAGGAATTTGTCTTGGGCCTGAGGGACTGAGGATGTTGCCTGGAACTAGACTGAAAGAGTGACAGGGCAAAAGGAAGATGGACAAGAGACAGGGTCTGAGAAGGCTTTTCAGCCTCTCAAGGGAAGGACAGGGCAAGTGGTAGACGGTGGATAGGATGGATAAATGAAATCAAATGAAATAATGAAATGAAACAATGAAATTTCTTACCTTTTTGCTTACTGGTTGAAGGATGGAGGAACCTGTTGTTGGAGATGTGGAAGACCTGTTGTAAGAAGAAATCACTGATGTAGAGTGCCTGTACCTGCTGCTACTGCTGTACGAGGTTGAGAGAAAGGAGAACATAAATTCCAGGAGCGTCAAGAGGATTCTGTTCATGGGGGTGTAGAATGGTTGTAGAAAACTATTTTGAAGGTTGCCGATGGCGGCAGAACCGTCGACGTCGGCCGAATAATGACCGACGTCGGTGAGGTCAGAACGGGCACAGAGGCTAAAATTAGCCTCTGTCCATTCTTGCATGCTGCCAGGTCAAGGGGCCATGGGAAAATGGTCGAGGAAGACATAAATGGATGCGGGAGGAAGGATAAAGGGGAGATTTGGGCAATAAAAGTTAGGAGAGAGGTGGGGGGATCCAAGGAGGGGATCCAAGGTGGCAAGGGTGAGGTGGAAAGGGGCCAAATATTTAATTATTTTAATTTGATAAATGGAGGGGGCTAGGACAAGGGTTAGGATATGGGTCAACGGGGGACAAGGGGGGAGGATGAAAGATGACCAAGGTGCAAACACATTTTTGGTGTCTACACAACCTACCCAATTTGCATTTGTATAGCCACTAAAGTGAAATATCTCTTTGTAGGATACCATAATCCATAGTCTAGGGTCCCCATTATATATCTAAATATCCTCTTCATAACTTATACATGAGTTTACTTGGGGTTTGCTTGATATTATGCCACCATACCTACTACCTTCATGATATCCAACCTAAAAGCCATCAGATATAGAAGACTACCAATAATTTATCTATAGAGGCATTAATCAACATTTGGTGATTCCTCATCCTTACTTATCTTGTTTCCTATGGCCATTTTTGTGCTAACAAGCGCACAGTCCTCAAAACCAAGCTTATTCAACATTTCCTTAGCATACTTGGTTTGAGAAATGAAGATTCCTTTATTGGATTGAGATATTTTTAATCCAAGAAATAAATATAACTCTCCAAGCATGGACATCTCAAACTCCTTTTACATGTCTTTCGTGAATCCCTTCATCAACTTCTCACTATCTCCTCTAAATATTATGTCATCAACATAAATAACAACTATCAACTAATGCTCACCTTTAGTTTTGATATATAATTTATTGTCAATGAAACCTATTTTAATTCCTTGATCTTGTAAATATTTGTCAAGTCTCGCATACCAAGCTCTAGGGGCTTGCTTCAGGACATACAAGGATTTCTTCAATCTACAAACATATCTACAATTATCTAAAAGGACAAATCCTTTAGGCTAGTCAATATATACTTCCTCTTCTAGTTTATCATTCAAAAATGTAGACTTCACATCTATTTGATATACTTTTAAATTTTTAAGTACCGCATAGGCAAGAAACATTATGATTGCTTCTAACCTGGCTACTAGAGAAAAAGTTTCTTCAAAGTCAATTCCTTTGATCTAAGCATACCCCTTGCACACTAACCTCACTTTTTTCTTCGTCACTTGACCATCCTCATTCAATTTATTTCTATACACCCATTTTTTGTTGATCACATTCTAATTTATTGGTGTTGTCATTAGCTCCCAAGTTTCATTCTTTTCAATTTGGTCCAGCTCCTCTTCCATTGATTTCACCCAATGTTCATCATGGATAGCTTTTAAAAAGTTTCTAGTCTGAATTTTAGATAATAATGAAATTTTACTTACTCAAGATTACTTACCAACCTTCTTCTAGTTTGTACTCCAATATCTAAATTTCCAATAATCTAGCTCTCAGCATGATTTTTCTAGATGAATCAGGATGCAGGCTTGGTGTCTTATCATTCATCTCTATCCATATTCTCTACTTCAACATCTTCTTCTTCAATGATATATAGTTCACCTAATGGATCACTTGCCTTCTGAGTTCCAGTTTCATCTACTCTGACACTAGCACTTTCTACAATAGTTTGCATTCTCTTGTTGTAGCATTTGTAGGCCTTGCTTTTGGTGGAATATCCCAAAAAAATTCCTTCATCAGCTCTTGAGTCAAATTTCCCAAAATCATCTTTAGTCCTCTTAATAAAGCACTTACTTCCAAATACTTTGAAATATTTGATGGAAGCTAGTCTTCTCATCCATAACTCATATGGGGCCTTGTCATTATTGACTCTGATCTACCCTCTATTTAGGATATATACAACCATGTGGACTACTTCTCTCTAATATTTGTCTGATAACTTGGATTCATTCAGCATTATCCTAGCCATTTCTTGGATAGTCCTATTATTTCATTCTACTACCCCATTCTATTGTGGGGTTTTTGCAACTAAGTATTATCTTTTTATCCCACGGTATTCACAATACTCAATGAATTCATTTGAGATGAACTCACCTCCTCTATCTGGCCTTAATCATTTGATCCTTAAACTAGTTTAATTTAAAGGCCTTAGACTTTTCTTTCAAAAACACAACCCATGTCATTCTAGTGTACTCATCAATTAGTAGCATAAAATACCTTTCACCTTATATACTTTGTGTTCTACTGGGTCCACATAAATCCATATGAATGAGCTCTAATTTATTCATGGTGGAATATTCCTTCATTTTGAATCTTCTCCTAATCTACTTCCTATGTTAACATTGCTTACAACGAGTGCTTGATGGCTTTGTTATCTTTGGAATGCTTACTACTTAATAATATTCATAAGGTTATCAAAATTTATATAGCCCATTATTCTATGCCATAGCCAACTTTATTCAACTTGACTCAAACAACACTTCTCTCCTTTGACTTTTGTAAGCATGTATAGATTATTTGTTGTCTTATGAGCATCTGCAATTAGTTCTCCCATGTCTCTTTTTTTGATCTCACAACCTTCAGCAAAAAACTTGAGTGTGTGTCCTTGATCACACATTTGGCTAACACTTTGAAGATTATGCTTTAACCCTTCCACATATAACACATTCTCTACTTTGGCTCTTCCATTATTGAGACTAAGCATACTTTTTCCTATTATTCTAGATGTAGTGTTGTCTATGAAATTCACCATGCCTTCATTAACCCTTTTTAACAAGATTAATTTGATTTTATCTCTAGTCTTTATCTTTAACATCCACTATTAATGAACCATTTTTGTCCTTCATCTCTAGCATGGAATGTTGTTTGAATGATCATGGATTCTTCTTGCTTTTTCTTCTAGGTATTTTTTGGTTCTCTTTTCTTTATCACTGGAGCCTTGAACTTTTGATCTTGTCTTATAGATTTGAAAACAATTCTAAAATAGCATGCTATATGTCCATAGTTGTTGCACTTGTAAGAGACTATAGCTTCTTCATCAAAATTTGATAAGGGAGAAAACGAATTGTAGTTTCTATTTGAAGCTCCATAGGTTCCTTTATTTCTACTCCTAACTTCAATATCCTTGGCTCTCTTTCTACAATCTAATTTCTTATGACCAAAATGATTGAAATAATAAAAATGTCCATTAAAATAATTACCAAACTTGGTTCTATTTTCATATCTTGGAGTAAGTGGTCTCCTAAATTTTTATTCTCCTTTGCTTTCTTTATTGATAGAGGTAGTTTTTTGTATTTTGGCCTTCTTCCTTCATCTCCTTTTTCACTTGTTCCTTAATAATTTCAGCATATCTCTTAGCTTTCTCTTTTTCCTTCTCATACCCAATGCCTGAATTATTAGATGGTGATCTTTAACTCTCTAGAATATTATTCAAAACTTGGGTGTTTTTCTCAGATTTAAAGTCACTTGTTGTTTTATAATTTGCCTTTTCTAGATCCCTTTTTAAAGTAGCAATCTCAAATGCATACCTTTCATAGTCTTCTTCTTTCTTCTGTAGTTGATCCATTAGATCTTCTTCAATTTTATTTGCTTCTTAAATTTGGACTTTTAGATCAGTAATTATCTTCTTTGATTCTTCAAGACCTTGTGATATTCTTGCTTCTAAGTCTTGACTCTCTTTTTCATATTTTTGAATCAGAAGCTTTTGTTTCATGTTCATTTTCTAAAGATATTTTATCTCTCCTAAGGCATAGATAAGCTCTTCTTTGATATTTACCTTGCCTTCATCTTATTCTTCCTCTAAGTTATTTCTAATTGTGGAAGAATTATCTTCTATGGCATGAACAATGCTTCCTCATCATCATTGTCAGATTCAATAGCTCTACTTTCCTCAAATGAGCTATAGTTCCTCCTAGAGTATAAGCTTTTCTTTTATTTATCAAATCTCTTATTATCTTTATTTTTATTAAATCCCTTCTTGAATTTTGGTTTGCTCTCCTCTTCATCACTATTGTATTTATCTGAGAAACTTAGCTACAAAATGACCAATCTCATAGCAATTAAAACATTTGAATGGTAACTTACCTTTATATTTTCCTGAGCCTTTCTTTAGCTTTTGAATGAATAGAACCTCCTTTTCATATTCTTCATTTCTTGAGCTATCACTTGGCTCTAGTTACTTGGATTTCTACTTCCTTGATACTTTATAGATTGCTTCTTTTTTAGATGGTCTCTCTAATTCTATCCTCATTTCATAAGTAGTGGGAATTCTATGTAGCTCGTCCATCTATAGCTTGTCAAGATCTCTCAATTCCTCTATGGTAGAGACCTTCACATAAAATCTTAGTGGTAAAGACCTTATCACCTTTTGGACTATGGTAGACTCCTCTACCTTTTCTCCAAATCCTCAGATCACATTCATGATTTCATCAAATCAAAGAAGATAAATTTCAATGTTCTCTTCTTCCTTCATTTTGAGACTCTCAAACTATCTTCTATGAGTCTAAAGTTTGGCTTGTCTAACCTTGCCATAACCCTCATATATGGCCTTAATCTTCTCCCAAATTTCATGTGGTAATTTACATTGCATAACTTTTACAAACTTAAATTCAGAAAGACTACACAAAATAACATTCATTGTCTTAGTGTTATTTTCACTAGCCTTCTTTCCAACAAGATCTATTGGTGGTGTTTTTGGCTCTGTGTATCTATTTAAAATAGATTTCCAAATGTCAAACCCAAGGGCCATTAAATATGTCCTCATTATTATGATCTAAAAATCATAATTGGTGTCATCAAACAATGGTGCCTTATTTATGGAAAAACCTTCCTGACCTTGTAAACTAGCCATGTGTGCTTTACCTAATCTACCTTCTAACAATTAAATTATATCTAAAGGAACCCACTACGATACCAGTTTTTAATCATAGGTTGTTACTAAGAGAGATGGTGAATCAATAATAGATATATTTAACACTTTTTATTTAAATAATTATTCCACTTAAGATATGCAATATAATCAAATCACAACTCACACAACATAAAGTAATAGTGACACAATATTTATACATTGAAACCATTTCAAGAGAAAACCATGGAGAAATATATCTCAATATAAAAATTCATAGACACCAAAACCTACTAGAGCACCAACCCCAAAAACATTTTTAGGTACCAACCCCTTTCATTGAGCACCAACTCAGCAAGAGACACTAATCTCTTCAAAATCAAGGTACCAACCTTGTCACAAAAATAACTCTTTTATCTCTAATTTATTGTCAAAACAATAGATGATATAACATTTCTTTATTTCCTTTCGATTTGATCTACACTTGAGTTTTTTTGCTGCTATGCGCTACCTTATACTTGTTGATTTTTCCTTTCAATTATTCTCACAAAAATCTGCCTTCAAATATTTTTGTTTTTCTTTTATATCTTCCACTTTTTTGAATCTACAAATTTGCCACTCGTTATGCACTTATTTATAACCCATGGAAATCCATAAATTAAGGTCATGACTCTTTAAGTGAAAAGGTCCATTAGAATGGTCACAACTTCTCCCAATAGGTTAGCCAATGTTGACATTTCCATCAACAATTCTATTAACATTTCCATTCACTTCTATCAACATTTATATTAACTTTTGTCAACATTTCCATTCACTTCCATTGACATTTCCGTTCACTTCCGACAACAATTACATTCACTTCTAGGCATAATTTTGTTCACTTCTAGCAACAATTTTGTTCACTTCTGATAACAATTCCATTTGACATTTCTATTCATATCCATTAAAAATCCTTTGACATCAATGACAATATTCCAACAATAATCAATCATAATGGGTAGTTTTAAGATCTCAAGAGTGAGTCACCAAGGTAATGAAGTATCTCCCAAGCCACCTTTGAGAAGGTTATCATCACACCAAGCAAAACTTGTGAAGAAGACGCTATTACATATTTCTTTGATAGTTTTCTTGTTTGTAACTTACTTATTCATGATGTGACACTTGTCATAGACCTCTCTTACGCCCATATTCTCTCTCCTTCTCATTCTCTTCTATATGTATGACCTGATTTAGCTTCTAAATAGATCCTTCCACTTGGATCCCTACTCTTTTATATGCCTATCGATCAATAAGATGACAAGTTTTACCTCCTCTTATGGTTTTTTGTAATGTATACCTTGAATGTTTGATATAATCAAGCATATATTAAGTTCATCTTGGTTTTTATCTTATTTCTTTAACCTTCATGTAGTTTGACTTATTGTTGTAAGTTTTGAAGATGGTCATTAAGGGTTTCATGGGTTATAAGTGGAAAATATATCCTTTTTAGTCTTAATTAACCTTACCTCTTTTAAAATCATTAATGTGATAGGGTCTCTTTAAGATAATTATATGTTTCTTGTAGTCTTATAGGTCTTAGTGCACATGTAAATTAGTGATAGTGGTTATAACAATTGGTGTATCACATCCATTTTAGTTTATAGTTTTCTTTCTCTCTTTTCATTTCAAGATAGTAGGTTATTGATTGATTCTAAGTGATGCATCAAGGTAGCTATCCCTATCTAGAGGTTATCTTCAGCTATAACATCATCCACAACCTTTGAAGAGTTTTCATGCTATTATTTAAGAGAGGAAGCTTGATCATCCTCCTCAAGGGTGAAAATTTTCTTGATAATAGGTATGCCATACCCAATGGAACAAGATATTTCATATATTTAATCATTAATGTGATCTTTAATAGACTATCCTTTTAAGTCATGAACACAAGCACCAATGGCGACTCTAAGTTCATTCAGCTAGTTTTAGTAGCTCAAGTGTTCTTTCAAGTAAGTACTCTCTTTATTTTTCCTTTCTCATGAAGTGTGATGGCTGAGTTTGGAGTGAATTTAAATTTTACTCAAGTTGGTGATCTATGCCAAGCTTATATTGATCCTTATCAGTAGTTTTTTTACCCTTATCAATAGCATAATGAGTTATATTAGCCCTATGTTGATCCATATCAGTCCTATAATGACCCTACTTACCCTCTATTGACTCTATCTATAAATATTACCATCTTTGATATCAAGAGTATTTTCCTTCTTCCTTTCCTCATCAACCTTATCAAGACTTTCAACCTTCATATTAGTCTTATCAAGCTTGCCATCAGAAATAGTTAAGATATAAAGTGGAGTACATAGCTAGGCAAGTTCAAGCTAAGAAAGAGCAAGACTCTCTACTAATGATAATTATAAAGAATGAAATGGTAATGAGAAATATGGATAGAAGAGTAGATCTTGGCCAATTTTTCCCTATTCATCTCATTCAAAAGCTAAGGGACTCATTAGAGTTTTCAAGGAGTGAGTGGCCAGATTTTGAAGAAAGAAACCAACATGTCCTAACCAATGAAAGGCTAGGAATAAGAGATTTAAGTTAATTCATGGAGGACAGGTTGTTAAAATGGGATAAGAAAAAATTATAATTCCATCAACCTCAATTATACTCTCCAAACCCAAGTCAGTTTTCTTTTATTCCAAACCTCCTCTAGCTATAATATATCATCAAAAATTTGAAGCTAAGCAAGATCCTATGCCTATGCAAGATCTTTCTCAAAAACCTCCTCATGTGCCCATCCAAAATCATATAAAGGAATATCTATTAGAGGTCAACCCAAGAAATTTTTCAAGCTTCCCAAACCCTTCATCCATCCCTCAAGTTTTAATACACCTTATAGAGGAAGCTCCTAAGTTCAAAATTCCAGGTTGGAATAAAATGGTAGAGTCATGGGGGAAGAAATATGTAAAAGGATTAGATTGGGAGATTGAGTCCAAATAATAATCTTTTCTTATTCAATCCTCATCTATCCCTTCTTAATAACCTTAAACCTTCCCATCATGGAGTTCAATCCAAGAAAGCATCTAAAAGAAAAAAGAATTCCTTGTTGAAAAAGTTAAATACCAAAGCATATAAAAATTTGAGGGATTTATTGGTGAATAGAAGTAAAATAATGATAATCTCATTGATCTCAAAGGTCAAAATCTTGTTTATGAGTTTGATCAACCCATCCTTGAAGAATAACATGTTCCATGGGAGGCAAATGAAGAAGGTCAAGTTGTAGCTATGAATGAGCCTCAAGAATGATATGAGTAGAGTGATTCAAGTGTATATGATGAATAAGGCATCATTGGAACACCTTTTGGTAAGGATAAAATTAAATCAACCCTCAAATATGAATATTAAGGTGATCTTGATGGAGTACAAGTTGATCAAGTGATAGTAGACCTTGAAAGAGATGATCTTTCGCAATCTGAATAAGGTGTTGATCATGTTGTTTCAGTAGAATAAGTAAATCTTAAGGATTCATTAAAAGTGGATAAAGATTTTTTTGATCCAAAAGAACATGATAAAATAGGTACATACTTTAATTCTCTCTCAATTCTTGTTGTGAATACCTCTATATCAGCTCCAATAAAGCTAGTTTAAAGTCTAAATAGCTAGAACCAAGTGAAGTTTAGTTGGAGGACTTGTTTCAATTCTTAAGAGAAGGTTACACTCTTCTACACGGAAATTATGGTCTAATATAGAATTAGGAAGGTATTTTTTTCAAGAAAACCAACAAGTAAGAATAAGGCAACTCTCTAAGTTTATCATTTCAAGAAGCTACCTCTTTTGAATTTGACTTGTTTGATGTTTTCAAGGAGGATATCAAATTCTTGGTCTATTTGTATACACTTATTCACTCTTGGAAGATAATGAAAATATCTATTGGCCTCAATTTTTCAAAGAGAAAGAAGTTTCACCTCTTAAAGTCAATTATATAATCATGAAGACCAAAACATATCAATCTATTCAGTTTGATCAATTATATTATGAAGAGGTGAAGGTTTTTCATGTGGTCAAATTTGATCAGGTCTATAATGCTATAAGAAAATGTCCTATCAACTAATTAACTTAGTTATAAGCCAACAAGGAGGATCCATTACCTATCATATTCATTTTAGAACATTAAGATGAGCCTAAACATGTCCAAGCTTAGCCTAAGCACACACATATTATTATTCATGCTTCAAGAAAGGTGGAGGAGATATATAAGGTTGATTTTGAACAAGAGGATGTCAAGGTTGGCATGCAGTTACTCCTCTTCTACTATCTCATGGTTGCCATCAAGATTAATAGTCACTTAAGTTTGATGAAAGAAGGTAGCTACTTTGATCTACTAATTAATGGATTTTTTAGGGATATATGAAGTTGTTATAGTAGGTTAGTACAGGCTAGAATAATTATGTATTTTTTTGTATTTCCTCTAAGTGTTTTGTAGCATGGTGTGTTGTCTTGTTGATTTTTGTGTGTGGTCTCCTTGTTTCTTATTTTTGTGTGTTGGTGAAGGCATCATCAATTATCTATCATTATTTCAAGGCATTTAAAATCAGGTTCAAGGTTTAATTAGGTATGAGGTTAAATGATAGGTAACTCCATAGCCCAATGGAGGCATAGGGCAACTAGTCTAGATGCATAGAAAACATGCAATCCTAGTAGGTCACCAAAGATGTTAGCCAAAATTGGATGCCATAGGTAAGTGATATTAATAAATTATTATCTAGACTTATTTAAATTTGTTGATATCCTTTGAAGGCATTGTTTTAGGTCATATCTTGTCTTGTCATGATAAAATATGATGTTGTCCTAGTAGTGTTTAAGAACTCTTAGGGTGGTATAGATAAACTGTGAGGTTTTGGTTCTAAAAGTGACTAATCAGTGTTCATAAATTGGCCCTTCATAAGGTGTTTAACATATTTTAATAAATTTTTATAAATTTTAAGGTAACTTATCCTTGTTTCATACTTACTCAAGTTATGCGACATTGAAAATACACTTATAAAGGCTTCCAAAGATATGATCCAATGTGAAAAGAGGTAGTTTTTCAACATAATATGATGATTTCAGTGTCTTTAGGTGTCTTCAAGTTAAAATCTAGTTTTGGAAGTGTTGGTAGATCCAAGAAAGGATAAAAAAACCTCTCATCTTCTCCATTAAGTTTCTTGGTAGGCTAAGGAAGACAGTTTTGATAAGGATCATTGATGAAAAAGGGAACATATCAAGACTAGTGATGGTAGGTTTTGTATGGGGTATATATTCTCTATAAATCCATGGAATCTATTTGTAGATATATCCCTTATTATTTATGAACTATCATTAAGAATTTATGTGTATAAAACCCATGTAAAACCTTGTAGGCTTAGTTTTTCCCATTTGAATGCACTTTTGAGCTCAATGAGGGAAGAAGAATGATTGGAATACATTTTTATAAATCCAAGGGACCCTCTCAATATCAAAATCAATGTATATAACCATGGTTCAAGTCTTCTCATGCTAAGAATGTGGTATTTTGTCAAGATTTTTAGGTTTAGGCAACTTTATTATGAAGTGTAGGTGTTTTCTACATAAGTGAGGTTGAAACCAAGAATAAATAATGTAACGAGTCTTAAAGTATTTCAATTAATTATTTCACACCATCTCTAGGACAAAACTCATGTTTATGAAGGAGTGAAATACTCATAAATAGCTGAGAAGTTCTTGATTTGTTGCTCTTGAGAAGCCTCTTGTGTTGATGAGATCAGTGCAAGATAATGTTTGAGGGATGGTCTTCAATATGTATTTAAGGTGTTAAAATTTTTATTAATCTCCAAATAAACCTCCAAATCCCCTACTTGACCATGCATGATCAAGGTAGTGTTTGAGTTATTTCCATACACTCACAGCCCTACCTATAATATTGTCTTCAAATGCTTTTTATGTGATAAATAAAAGGTTTAAGGGTAATTTTAAGTGTAATAAATTTTTAAAATTAAAATCCATTTCCTTAATCTCCAAATATGGTATTTTATATATATCACTTCTATTTATTTGAGTTATAAGAACCACTTATAGTCAAAATGCAAGGAGACAAGGTAATATTGATTGATTGTGTAAAGACTATAAGAAAACCTATTAAAAAAAGCATTTATTTTGTGTGTGTGTGTGTGTGTGTCTATACACACACACACACATAATAGGTTAATAATATCATGGATAATATGATATAGTGTAAAATCCATCTCAAGAATGGATTGGGAATAGTATTGAGCTAGAAAATGCAGACCTACATGTTTGCCTATAAAAGAATATGAAAGCTTGCACTCTTTTCATTGGTATATAATTTTGAGATTGTATTTATGGAAATAACTACCCTAGATAATTTTTTAATGTGATTGGAACCTTGGTAAAATTGAGATAATATCAAATAATGGTGGCTAGAGTCGAAATAAGAAAAAAAGCCTAAAATCCCAAGCCTGAATTATTAAAATTATAAAGATAAATGATGTTAAAGATACAAAATTAAAAATAATTTAAGATTTGGGGAATTATTTTCAATACCTAAATAATATTTTTCAATCAAATTAAAACATTAAGATGACTCTTTTTTCTCAAAAACTTAGACTAGGTGCAAAAATAAAGTTGTGCAAGCTTGAGAAGTTCAATCTTTTGATTAGCCCATACAAGAGTAGGTGCATGGTTAGGAATGGTGTTTGGCGATTTTAAATTTGTATATTTAATCCAAACTTGTTTCATTAGTATGTTTTTTATATTCATATACTCTATGAACAATGGTTAACAAGATTAATACCTCTTAATTTGCCTAAAAGGGATAGAGAGACCCGATGATTGTGTTTACCCTCTAAATGCATACACATTGGAATAAAAACACTTGCATGAAAATTTTATATCTCATTCATACATATTTGATAAATATTTTATCATTTTTGGAGTATAATAATGAAGTAAATGGCCTAATTCTATAGGTTGCAAGCTTAAATAAGACGTAGAGACTTAATTCATGAGCATGTTGAAGCTTTGAATGAAGGCTTGGATAATATCCACACCATAATTGAGATAAAATAAGGTAATATTTAATAATATTAAGTTAAATATGGATATAATAATGGTGTTTTGGTTTTTAAATGTTGTTTTGAACACATACATATAGGCCCACTAGAAAAGGCAAACTTACTTCCAAGATTTGAAGAAAGTATGTAATAAATGGATTGGAGGTTTATATGGGAAATTAATATGTTTGACAGCCATTAAATACCTTTTAGGTTTTTTATAAGGTTTATAATTTCATTTAAAAAATAAATAAAACATACAACATATCTTATAGCCCTAAAATGCATACAAAACCTTAGAATTTGGCATTTTTGAGAGATTTGGAGAGTGTTCAAGGGAAAATGATGCTTATATGGGTTAAATGGAGTTGGGACTCTACCTAATCCAAGTGTAATAAATTTTTTAAGTGTATTATAATTCCTTCCATGTGTTTTATTCGCTCTAAGCCTACGCAGGCATGTGTGTAGGCCAACGTAGGGCTAAAAGTTTATTTTTCATATAACTTGAGTTTTAGCCCTTATAATTATTTCAAAATTTTCCATATGGCCTAATTTGATGTAACATACATTATTTTTGAGGTTTTGGATCAATACTATATGACCTTGTATGGTCTCTAGTATTGTAGGCTGGCTTTAAGCCTAATTAAGCCTAAATGGGAAAGATGGGTGTTAAAAAAGTGGATCTACATTGGGAATTAGGTCATGAAATTTTATATGAAGATGAATAAATATAAATATTACTCAAATATTTTTTTTATTTTTCCTATATTTTTTTAATAGCTCAAACCAATGAGCTTTGTGCTAAAATAGGGCTACAAGGAATATGCTTCAAAGAGAGCAAAATGTGAGAATTGGGAATGAAATGGCAAAAAAAAAGTGGAGATATGATTATTTTTAGGTATTAAATAGGTTTATAAGGCAAGATAGATATTTATACCCCCAAGAAGAAGATTTATCACTTCATAATGAATCACAATGGGTAGTTTTAAGAGCTCAAGAGTGAGTCACCAAGGTAATGAAGCATCTTGCACACCACCTTTGAGAAGGTTATCATCACACCTAGAAACAATTGTGAAAAATATAATATTATATTGTTATTTAATATTTTTATTGTTTGTAACTTTTTTCTTCATGATGTGACACTTGTCATAGACATCTCCTATGCCCATCTTCTCTCTCCTCATTCTCTTTTATATGCATGGCTTGATTTGGCTTGTAAATGGATCCTTCCCCCAGGAGTATGGCATAGCCTTACTCTTTTATATGCCTACTGATAAATAAGATGACTATTTTTACCTCTTTTTTATGGTTGTATGTATTATATACTTTTAATGGTTGATATGATCAAATAGAGATTAAGTTCATCTTGGTTGTTGTCTCATTCTCTTTACCTTCATGCAGTTTAACTCATTATTACAAGTTGTGAAGAGTATCATCAGGGGTTTTATGGGGTTAGAAGTGGAAAGTATCTCCCATCTAGTCTCACTTTACCTTAATTCTTTGTAAATCATTTATATGATAGGGTATCTTTAAGAGAAGTGTATGTTTCTTGTAGTCTTATAAGTCTTAGTTCACATTTAAATTAGTGGTAGTGGTCATAACATTTGGTGTATCACCTCCCTTCTAGTTTATAGTTTTCTTTCACCCTTTTCCTTGAAATATAATAGGTTAATGGTTGGTTCTAAGTGATACATAAAAAGAGCTAGCCTTGTCTAGAGTTATCTTCAATTATAAGGTCACCCACAACCTTTGAAGAGTTACCATGTTATCACTTAAGAAAGGAGGATTGAACACCCTCCTCAAGGGTTTAACTTGTGTTGATAATAGTAACTTATAAAATATAGCTCTTGGGTTTCTCCTTCAGTAATTCATACCTATATATGTGTTTTCCCCATGAATGATATGTAAATAGGAGAAAATAAAGAAGCTTTGCTCACTTGGATTCTTGATATAATGCTTTTGGTAAGTTACCTCGTGAGAAGGCAAAAACTTTCTATGTCTGGAATGAATGAGGGTTGAGATTATATTTATACCAATCCCTTTTGAGAACATCTTACATTAAAGTACTTAGGCCAACCATAATAATATGTTTTATTTTTAAATTGGATGACTTTAGAGTACTTGACACTTATTTTAGGGTAGGACACTTACATCAATGCAAGTGTCTAACTGTGATGCAAGTGTCAAGGAATTGGGAAACTAAGTGTAAGTCTAGAAATTGTAGAGATGAAAGATAAGTAAATTTATAATATTATAGGAAATATATAAGTCTTGAGTCATTATAATAACATTTTAAAACTAATATATAAGCAAAGATGCATAAAGAGATAATGTATGTGACCCTTTGATAGCATGAAAAGGTCTAAAACCTAAAGGTACATCCATGATATGTATTTGACAAATGTACAAGATTGAGGTGTTATATAATTTAGAAATAATGTCTACATTTTCCCACCATTTAATATAGTAATTAAATTATTGGTTTAAAGGAGAATAAATGCATACATAGGTGTGTATAACACACCTTGTCTTTACTTGAGTCTAACTTGAGTGTTTTCCTAGTGATTGCCCTACAACTAACAGCATGTTATGATATATAATAAATGCACATAATCTAAAATTGAAAACATTTAAATTATTGAAATTAAAAGAGAGCAAGGTTTAGGAGTACACTTTATCAATGTAATTATCTTTCCTTTTGGTAGTTTGATTTGAAAGATGTATCATTATGAATCACTAAAACTAAGATTAGTAAAAATATAAATCTATAAAGTGCATATATCTAGAGAGATAAGGAGAGATATTAGAGGGAACATGCCCCCAATCCTAGATAAAATATGAGTGGACATCCATCAGTTGAGATTAGCTTAACTATGTAACCCAATCATACTTATAACCTCATGAGTGAGAGCAAACCAATTCAACTCAAATTATAAAACTAGTGAGGTTGGATGATGAAATCAAGTCTAACCTATATAATTGGAAATATTGAGTGATTTAATCATCTCAACCACACCAAAAATTAAACCAACTATTATAGTATATTGGCTTGATACAATCTATAAAATTCCAACCTGGTGGGTGGTGACAGTCCCTAAAAGTGTTCAAAATCTGAAACTAATTTAATTTTTCAATAATATGCACACTTACATAGCATATGCACCTTAGATACATATCATGCTAAAACTATGTATAAAAATGATACCAACGTATATAATTTTATCACAAATGTCTATCAAAATCATATAAATGTGCAATTTGGCCAATTTGAAACTATGTAAGTATAGAGAACATGCTTATAAATCACACCTGCACTATATATATATATATAGAAATTTGAATATTGATATAAGTGCCAAAGTGAAGGAATTTTTTCCATAGCATGCCCCTATTGCAATTTGAATATGAGAACTAGTGTAATTACCAATACAGAGGACATGTTTATAAAACATGCCCCCACTATAATCTAAGTATGTTGCATACTGAATAAGTGTGGAGAACATGTTTCCAAAACATGCCCCCACTATAATCAGAATATATGAATTAATTTAGAAGTCATGCCCCCACTAAAATTTCCCCCTTTTGAGGTGAAGGGGAGGATCAATTGGTAGTTACCTTACATAAAAAGGATAAGATAACCATGTAATCTATGAATGTAGCATGTATAATATAAAAGGAACGTGTCTAGGTAGATATATCATTGAAGCATGAAAAATGTGATCACACCAAGTCCTAATATTCATGAGGTAGATCATGGAAATGTCTATATAATATAATTATAAGCTCAATAAGAAATCAAGCACACACACAAAATCACTCAAAAATAAAATCAAGTGACAAAGTTCCAACAAGATCATATACATGGGGCATGTTCAAATTTTACACAATCAAAGGGATATGACTTAGTGAAATATCCAAAAAGTAAGAATTAACATATTTAAATGTCAACATACCACAAGCAATAACATATTCAAATGTTAAAGAGGCAAACAAAGGCACGAGGGGTGTAAATAATGGATCATATTCAAATGCTCAAACAAGTAATACAATAGCAAAGAAAGACACTCAAGTAAATGCCTACATGAAATCATAAGCAAAAATCATAAATATAGCATACTATCCCATGGAAATATGTGTTAGTAAAAAACATTAAGTGCATATTATATCAAGTACACTGTGAAAGAGATAAACATGGATAAAGGCATGTGTAAGTACATACATGAGCTAAAACATGATAATTTAAAATTAACATAGAATGATATAACCTAGATGTATCATGATCAAATAAGTAGGTTCCCCCAATGTATAAGTGACATGATTATAGGGAAGGCCCAAAAGATAAAAGTGCATAGATCATGTATCTCTATATACCTGAATCACACTCAAAATATATGTGAAACATGTGTGTATAGAAAATATTGATATGCCATCTACCAACATGGAACCAACAACATATATTTCAAGGAACTAATAGGATATCTAAATGTTGAACATTTTTTTATAATTTTTGAAGTTTTTTGGTATGTTTAGAATATCTCGAGTGATATATTTATGCAAGTGCATGATGTTCATTGGACTTTTAAAAGGTTTTTCCTCAAGTGTATATAGGTGGTACACACCTTTTCCAAAAAAAATTGTAATGGAAAATGGACCCAACTAATTTGGTTTAAACTTCCCCTTCTTATATTTTCTATGTTGGTGTTCTTCTAATTTTATTTTAATACTATCTCACCCACAACAAAGTTGCAGGGCTAAACATTTTTGTTATATGTGCACTTAACAAGATCTTGATAAATGCATAAGTGTAAAACAATGTTTTTATAATTTTCGCTCAATTATTCTAATTGGTGCAATCTCTTTTCATGTTATTTATTTATTATTTTTTATAATATATATGAGAGAGACATAGAGGGAAGTTATCTCAAGTTTAATAAGTAACATTACATGTGTACCATAAACCAAATAATAAGGTGTAGCCTAAGTATGGGTGTGAACACTAGTATGGTATGCCTATAAAACATACACCATCTCTAGTGCCAATTTTAATGGTATCATTTGACTATTTTTCCAAGTATTTTGATAATGGTTTTATTTTTTGATTACCTATCCATTACCTTATGAATAGTAAGGTGTAGAAAATGTATCTTTAATTTTGTGTTTATTTCAAAATCATTTCATTATATTATTTTTGAATGATGATCCATTGTAAAAAATAATATTTGAATTAATGCCAAAATAAGAAATAATATTGGTCATCAAAAAGGTACATATGTCATCCCCTATAATAAACTTAAGTGGGATTACCGCCACCCATTTTTAAAAATATTGTCTACATATAGAGCAAGGCCAAGGTGAAAAAATTGGTTGTAACTATTGAGATGGCGAATGGTTTAAATTATTGTATTTATAACATTGTAAATATAATATGGCATGTTCAATACATTATTTTTCTTTGTTAGGATAGTAATATCCTTAATGTAAAAGTTATATGGACATGGCCTTACCAATGAAATGTTTATCGCACTCACTATCATGCATTTCTAATAATGTAGTACATCCCTCATTTATTCTTAAACATCAAATTAGGTGTCCATAAAAACCCCATTTTAATAAATCATTCCTAATAATAACATAATAAAGTGCTTCACTAGCTTCTTAGCATGTGAGACTAGGGGTGAATTTCAAAATCATCAATTGTTCAAAAGGAAACTAGTTGTTTTCTCTCTCTGCAATACCTCTCATCTCATCCATAGGGATACTCTTCATATAATCCACATTCAATCCACCATGGGATTAGATATAAATAGAATCAAACCTATGACTATTGAGCATCTCAAAAAGGACAAGTCTGGCAAATTCTAAAAACTAGTGGGTTGACTAACTTCATCACTAACATATGTGGGTATGACAAATATCTGTCAAGAAAATTTATAGAATAATGGGAGGACCACGTGGTAACAATCAATAATATAATAGTTGAGATCACTAAAATATTTTTAGCTTAAGTTATAGGTTTGAAAATTGAGAATGTCAAATTTACTAAGTTTAATAGGGACTATAAAGAAGATAGGGACAAATTTTTGATGGAAGGCGATCATTTGCCTAAGTGCATTTGTGGATTCTTGTATAAGGATGTCCCCAAACCCTTTGATATATTTTCCAATAAAATTATGAGATATGTGACATTAGATGGCATGTTCACATTAGTACATCACTTTCATTTACCTATTTTGAACTATTTTTGCCATCACAGTCTACCTTTATATATACTTCATTCTTTGGAATCTTCAATTTATGAAGTAAATATGGGTAATATAAAATATCCCCTCCATTAGGTAGTGATATTTTTAATCTATAAATTCTTTCAAGCCTCCAAACCCACCCCCTATCTTCCTTAAACTGGATAATCCTAAACCTCAGCATAATACCCCCCTCAGAATTCTAAGAAGGTCCACTAAAACCCCAGCTTCCTCCAATACATATAAACAACCCATTTAAATGCATAGTTATCACAGTGATCAAGAATATCTCCCCACAGCCAAGATCAAAAAATTTGGTAAAAGCATTGTAGACCCTCTACATCTTCCTTCCACCCCTGTTAAAAAGAGAAAATATGTCAAAAAAGACACTGCACCTTTCCTTGCTCCTTCACTCCCTAATCCCACTCCAAATCCTTTTCCCACCCCATCCCCTACTCCCACCACCACTACTCCCACTCCCCTTACCACCTCCTTTGACCTGAATGACAATAGTAAACTAGAGGACATTGTGAATAGTCTAAAAATGCTCAAACAAATTCTCCATTTTGTTATTGTTCAGGAAACTTCTTCTAAGAAACCCCATCCTATTCCCACTCACATTCAATCCAATCCCCCACTAAATTCAAAGAGATAATAGAGGAACATAAACATCAATCAAGACTAAGTAAGATAGAGGATAAGGTTCACTTGCACAAATCAATCCTTTGTTGGTTCCTTAAGGATCACAAAAGATTTAAGGAAGAAATCAATAAGCTCAGCCTTAATGGTGGTAATTACTATACCAAATATTATCTCTTTGAAATTAGTACTAAATATCACCAAATTAAGGAAATATTATGTAACTTGGATAAGAAAAATGAATCTCTAAATTAAAACCATAGCACATTGGTTAAATATAGTAGACTCACTTTTTTAAAGAGACTTCAAAGCATGGAGACCCTAAAATCTCTCACCAAAGGTAATGAGGACAATGTCAAACCCTATAAAAGGATAAAAAATGAAGGGCATTACTGATTAAAATATTGAGCTAAATCCTCTCAAGAATAAAAATCTTCTTTTGGTGAATCTTACTTAGAACTAGTCTAAGGCTTACGAAGAATGGATAGGTCCAAGAATTTAGCTTATTTTCTTTTTGCTACTTTTTTCTTGCTTTTTATCTAATTATATTATTTTGTCTTTTCTAGCTTAAGCATTGTAATATCTAGTCTCTAGACCTCTTTTTCTCTCTTTTTGTAAAGGTTAGGGTCCCTCTTTAAAACCCTCTTTTACCAATATTAAACCAAAGTCCTTGGTATTATAATTTATGTTTATCATTATATGTAAAGTGGTATGTTATATAAGCTAGGTAAAGGAAATTATAAATATCACTACACCATTTTGTGTTCTTAGAAATATGAGTAATAGAAAGAATAGTTAAGGCATTCATTTTTTCATATGAAATGGAAGGCTCTTGTAATCAGCATATCGTAAATTTTATATGATCATCACTGATATCAAAGATCATCAAGGATGTTTCACTAGCCATTGTATCTACATGGGGGTTATCTTTAAGGGGGATATTTTCAATAGAAAATGTATCAAATGTTTCATTTATTCTATCCACCATTTCTTTAGATGGTATAAAGTGTTCATATTTAGTTTGGTAATGATTGGTAACTTTATTAACAATCAACTAATAATCATTAAAGACTTGAATTTCCTTGATATGAAAAAAAAATTATTTATAATCTGATTAACAAGGCTTCATATTCTGTTATATTATTAGTGCAATAAAAAACTAATTTTTAAGATAAAGGTATGTATTTTCCCTCAATGATGTATAATATAATACTAACACCCACTCATGTTCTATAACTAGATCCATCAAAAAACATTATCCATGGATTTGGAGATATATTAAATGTCTTGAATTCATCATGAAACAAATCAGTAATTAGAAAAAGATCAGGTAATAGAATGGCATCCAATTGGTTGGATATAAGTTGAGATTTTATCCAATTTTTGGGACACAAATTTGAGATCAAGATTGATAAGTTTCATCACCCATTTTATGATATGGCTAGTGAGGTTTGGTTTATTCATAAGGATTAATGGATCTTTTATTATCGCATGGACCTCATTTTTTATCAAATAATGTTATAGTTTTTATATATCAAAAACCAAGGCTAAACATAATTTTTCCATTATTTTATATTTACCTTCATAATTAATCAATTGGCAATTGATGTAATAGATTAACATTTCTTTATGATTATCATCATATTGTGCTAATATGGCTCCAAAGGCCTCCTGAGTGGCTGACATATAGAGAAGTAATGGCATGTCTAGAATAGGAGTTATGAGTATTGGTGGGTTAGTGGGATCATAATGTTGAGCTTCCCAAAAGACCCCTATATCAATGAGTGTTGCCTACATATCCAATACTATGAAGAGGGATTCAAAATTATGTAGTTCTCCCATACATGTTGTCTTGTGTGTGAATCATGCAATGTGTGATAAATAAGCATAACAGTGACCTAGCTTGTAACTTAAAAAATATAGCTCTTGGGTTTTTCATTCAGTAAATTAAACCTATAAATATGTTGTCCCCATGATTGATATGAAAATAGGAGAAAATAGGAAATCTTTGCTCACTTGAGTTCTTGATAGAATGTTTATATTAAGTTTCCTTGTGAGTAGGTAATAATTTTTTAGGTCTAGAATTAATGAGGATTGATCTTGTATTTATACCAATTCCTTTTGAGAATATCTCACATTAAATCACTTATACCAATCATAGGAATGTGTTTCATTTAAAAATTAGACGACTTTAGGGCACAATACATGTTAGTGTAGGTTATTATTATTCCTCATATTTATTTACTTGGATTATTCCTACACATGAGGATTTAACTTGTTTAGGTGTCCTTGTCTTGGGGAATCATTTGACCACCATTATTATCTAGTGGAAGTTACTCTTTGACCGGTTAATCTAAGTATGGAAGGTACATTCCTATTATAAAATATTTTCCCATTATTCTAGGTGGATGCTACACTTCCTTCCTCATATTGGTAATGCATATTATAATTTATTATAGTGAATTAAGTTGATAGGAATACATGCTAATTGAGCTTCTTGTAAGTTGTGCCAAAGAGCCCATTAAGTGTTGATCTTGTGGTGTGTGTCAACTAGCTATTATAAGCTTTGTTTCCTCCATCTATGTTGTCATATGATTTCTAGATTCAATGTATTTGTATGTTCAATATTCTAGTCATCCATATTAGATGTCCATTCTTTGGTAAACATTTCATGGTATCATAAGTTTAGGGCTAGTAAATTGATCATTGTATGTTTTTATTGTTGCATATTTGGGATCTTGGTGTTTTGAACTATAGGACTATTTTTTAGTAAGTCATTCAAGTATATTTGAGATCCCAAGATCCTTAGGTTATTGACATTTTTAGATAGTGAGAAATCATCATTTGAAATCACATCTGTAAGCTGGGTACATTATGTTGTCCTCAATCTTGACCTCTCATTACATTAAGATATATTGGCATGGTGGCTTCATTCTAGTAAGTTGATTGTTTGTTTAAGCTATTCAAGACTCAACCGTAGTCCTCAAGTTCCAAATGACCTACTCTTTATCTTAGATATTTTTCATGTAACTATACTAGCATAGATTTTACATTGTGGAAGCATCATTGTTCCCTTACTAATTGTCAATTTCAAACTATAGTATGAAAGAGCATAGATAGGTGTTTTTGGAAATAAATGGAAATATGGTCTTAAACCTCTCTTAGATTTATATATCATTCTTCACACCATCATCCACCTAGATTGAGATATCAAAAACTTCATTATTTTATATGACTATTTTTTATGGTTTAATCCATACCACATTGGTTCTAAAATGCATGGATCTAGGGTGAAAGTCTCACTCCCAAATAGGCTTTCTCCTCCCTTCTCATCATCCTAGTTGAGCCATGACTAGATCAAGTTTTTTTTCAACATTACTCATAGTTTTTAGACATTTACACAAAGTATATTAAGGTGATGATTCCACCCATATTCATTAATCTCTTTAGTAGTGCCTCAAACCCTCCTTCAAAGATTTCTCCATACTAGTCACCTCAATTTAGATAAAGTCATTTTAACCTAAACCACCTTGTTTTGGGTAGTTCATGTTTTTGAAAACCACTTATTTATGGATTTTGTAAAAGTTTGGCTCACTAAAATTAAATGTTTTTAAGAGGTTTATTTTATACCATTTAATTACATTCAAGTAATTGACATTATGATATGTGTTTAAAGGCCTTTGATAAAAATTTATGTGGGGATCACTTTAGTTTGGTAGGATATTTTGCTAAACGGAGGTGGATATCACTTTGTCAAGTGTTTTAAACTACAAGTCACCCTTTTATCTTTGTGGAGTTTTTTACTTATGTTTTATATAAAAACATTATAATTTGCATCAAAGGCCTTTTTTTTAATAAAAACACAAGCTTTATTTGGCCATGCATTCTTTTTTGTTCAGTTTTTTATAAAAACAATATATTGTATTAGTGAGATATCATTGTAAGAGAGGAGAATATTCCTTTTTTTTAATAGTCCCATTTATTCTATCATTCATTTGATGAAGACAATGGGTGAGACCTAGTTTGGTAGGTGGCTAAACCTCCTCACAATTAAACCAAACATTTGTCTCCTTATATCTTTGCTTTCTCATTATTTTTCTCTTATACTCTCCTCATAGACACATTTTTTGTGGTGATCGACATCCATTCTAGGGAGCATTTTTTGGCTAAAATTAGTGAATTTTAGGTAATTCCCAAGGCCACACAAACTCAAAATTGCATTTTACATCGGAGGTGTTGTCCCTCAACTCCAACCTATATCACAATGGATAATGTGTTTGGGGCTCTACCCCCAAACCCTACAAAGAACTCTACCCCTTAACCCTACTAAGGGTTTCCACCCCCATAACTCCACATTAAAACCCCTTGTTCAATACTTCTAGTGTACTTTATTACACCATATTTTGAGGTCTAATATGATAGGTGGTTAGATCCCCACACACAAAAAATTTATGTCTTTTTGATATTTATACATTGACACATTATCAATAGAGTCTAACATCCTTATGTTTCACAAGTTTGCTTTTTCACTTGTTCTATTTTTAGTGTCAACTACATTATTTGCTCATATTTGGATGCATCATCTATTACATAATAATCAAATTAAATTTATTTTGATCAATTGAGATACATTTACGGAGCTTTATTTATACACAAACATAACCTCTTAATAGTTCCTATAAAATAGGAATGATAAAATCAACATAAACAATAAAATTTCCCAAATATTAATCTATAGTTACAATTACTAAGTTTAAAAGATTTTTAAGATTTACCCAACTAAATAACCTAGAAAATATGGTAAATAACCATATTAAAATCAACTATGATTAATTTAATATTACTTAATTATTTAATAATTGTGAATTAATCAACCTGACATTATCAACTACATTTGATACACATTTATTGAGATCTGCATTGGCATTTGTGCACTATTTGCTTTAACATGTTTGGACACATTGTCATTTGAGTCTAATGTCCATAAATTTGAATGTGTTTTGTTACTTTAAAACATAGGGGGGTCATTTATTATTGTCTTTGAGGTATTTTTTTTGGTCTTACATTCTTTCTTGTGTGCAAATTTAGTTTATACAGCTTATGTGCCACTTTAGTGTCATTTATATAGATTGCTTTCACATTATTAGACCCATTATTAATAGATTTTGACATCCATTTATTGAGTGTGCATTGTCACTTTATAGTGTTTTTCTCATTTCACTTCTTTGTTGTCTTCTCATAGTCATGTCAAATCCACTTGAGAAATACCAACTGATGAGGAGAGTTGATTCTACACCATTGGTTCTTCTTGGAAATACCAACTATGTTGTTTGGTGTGCTTACATGGAATAATTTATCTCAAGTAAGAATCTTATTCCATACTTATTTGGATAGATTCCTAATCCCACTTATCTTATTTGGTACAATAATTAGGATAGTTCTTGTAATAAGGTTCTTGGTACCTTACTATTACATTTTTCCATGGATCTTCATTTCCATGTGAAACATACAACATGTCCCTGGACTATTTGGAGCATCTTATAGTATATTTTCAAAGATATTATGGATATATATATCAATCCTCCTTCTTCTCTTCCTATCATCTCTTAAGAGACTATTTTACCCTCTCATCTTACTTTTATTTCTTGTGATAACACATTTCTTATGGATAGTGCTCTTCCTTCTATCCAGCCACCACTATGAGATGAGATTCTACCATACCTCAGCTATCCTCTTTTAGATAATATTTCCATACCTATTTAGGATTTTTCTCTTATATATCCTTCACATTATTTTAATTCAAATGAGTCTAGTGTTTCTAGTGAGAGTACACCCCTTGAGAAATTAAATGACTCATGTGTTCATATGGATATTCATATTGCAGATTTGTATGTTTCATCTATAATATCTTATTTAGTTTCAATGGTTATTAATCTAATTTATCCTCTTCACATGGACATTATCCTAGTGAATGTTCCATGTCATTATGTTGATAGGTATACTTTAGTGGCATTACAGTCAGTTATTGTGCACAATCTTTTTAGACCTATGCAATAGATCATGATTTGGACCATATTTAGAGATCTTCATACTATTACCTAAATATTTCATTATGTAATGGGAATAATTTAAATACATACATCATTTTATTTCTTTGGAAAAGGTAATAAAAAGTGTTCAATGAGGATGTATTTTATATAATCTTCAAGCATAGGATATCATTATCAACATTAATCACCTTGCAAGTTGTACTTGGAGTATGGACTACTTCAGCATCATCTTTAGGGTGCCTTCTATCTCTCTCTTCTTTTATCTCTTTTTGGGGAAGTTTTTTCCTATGGTTTTTTTCCCTTTCTTCACTTTATGAGAGTTTCTTTATACATGGGTACCTCATCATGGCTTATTGTTAGGAGCCATTTCTTCTACCTACATAAGTTTTGATTAAGGGAGGGTGTTAGTGTACGGTATTATTATTACTCATATTTATTTACTTGGATTATTACTACACATGAGGATTTAACTTTATTAGGTGTTATTATTCTTGGGGAGTTACTTGGCCACCATTATTATCTAGTGGGGGTTATTCTTTGATAGGATATTTTGATTATGAGAGGTACATTCCTGATATAAGATATTTTCCGATTATTGTAGTGGTTGTGAAACAAAATTTCTCCTATTTTTAATACCTTTTATAATCTATTATATTTCATTGGGTTGATAGGAATACATTCTGATTTATCTTCTTGTAAGTTGTTGTGCCAAAGATCCCATTAAGCCTTGAGATTGTGGTGTGTGCAAACTAGCTATTATAATATTGTCATCTAATTTCTAGCTTCAACAAAGTTATGTGTTTGATCTTAAAATAATCTATCTCAGATGTCTATTCTTGGGTGAATTTTTCATGACACTTTCATTAGGTTAGGATACTTGCATTAATGCAAGTGTCTGACTAGGATGTGAGCGTCCAAATAATTAAAAAATAGGTGTAGGTCCAAAAATTTTAAAGATAGAATATAAGCATGTTTATAACATTATCAGAAATATAGAAGGCCTAAGTCATCAGAATAACATTGGTCAAACTAAGAGATAATAAATGAGTCAAAGAGAGATAGTTTATACAAGCCTGTAGTAGTAGGAAAAGGTCTAAAAGTTGAAGGTATACCCATGATATGCATTTTCCAAGTGTACAATAATGAGATTCTATATAATTTATAAATAGTGTTTACATGTGGTGGAATATCAAGTATATATTTGACCTTCTTAGGGTCAACCTAAATTCCTCTTTGATAAATGATGAGGCCTAATAATTTACTTGAAAAGACTCTTAAAATTCACTTTTTTATATTTAGACAAATGTTGTATTAGCTCATTATTTCAAATATTTTTCATAATCATGGTATTTTTAATGTTTATATTTTTTTAATTATTCATCAACATAATATTCAATTTTTTATGTTTGTAATCATGAAATATGTGTGCCATGACTCATTGATAAGTTGTTCTTGCATTTTTTAGTCTAAAAGGCATGATTGTATAACAAAATGTTTCCCATGGTGTGATGAATGATGTCTTTTCCTAATTTATATGATTAATATTTATTTGGTTATATCCCAAGAAACCATACATGAAGGATAACATTTATGATTATGTTGTACAATCTACAGTCATGTCTATATTTGGTAATGTCAAATCGTCTTTAGGATGATCCTTTTTCAAGTCATGATAATTTGTACAACATTGAATATATATACATTAGGATTTATTATTGGTAAAATATTATATACCTATTAAATATAATCAATATCATGAATAAAACCATCACCCAATAACCTTTTGACTTTACTTTTGACTAACAAACCAACTTTTCTATGCATTTTCCTAAAAAAAATCTTAACTGGTATGGCATCTGAATATAATAAAATATTGTGTGTAGATAATGTTGGGCTAATTCCAAACATGTATCTATATGCCTATGTGAATAATTTGGGATAATCATGAAATTGTTGTCAAATATATTTGCCTTCATCATTTTATTACATGGAAACCAGGAGTACTAGTCACGAGTCATTATCAGTGCCAAAATAAAACTAGATGGTTTCCTCATTAACTAATGTGGACCTATATTCCATAAATGGAGTGGTATTATTTAGACCATCTAGTTATGATTTTGGTATATAATCATCACTTTCACCAAAATATGCATGTGCATTTTTTATGAGTAAATCTTTTCTTGAGATAGAAAGAAGATATTTTTATGTACCTAGATATTATAAAAGAGAATCATCATTTTAAAATTCATCCAATATCAATATTTATAGTGATATTGAGGTATAAATGATTTCAATATATACTAATTATAAATGATAAACATGATTGACTTGATTATTATGTTCAAAGTGTCCATGCATAATGAGGATGAATTTTGAAGGCCAATTCATGGGATAAGGTCCATGAGAAATGGACTTATATTTATACCCAAGGCCTATGTGTCCCTCATTAATAGAGGTAGAAATAGGATAAAAAATGCCTTGATAATGTTTACCCAATCCCTATCCAATGTTGAACTTATTAATTAACAAGTATTTAAATCCAAAGCCATATTGATAGAAATTGATTGATGAGTTTTGTGAATGTGGTGCAGATGAGGATAAATCAAGAGATGAGGTAGGTGGTAAAACCTCAATATAATATGAACACATATATGTGTCATAAGATCAGTAGGATTAACCATTATGAAATATTTGAAAGGATATTGGTCGAAAGGACACATCCCACACACACACACATAAATATGTATGTATGTATGTAACTAAACTTAAGAGATTCATGAAATTTAAAAGGAATGGAATTCATTTCATGAATTAAATGTTAGCTTAATAAAATATTTTAATTAATATAATTATGCATAACTTGATAAATTTTATCAAGAGTACATGGACCCAAAGTGATGTTCAATGTAATTTATCCAAGTACTTGGTGTAGAATGTTATCAAATTCACAAATGTTCACATTTAAATGAGTTACATATTTTTTTTATGCATACTATATTTAGGAAAGAGATGTTAAAAATATTTATACTTGGTCCATTGTCAATAGGTACTCTTTTGACCACCTTATTTTGGATAAAAACATGAATATATAAGGGTAAATATTGATCAATAACATGTTTTAGGGAAGATTCTATTTGGTAAATATTGATCAATAACATGTTTTGTGGAAGATCCTATTTTTTGATATGAATGATTTATTTTATCCATAGGATAGCATTAATGTTAGAAGCTACATAAAGAGGTTCAACATTATTAGGTAAAAGTGTTTTATTTAATGTCTCACATAGTATGTCTTTATACATTGGTGTTACTTGAAAGAGTTTTAATAATGAAATTTTAGCATTGGTACCCTTTAATTTATTTAGGTATTAAATTTATTATTTAAAAGAGGTTACTCTAATGGAGGGGGTACATAGAGGATTTTACCTTGGTGAGTGTTAAAAACATTAACATTATAATAATATAAGGTAGTATAAAATGGATATTGCTTTAAAGTAATTGTGTGAGTAGCATGAAATATTAAACATGTATGAATAAATTGAATAACATTTTGGAAAGTAATAAAAACAATTAAAATTAATTACATAATTGTATGCAACATGAAAATTCTGCATTAATTTATTGATTCCATTATGAATATAATACAATATGAATTAATAAATTTATTTACTAAGAATAAAATGCAATCAAATATCAAGGTATAAGGGTAGTCTTGGAAAGGGTTTGAATGATTTTTAGGATCTTAAATATACTTGTTTGTGCATATATTAGTGTCATCCCATTTTTTTAAATCACTAACTACAAATGGAGAACCATGTTTGTAGCCTACTAACCCAGTTTTAGAAGGTATAATGAGATTAACTTCCTTGGGAAATATGGCCCTCTCAATTAACCACAAACCATATGGTTAAAATAGGCTTCCTATGGTATAAACATGGAGATATTAATATTTTATGTTATACTATGTGGCACGTGGAAATAAAATTATGTGTTTAGTGTTCTATAATGGCTATGACTATTTGGGTAAACCCCTCATCCCATGGTTTATATAAATAGATACCATTTGTCCCTTCATGAAAATCATTAAGTATTTTGAAAACTATCAGAACATTATTCCTAAAACAAGAAAAAGTAATAGAAAATAAATAATAAAAAATTGAAAGATTTTTGTGTATATAAATAAAAAAATCAACCCAAGGTCAAAATAAAGACCTCAATGTTGGATTTATCTAAGGTGACAAGATAAAATTATTCAGTGCTATATTCAATTCAAGGTCGAAGAATTTGAATCATCATGTGTTAGTTTGTAACCAAGGTCAAAAGTTGTTTTCTTTCTGTGTTAGGAATTTACAAAAAATTAATAAAACCCTAGGACAAAAATCAAGCAAGTAACAAAAAAGCAATCTTCTAAAATTAATGGGCTCATCAAAATGTTTAAATGGTTTTAATCATATAAATCTAATTAAATGATTTAAACTATTGAAATTATAATTCTAGAATATATAGATATGATAATGAAGAACAATCTAGTGTAGTAAAATATAGAATTTACAAAAATTAGAAACTTGCTAAAAATAGTAAAATAGCATAAGGATTGCAAACCTCCATAAAATGGATTGTATGCTTATTGTGTAGGCTAAAAGAGGCTAGAAAATGCTTAGAAACACCAATAAATAGATTTTTATCTAGAAACATAATTTTAACTTAAACTGGGACAAATCCACATGAGGTGGATAAGGTCATAATGTGATCATGTTTATTGACTATGGCCTCATCTTGGTTGACTGTCATCTAATTTCTTGATCTAGGTTTGTGGGAAATTTTTTTAAGGCTTATTATTTATGTACAAGATCTGAATAAATGTGTTGAAGACTTATAAATATAAAACCTTAGTCCTAAACATGCACTAAAATATAATAAGATAACAATGAGATAAAAATGGGTTAGTAGGGATGCTCAATCTGGCCTCAGAAACACTTGTAACTAAGCATTGCCTACATAGCCCAAATGGGCCTTAGATGATGTAGTTCTCCCTCCTGGGTAATTTTTATGTGACTATAATGATTATTGCTATCATATTTGATTAAATGATAGACAAAAATATTCCCTTGACTTGAAATAAACAATATTCAAACTTTTTATGTGACTACTAGAATGCAACCGAATTAATTGTGGAAGAAATAGTGTCCTTTTGCTCAGTGTATGGTGCTTTTGAAATTAGTTTTCCCAGATCTCTTCAAGTGAATTCCTTAATGAAATGTTATAGGGGAGTATTTATAATATTTTTGTTAACCAACCTTTTAAGAAGTGTATAAGAGTCATTTTTAAATGTTTCAATTTGAAAAATTAACCATAAAAGTGTGGGGGACAAGATCATGATTAGTGGATAAGGCCACATATTGGCCCTATCTGACCTGGTGTGTTCATTTCCTAAAAAGATATAGACTATTGGAAAAGTTATAACATGTGTCTCTAGGTTGAATATGGATGAACAAAATTTAAATATGGATGTTTGTATGATATTTATTATGTCTTCAGGATTATAGAGGATATTTTATACATTTTAAGTTAACTAAATGGAGAATATACCAAGTAGGTAAAATATGTCAAGAGTAACCATTTGTAAAGTACTTTAATGATTAGAATTATGTGTCTACAAGGACATACTTTTACTTGGATTTGATGTATGAATTCCCTTATTACCCAACCACCTTAATAAGTTAAGGGGCATCTCTTTGTTCTCCATGAACAATTGAATAGGTTGTATTTACCCACAACATTTATACCATGTTGAGCTACATATCATACCAATGTTTTGATAATCACTCATAATTTACATACGTTACATAAATATGTTACTTGATAACAATGGAATGGATACATATGGTTGATATAAATTGGTTTCATTTAATTTATGCTTATTTTTTACTTTGTCATATATAACTTGTTTGATTGTTATGCTTGGCCTTTAGCCTTGTATGTACAACTCTTGATTGTATGGCATCATCATAACATTTGTGCGTGGACCTTGGCATTGTGTGTTTATGTGACATTAACATGTCCCTTGTTTGATGCATTTAAACCATATATGTGACATATTATACAAATTATGTGACATTATATGATATTTATTATACATTCATTGCTTGTTATTATGGTGCCATGATTCATATCATGCACTGTTTATAATCATAATCTCTACTTTGGTGTCATAATAGATATAATGCACATGATGCTTATGTGATTCAATGATACATCTATTTTACATATGTAAAATTAAATGTTATCTTCAAATACTATGATGCAATGCATTAAAAATTTCAAGTGCTACTACATGATTACATATTTCAAATATTACATAATACTTGTTTTGAACTAGGATACTTGTAAGTTACAGTCCTCACCTTAAAAAGGGGGCATCGCAATGGGCTTGTCTCGAGAAGGAAAGTTATCATGAAAAAATTCAGATTTATGGCATTATATAATTTCAAAAATTATAGTACAAATCAAAATTTTAGATTCATGTAACATGCATGTACATTCATTCCTATAGTTATAAAGTGTCATGTCTCAAACAATTACAGCTTTCAATAGTTTTAAAATTCAAATGGAATTCAATATAAATTCAATACATTATAATAGACATTGTATTCATTCATTTTCTTATTACTATATGGAAATTTAAAAATCTCTCAAGTGAAAAATATTCAAATTTTCAAAGTTGCAAAGTTTTAAATAGAATATAGATCCATATGTAGTAATGTTATTCATATTCATGTTTCAATCAGGCATGTTATATTCTACTAAAACTCAATTTCTTTGGTTTCACTTTATATATATAGAAAACCATAGCTGGTGGTTGCCCCATTCAAATATTTAATAGAGTATCCTATGCAATTAAATGAGAGTTGGATCATATAATATTTCTAACTCAAGAGCATTCAAAGGTTTTCAAACTAAGATTTGATCACTCTCAATTCACCATCGGTTTAACATTTCTCCAAATGCCTCAACAAGGGGACAAATACTTTTCCAATTCAAATTTACATGGCAATTAGATTGTATAATATTTCAAGTGTCTACTTTCCTTGGTCTCTTTCCAAAATTCAAAATTCAATTTTTAGATATAAACAATAACAGTTTCAGTAGCATTGTTGTCGGTTTTACATTAAGGCATCTTACATGAACAATATTCACATCAAAATACAAAGTGTTATGAACACTCAAGTTCACATCTACTTTGGTAATTTCACTTTTTTGCATCACTAGAATAAAGTGGGGACAAATGTAAACACAAAATTAATAATTAAATGTTTGACAATATTTAATGTTAGCACCATTTCTTTACTTCATCCATTCACCATTTTACCAACTCACAATCTATAAGGAAACCTTTATTGTCTTAAAAACACATAAAATATCATATAGGCATCCATATTTCAACTATATTCATCCTTATTTAACCTATTGGTTCCTATCAAACATTTGTTAATAGTATTTATCCTTTTGAGACAAAATTGTGCTAGGTTGGATAGGGTCTTATTTTAGCCTTGTCCACTAGTGAGGCCTTTTCTCCTATGCTTTAACAATTAATTTTTTAAAATTGAGAGGTTTTGAAATAGCTCTCTCACACATTTTTTAAATTTAGTTAGTGAAACTATTCCAAATATTCCCATATATAATCACATTAAGGCTTCTCTAAACACATCTAGAAATCATTTAGAAATTTTAATCCACACTAAGAAAAAGAGCACTATTTATTTCAGTTTCAATTTTGTAGCATTCTAAAATTCATAGGCTAAGTGTGAATATTTTTTATTTTAGGTCAATGGCATACATTATCAAGCATTTCATTCAATATTTTATTTATAATCATATAGTTGCACAATCACAGATCACACAATCATCATAGGAGGGAGAACCACATCATCCTAAGGCCCATTTAAGATATGTAAGTAACACTCAAATTATATGAGGTTTTCTAAGGATAGATCAATTATTTCCCTTACCTATTTCCTCATTTTTACATTTGTTTCTATTGAATTCATTCTAAAATAAAAAGGGTTTTATGTTTTATAGGTCTTCCATGTGGTATATTCACATATAGGATTAATTAGCAAACTCTCACAATGAGTTGTACAAACCTAGATCAAAAAATAAAATACACAATCAACTAGGATATAATCATAATTAATAGACAAGGCCATAATGCATCCATGTTCTCCTACAGACTTGTCTCAGCACAATTTAAATTTATAAATTTGGCCGTGACATAGTACACAAGTCTTTCTAAGAATTTTTTAGTTATAATTAGCATATAATATTTTTTAGGGAGGTTTGCATATATATAGGATTTTTTATATTTTTAGATAATTTCCAATTCTATAAAATTTTGTAGAATTTTTTTTACTATCATATCTATATAATATTTCTTTTTTATTTTTAATATTTTAATTAAGTTGGTTTAGATTAATTCAATTCATAATATATTGAATAGATTTTTATTTTTTATATGCTTACATAGTGGATATTACATTCATTTCAATTGGATTTTCTCTATCATGTTGTCTAAATTGAGCTAATTTGTCTACCCTTTCTTTATATACATCAAAATGGTCCATATTTTGAGATATACTAACATCATAATCATCCATAGCATTATATTTCATAATTTTGGTATTAAAACCATTTGTATTTTCATTATCCACATCATTTATGTTTGTATCATTTGCCTTATCATCCAAATGTGTACCAAAAAATAAGCATTAACCTCATGAAAAAAAATTAAATTAAATTAAATTAATATGAGCACCCATCTAATGACTTTAAATGGCATTAATAGGTTTACCTCTCAATCTATCAATTTTCCTAGTAGGTGTCTTAGATATAACTTGTTTAGGTGGAATAAGAGAGAAAAATATAGAGTGTGTTAGGAGCTGAGTATAATCATAGTGAAATAAAGAAGAATAACCCTATAAAAATCACATCTAAACTAACTAGAACAAAATAAAAACCTATAGAGAAAGAGAGCATGAAACCCTAAGGTTGGGTGAAAGAAAATATGGGTTCACCAAAAACTCTTATTCGTAAAGTGGATTTATGTTTAAAAAACTACACTAAACCATAAAATCATGAAGTAAAAGCTAAATCAAACCTAAATATAGTAAATAAATATTTGACTTGTGTGTGAAATGAATGAATGAAAGTACCTAAAATTATCAGATGTGACAAAAGAGGGTTTATAGGTGAATACCTTAATTCTAACTTGCATTTATACTGGAAGTGATTAAAAATGTTTAAAAACATGTTGTAAGGAAGTGTAGAATAAAAAACATAGAAATTTTAGAGATGTGATGATGTGCACAAAGTGACCAATATCATATTAGTCAAATAGGCATACCATTAGTGGACATGTTTATTACATGTTATGGGTTCAATACTAATAGATGATGTTATATCAGTGTTAAACTTTTTGGACTTCTTCATTAGCAATTTATTATCAAAATAATTTTCTCAAAATGTTAATTCAATGCATAAAACTAACATAATTGATTCATATTTCTCTAATCCCTAATCCACTCCAAGAGACCTTGTAAGAGAAAAAAAATTAGGGGTATTTATGAGGGGTCTACCTCAATCAATCCTTTTTACATAGGAAAAATTGGAAATCAACACCCATACAAGCCAAAAAGCAATTTAGTGTGTATGAATTTCCTAACCATTATCCTTATGTATGATATGGAAGAAAGTATCCAAATCTATATGCTCTTTCACTAATCCTCCTTTTGGTATAAGTATGTAATAATGACAATTCAATAGATAGTGATGTAGTAAAAGGTAGAGTTTGTGTATATCATTATGTAACATTATGATGATATGATATTGACTCCCCTTTTTTGGAATAAGGTGTTTATTATTATATAGACATATTTAATTCAAATTTAAGACCTTATTGGTGTGAAAGTTGATATTTTAGAAGCAGGAAAGTTAACAATTAAATCACAATAAAAAATGCAAAGACTAGAGAAATTAGTCAAAGGACCCACAAATGATATGACCACTATCAAAATAATTCAATAGTGGTAATACCAATATCACTTTAATTTGATATCATTCAGTGAGTAAGACCCTAAATAAAAAAATATGGGGATTTTAGGAGCATTTAAGAGCATCCTGAGGCAAAAAATAACTTATTCAAAAGTTCTTTATGCATTCAAAAGTGCTTGGTGATATTTTTATAGACCCTAGATGACGTAAAATGTTTTAAAAAGATAAAAACAAAGTAAAATGTGCTTATAGAAGTCTAATTTAAACCAATTGTCCATGTACACAAAAACAAACTAACAAGATTGTAAATACTATGTGTATACCAAAATTAGGTGTTTAAAAAAATGTCTTGTTACTTATAAATATGCCATGAATGTTTTGAATATAAGATATGAAGATTTAGTATATGTATTGTTTCCTCTTACAATATAAGTAGAATATTTTGATTGGTTTTTAGACTAAGCACCTAATTTTGTTGCTAATTGGTAGCATTTTGAAGATGAATTTTTCTTTTAGTCGAGTCAAAAGATTGATTCTCATATTATGTTAAAATAATTCATTGTGATTTGAAGAGGACCTCATAAGCTAATTATGGTTTTTAATTCTAAGTTTGGGTATGTGCACGGATTTAGAGGATAATTCCATCGATATTTCCCATAGTGCATAGGGTTATGGACATAGCATATATGTAATATAGACATAACACATATGCATTATGTACATAATGCATATGCATTATTTAAAATTTAGACTTAGGTTTCTAATCTATATCACATATATGTTATACCACATACATGTTATATTATACTACATACACATTATAATGTGCACGCATTTTTAGTGTTAAGAATGCATACATATTCTTAGCACTAAAAATGTGTATGCATTATAATTATTACATGTTATAATGTTTACATGTTATAATTCATATGCATTCCCTATGTTATAAAAAATTTGAGCCCAAAAAATGTGATTCCATATCATTTTCACTTTACTCTCATTCTCTCTACCCTAACATTTCTTTTGGATAGCCCACAACCTTACTATATCTTCATTTTAAATTCCAAAACATATCCAAATTAAATATATCATCATAGAGAGGAGGTAAGTGATAAAAAACTAAACCTAATAACCTTAAATTTTGGAATTTTTTTGTTATTTACATTATTTAATTAATAAATTATGTGTTTTGAATAGCTCACTCCAATGCAAGTGGCCATCATGAAAACCTTCCTCATAACCCTCCTATTATAGGTACAATCACTAAGATATGTGGGTGAATTATTGATGCAATCAATTCAATTCGGATTTCAAAACTTCAAACTCTTAACTAATCAACAAAAGCATTCATGAAGCATATTAACTAGTTATGCAAGATCAACACACATAACACATGGATTATGTGGGAAACCCTCATGGAGAATAAAACCCACTCTCAAGTTTGAAAAAAAGTGGACTATAGTCCTATAAGGTATTTAAAAACAAGATACTAAGTGAATCACTCACTTCATAAGGAACACCAACCCCTAAGCATCAACAAGCACCCACTTGTCCTAGATGTTGAATACCCACACAAAACCTTCTGATATCATCACCTCTATATCTCTAATTTCCTTTCAATTTTATGGACAAATATTGAATATCAACTCTCTTCAACCCTTCAAGCCTTCACACATAAGCAATGCATCCAAAATAACCTTTTGGACCACTCTATACTTCTTCACTCATCTTCAATTTCAACCCTATAAGAACACTATAATAACATCAAAATTATGACCTCTAGGTCACACACATATTCCTCATACTTATATTCTCTTAAATCCATCCACCAATCATACTCAACCTTATATTTTTTTCGCTTATCAACTCTAGAAGCCTTCATCTTTGTTTATGCCCTTTATAGAGCCTTCATGATCACCATCTTCTTGGTTAGCTATAAGACATACCTTAGATATTAATGATTATATAACACTTTAGAATAAGATAAATCTCACCTACATAGGTCATTCATATCTTTGATACATCACCACTAAGCAATAACATCTTTCAAATAGGCCTAAAAAGCCCTTATAGGTCTATGGAGACATATTCATCCTTTTAACACTTCATCAAGAAAAAATAAGAACATAAGACCACTTTAAAGCACATATTTCCTTTCCATATGACCCTTAAGACACCCTTAATTGATTAAATTAATCACTACAGACCTATTTATATGCAAAACATATCAAGCATTTGCTTGGCACATGAAAACACCATGAATGAACCAAAAGTCAACTTCCAAGCAATGGTTCATACTAAATATGGATTGGTCAAACCTCAAAAATCCATACATATGATCTTCAGGGAGTATAAAACACTCTCTAATAAATAATTCACCTTGAAACATCTAAACACCATCAAAAAAACTCAAATATCCTTCTTGGGTCACTTGTAGAAGATAGTCAAACCCTCAGTCAACTTTGAACCACAATAAATGTAGGTGTACAACTAGTCAAACCTCCAAATCATTTTTTGTGGATTTTTATTGAAGTTATCTACAACTTTTATTTTTATACCACCATCAAATTCATCCATTATAAAAATTTATGAACAAAACATTGTAGACTGGTTTTCCTTTATAAATTCAAATATTTGAATTCCAATGGTCACTTTTTAATGCAAATTTGACTATGGAAACTAGTGAAATATAACTGAGAGACCAAATTTTCACTACCATAAATTTTCATATACATCATTTCAAGACCTAAAATTTTAAGCACATGATCTAAGAACAAATCTTAATATACCCATGTTACCACTTTCTTTTGACACCTTCACATGTATGAATGCTAAAGTCATTAATCTGCTTACTTAGGAAGTACTGCCAAGATGACTAGGATGACCTAGACATTCACAAAACTACATAGATGAATTAATTTCACTTCCAAAATTATACCAATAAATCTTGACTCCTCATATGACCCCTCAAACATGGTCAACACATCACCAACATCCATCATCTTGCCTAATTAAGCAAACACTATAAGGTTCATACATGATCACTAAGGCACACTTTGTCATTGAGAACCATGCATAAAAAACAACTCATGAACACTCTTGTCCAAATTAGGGACATAATTGACAAAACATCAATAATCTACCCCTTTTTCAATGATTTTAATACTTTTAAATGTTTTCAAAACCAATAACAAAGCTTATGCACATACTATTTTCCCTCTAAAAACACTATCTCCCTGTTTGACACAATGACAAAGTGGGATTATCTACTGATCCTAAGGACTTGAAAATGTTTTCAAATCCAACATAAATAAGGTATATCATATTATAGATTATATAAACTCCCACTGTCACTATGCATACCATTTCTTACCATGACTACCTCAAGCTTGCCCATTGACAACACTCCTCTTTGACCATGCACTACTATATGAACAAGAAATGAAAAATATGAAGAAAATAATAATTATCACACCTTTAGAACACTAATAATAAATCACCCTAAGTCACCTAAACTTATTTACCCCTTGAGCATCTTCAAACCATCTCCAACCATGATGAAATATCATAGTTGCCTTCAAATTCTCTCTCACAAGCCACCCATAAAATGAAGAGTGGACATTCAAGATCTTTATCAAACATATATGATGCATAAATTCAACTAATAAACATATTCAAGGGAAGCCATACCTTTGTATTATGAATAAAATGACAAAAAATCACTCTTCTTTACACTAGCCTTGTTTAGAGACCTAGTAGCCCAACATAAACCTTATAGAGCCCATAAATTTATATGCATGCACCCTTATAACTTAAAATTTCATATCTAGAGTACACTCAGATTCCCCCTCATGCATGCCAATAATAATCATCTAAATCTTCATTTTCACCATATCTCCTTCACAAATTGACCTACCAATTAACCCTTTATTTACATAAAAGCTCAAACATAGGACAAAATATACACTTATATATGACTCAAATCAATTTATAAAAACCCTTTTTTCCATTTAAATATATTAAGTATCCTTACACTTCAACTCCTTTGGGAAGGTCACCAACCCATATGGTGCAAAACCTAGGGCATCAAAAAGAAACAAGGTCAACTTAACACCTTCCAGATAATGCCATCTCTTAAAACGTATCTCACACATGAAGGTCAATAATACACACTTATGGACTAATTTATGAGGTTTGACTCCTCTAGGAACCCATATAACCATGAAATGGTTTTTGTCCTACTAACCCTTAAGCAAGGACTATCATACCCGAGAGCCTTCAAAAATACTCAACTTGCCCTCAAGAGATCTTCAAAGCCTACAACCAACTATATCACACTTTTATAAATTTAAAACACATTTATATTACAAAAATTCATCTTGAACACTCACTAATATTCATTTGACACCTGGAACTAGTCATATTGTGCATACAAACCCTATGTATACCCCTGTCACTATACCAAAACACCTTCAACTAATCATAGATACCTTTTGACATATCCTATACACATTTTTCATATGGACACATCAAATCCAACTTTCATCTACCCTTGGTTAGCTTCATAGACCTCAAATGAATCAATTTTTCAAGATGAACACACATTAGGTAGTGAACACTGAACAAAATGATCAAATTGAACAAATGGTCATGAATGAATATTTTGACTAGCTAAGCACACTTGAACCCATGGAATACACTTAGACAATTCTTATCCACACTACATATCAACCTTACCTTGATTCTTCATGATTTGAACTTCTAAACAAAGCATCAAAATTTGACTAAAACACCCTTTTAGGACCAATGTCCCTGAACAAATTTCTTAAAGCTTTTCATCACAAACCTATAGAGGAAGCTCATGAACTTATTGTTCACCCTTAACCAATGACATTCTATGATCAACACAAGGCTTGGTAACATAATTTCATCTATTCTATACCAAAATTACATTAGTCTTTAAATACTAATCATTAATTCTACATACCTCTATACTTTATTCATCACCTATAACACACACACTTGATTCTACATATGAATTATGTCTCCTAAGAAGCATAGGTAGAGACACCCACTTATCATATAGGGACTAATGGTCCCAAAAATCATGATATTCCCACATATCCATGCTCTCACTTAACTTTTAATCCTACCTCATCATCAAATTAACTTTGACTAGGTTCTTAACTTCATTCTTTCCTTTTGACTTAAAATCCTACTTGATCTTCTTATTCCCTTGGGTAGATAAGGCTTGATATTTGACACTTGAATTTTTACTTTATTCTATCATGAAAAATATTCCATTTTGAACCTATTTTTCATTCACCTCCTTGGGTTTCCATTTGTTATTTCTCTTTTTCTTCATGTTATGATGGTCATTCATTGAAATAGAATTCTGACCATTCTTGTAGAACCTTTCTATGTGACCTCTCTCTTGACACTTGAAATAAATGAAGTGTCTATGATTATACATACCTTGTGTATGGGCCATATGATGACTCCTTGAAGTTTAATTATCCCATTCATACACCTAATCATATAATTTCTCTATGAAGGCATTACAATACCTTATAATATGACCAATCCCTTAACAACTATAGCACAAGATGTCATGCTTTCCTTTTGGACCGATTGACTATCTTGATTTATGATATTCTTCATGATTGTCATTATCTTGCTCATAATTTCATGTAAATCTCTTACTAGGAGCTTTTATCTTACAATCAATGATCCTATGTCCAAACTCATGACAAGAATGATAGTAACCATTGAAGGAGTTATCATACCTTAATGTATTGGGTTTCTTGATTTGATTTGAAATTTTAAAGCTTTTGAAGTTGTCCTTATTATTCATATTGTCATTCTTATTTTCTTTACTAGTATTCTCCTTAACATGATTAGTCTCCTAGTCTATCATCACTATCTTCTCAGTCTTCCTATCCTTTTGAACATCTTTATGGAACCCTACGCCTAATTTATCATTTGAGACCTTTTGATTGCTCAATAGGATATTAAGATCAACTATATGTTTCTCAAATTTTTGATATGTTTCAAGTTTGCTCATATCTTGATCTAGTTTCATCTACAAAGACACCATCTCTAATTTAGATTTGATACAATCTTCATCCTTACTCTTTACCTCTTCATCAAGGGTGTAAACCTAAGTTTCAAGATGTTCAGTGATCTCATCATGATCTTGGACTTCATTTCTCAACCTTTCTTCAAATAGCCTAATTTCCTCCTCATAGGTCTTGATAAAGGATGCTTGCTTTCTATTTTGCTTTGTAGAAGCTTCAACTCTTCCAAGGTATTCATATATTTGTCTTAAAGAGTAAATTGTTCATCTTCTTCCTCTAAGTTATCTCTACCAAAGATAGCTTTTCCTAAAGAACATTCACCTTTATCATCCCTAAGAACCATGAATATTGTCTCCTTGTCCTCATCATGAGATGAATCATCACTATCTGATGTGTTTCCTTCTTCTTCAGTAGATGAGTTACTATCTTCTTCATGGTAAATGCTCTTACTACCTTTGTATGACACCTTCTTGCCATTTCTTTTATTTAAGAACTTTTTGTACTTTTTAATACCCTTAGATTTCTTTTACTCATCCTCATGAGATTCCTTATGAGCTTCCTTATGTTTAAACTTGCCTCTATCTAGGTACTTAGCTACAAAATGACCAACTTTACCACATGAAAAATATTTAAAAGGAAGCTTCCCTTCATATTTACTTGATCCTGCATTTAATTTTCTTGAAATAATGGATTCAAGTTGATCTTCATTAAGATCCAAGTCTTCAAGACTTAACTTGTTCTTCTTGCCTTTTGTCTCCTTGATCACCTTGAAGGCTACTTCCTTCTTTTGTGGTTTGTCCTCATTGACTCTCATTTCATAGGTAGTAAGGATGCCATGCATTTCATCCATCTTCATCTTGGTGAGATCATGACTCTCTTCTATAGTAGAAATCTTTAAATCAAACTTGAGGGTGAGAGACCCTAATACTTTCTATACAATAGTACCTTCTTCAATCTCCTCTTCAATACCTTTGATCATGTTTACCACCTCATCAACCCTTAAAATATAGGATGCCACATTATCTTCTTCCTTCATTTTGAGGACCTCAAGTTGCCTTTAGTATGTCTATAATTAAGCCAACTTAACCTTTAAATTTCCTTCATAGATTATCTACAATTTATCCAAGATTTCCTTCATATATTTGCAATGGATTACCTTGATAAACTCAACCTTTGATAGGCCACAAATGATAACATTCATATCTTTAAAAAATTTCTTAGTTAACTTCTTGTTACTACACTATTTGGAGGAGTAAGGGTGTGGAATAACCATCCATAATAGATTTCCAAATGTTAAAACCTAGAGACATGATGTAGGTCATAATCTTTGTACTCCAAAAATCATAGTTGGATCCATTGAATAGTGGTTCTTTCTTAGTAGAGAAATCACCTTGCATTTGATGAATACATGTTGTACCTTTGATCACCTTTAAGTGGTTAAAATTTGCAAAGAATATTTAGCTCTGATACCAGTTATTAGAGGTACAATCACTAAGATGGGTGGTGAATCAATGATGCAATAAATTCAATTCCAATTCCAAAACTTTAAAATCCTAACCAATCAACAAAATCATTCATGAAGCATATAAACCAGTTATTATAAAGAACAAAGGAAGCTATGCAAGATCAACACACATAACACATGGATTACATGGAAAACCCTTGTGGGGAATCAAACACAATCTCTAGTTTGAAAACAAGTGGATTACATTCCAATAAGATATTTACAAACAAGATACTTTATTGAAGAACCCACTTCACAAAGAACACCAACCCCTAAGCATTAATAAGCACCCACTTATCATAGATGTTGAGCACCCACATAAACCTTATAATATTAGTACCTTTAGAGCTTTGATTACCTTTAAAATTTGATGGATAAATAGTGAATATAAACTCTCTTCAACCCTTTAATCATTCACACATAATAAATGCATCCAAAACAACCTTTTGGATCACTCTACACTTCTTCACTCATCCTCAATTTTTAACCCAACAAGAACACTATAATAACATCATAAATATGACCTCTAGGTCACACACATATTCCTCACACTAATATTCTCTTTAATACATCCACGAAGCACACTCAACCTTCTCTTTTCTTTGCTTATCAACTCTAGAAACCTTTTGTAGACATCCAATTCATAACACCATTTGTGTTGAAATTGTCAATCTTACTCGAATTGCACTCAAATGCACATTTTAGGCTAAAATCCATAAAAACCCCTAAATGGTTCGAACTTGTCATTTAAAAGTAATGATTTAGGTCAAATTATCACTAAATGGGGTAATGCATTTTATGGGCTAGCTAATTTTAATCAAATCATTTTGAGTCAAAATGCTAATTTTACACCTGGGTGCTCTGGATTGCTCTTTTTTATCAAAATTCTTATACAGGACACATACCTTTGTTATTTTATATTGATAACATACTAAATGTTAATATGGTTCCCTACAATTAACATTGACTTCCAATTCCAATCCAGTCAAACTTTGAGCCAATAACAAGATATTTTGACCAATTTGATATATTTATGCACTAAGGACCAAAATTTACACCAAAGTTGACTAATCATGTTTTAGGCTAATTAAACCAAATTAGGTCTTTAAGTTAATTTTCCATGGAACTTATTGAATAAATATTTATTGGAAATTTATTTCTATTAATCATATCATCAAGTGACATCATCATATGGGCTGGCATCCATAAGCCATAAATGCATAAAATATCAAGATTATGGGTCTCCAATGCCTCATGAAAGACCCTCAATGCCTATTCAATTCCCCATCGTCTAAAATCATTATGAGTGACATTTATATATATTTATTATATAATTCAATTAATCGATGACCACACATCTCAATCTTGAGATAGACGGTCATGGTTAATTCTGACCAATCTCAAAAATCTATAAATAAAGAGGCCATGAAAATCATTTTTAAGCTTGATTTATTCAAAGTTATTATGATGAATTTTCTCCACAATCCTTTTCATTTGATTATTGATTTTAGTTTCAAGCTTCATTGATAGGCAAATTAGATAGTTACATATCATGAGCCTAGGTTTTGTGGAGTGTTCTTGAGACATTGGAGAAGTTTTCCACCATTTTTTATGAATACAATGATGCTTAATCAAGGGAAAACATGTTTTTGAGCTTCTCTTAGAGGATCGATTCACTTGGGAAGGTATAAGTTTCTTGCTTTCTTTCATTTGTCTTTCATTTTCATCAGTAATTCCCACATGAATAGATAGCCTTAATTCGATTTACTCTTGTGCATTTTTCCTTAGATTTATTGGACTAAGGTTTGACTAATCATGTTATGTAATCCTCTCTACATTTTGGCATGTCTGGTTGGACCATAACCCATAAATTTTCTCACAAATCCTCTATAAGCAACCTACTAACTATTGTCATGTAGGATCTTAGAGTATGGAAGCAAAAAAAGCAAAAATTTGAGCAAAAAAAGTCCATTTTTATAAACCATGATTTTATTCTTAGAACTGTCAACTTGGCCCAACTCGAATCTAGCTCACCCCAAATCAACTCTAGCTCAACCCAACTTGGCTCTAGTTCGACCCAACTCAGCTCTGGATCACCTTAACTCGACTCTAGATTGGTCAACTTGACTTTGGCTCAACCCAACTCATCTTGACTTAGATTTAGATCACCCTAATTAGGCTTTAGATTACCCCAACTTGGCTCTAACTGAGCTTGACTCAGCTCAAGCTTGGCCTAAATTAGTTTTGACTCAGCCCAACTTAGCTTTGGATCACCTTGACTTGGCTCTGACTCAACTCGACTCATCTCTAGCTCAACTCAAATCATCTCTATATTACCCTGACTCACCTCTATATCACCCCAACTCAGCTCTAGCTTGGCCTAACCTATATCTAGTTTAGCCTGACTTGGCTTTAGATCACCCTGACTCAACTCTAGATTACCCCAACTTAGCTCTGACTCAGCCTGACTCAGCTCTGGCTTGGCCTAACTTAGCTTTGGATCACCCTAACTCAGCCTAACTTAGCTCTACATTACCCCAACTTGACTATGACTCAACCCAACTCGACTCTGGCTCAACCTAACTCAACTTTGGCTCACCATAACTCAGCTTTGGCTTGGCCCAACTTGTCTTTAAATTACCCCAACTCAACTCTGAATCATCCCAACTTAGCTCTAGATTAGCTTGACTCACCTCTAGCTTACCTTGACTTGCCTCTAACTCATCCCAGCTTGCCCCAGCTCACTTTTCAATCCTAACTCATCTATCAACCCAAGTCACCTGTCAACTTGAGAGCTAAATTATTAATGTCATTTGTTCAAACTCTTAATTTCTTAAAATTAAGTCCTTATAATTGTGTTTTTGTAGGTTAAGGGGGTAGTTTAGAAGTTATTTTTAATACTTTTGACTAACCAAACACACTTTCATTTGGGTTTAAAATAAACATGCTTGATTTCACACATTTGAACTAGTGCTTAAAATGAACTTGAGATTTGGCTATCTTAGATACATTTCATTTAGTGCTTAAAACACATCATAACTCTTACAACATTTTAAATTTGGTGTTCTAATCATGAATCTAAGCTAAGTCTTGAATCTTCAATTTGGGTTTAAAAAACTTAGGTATTTATTGCTTCATGTGACCTTTTGTGTAATATTTTACCATTTTTAGCAATTAAGGCCAAGGGCCAAAAATAACATCACCTAATCTCTTATCTAGTGCTTAAAATTGAACTCATTATCAAGTTTGTATGCAATAGGTGATTAATTAATTGATTGGCAAAAAGAGGGGCATTACATGTATGCTCTTCCATCTATCCCCTTTAGGGAATTGTTGGAATCAAAAGTGTCATCTTTATTGCAAGCATGCCTATTCCAAGACATAAAAAGAATGTCTCTTAAAGTGCTCCCCAAAAACTCACAATAGTATTTGGTGATCTTTAGGTGACTATAAAGTCTTTCTATTATTTCTTTTATTTTATGCAAACTTGGCTTGTGATGGGAATTTCATCACCTCCCCTGAGTTCTCTAGGGCTAAAACACTGAGATGTATCTGCACGTTGGACATTGCACTACACTAAGTAAATGATGGATGAAGTGGTTGTAAAAAGGGCAAGACCTTTTTACAACAAGCCAAGTACCACAGACACCTAATTAAAGTGAATTTATTTTGTATCATTTGGTGTGAAAGTCATTGTGCAATTGATCCATTTAGAATGATCAAAAACTTGTTAGTTTTAATCAACCCCACATTGCCATACCCTTGCTGGGATTTGGACAATTATACTTAGTGTATTTTCGTCATTTTTGCTTGGTATGTTTTGAGAATAAAACTTTTTTGTTTGTTTATAAACCATGTCAGAATTAATTTGTTTATACACCACTCTTTTGTTTAAAGAGGCATTATGTTGTCTATTTTACACCACACCTATGCCTTGAATCTTTTTGCTAAACATATTTATGTGTGTGCCATTTAGACCTCGTTTATGTGTTTTCATGATGTCCACTCTTGTTTATCTTGTTTGGTCCAATCCTAGTATTCAACATTGCATTTTCAATTAACCTTATCAATTTTGGATCCAAATATTGATTGATTTTTGTTTAGGCCTCAGTTCATGGGGCTGATACACAGATTTTTCTCTTTTGGGTTGCATAAATTTAGTTAAATAATTACCCAAAATTAAAGACTATTAATTGTTTGTTTATTTAAGCACCTATCATAATCATTATTTGTGCCTTTATTTAGGACAAAACAACTTTTCTCCAAAATCCTTTGACATTATATATTTGACGTTAGGTTTTTTTATGCCAAATGTTGGCACAAACCATTTTGAGATATAGCTCCACCCTTTTGACTAAGGTTGAACTTTTTGTCTTTTGGGCATCATTTTTTAGATTTTATAGAACTCTAAGCCTATTGTTTTTAGAGATTTCTTTATTAAATGTGGATATGTCTAATTACACTTATGGTGGATTCATAAATAATCCAACTTATGATAGAATGTCCATAAAAAAAGACTTTTAGGACTTTAGTCAAGACCCCAATGGTGATAATATGGTTTATGAGATAGATTTCTATCCACCTCACAAAAGTTAGTCATGGGAACACAATCAAGATCTAATTTATGATCCAACTCAAGATTGGGAAGATTGGTTTTATCAGGAAGACTTGGATGCTTTGGCTTATATGAGTAACTAAACTAAGAAAATCCAGTCATCACCATTTTAGGACCTCCTCCTTTGTTTTGCATGAGTAACAAAACTAAGAAGCATCTAGTCATCACCATTTTATCACATCCTCCTTTGGTTTGCATAAGCAACCAAACTAAGAATCATCTAGTCATTACCATTGTAGGACCTCCTGCTTTGGTTTACATAAACAACCAAACTAAGAAGCATCTAGTTATTACCATTCTTGGCCCATCAGTAGTTTTTGATGAACCTATTATTGAAGAACCTCCATTTAATGAACCAGTTGTGTTTGATCCCTTCTTCAATAGTCTAATTTTTGGAGATTCCATTATTGAACCACAAACCATTACTCTTGTTAAACCAAATATTCCCTACTTTAGAAATTATGTGTCGATCTTCGAGCCAAAACAAGGACCATTACCTCTTCAAGAGCCATCTTATGAGGATAAAAATGTGTTCAAAATTAATATTTTGTAAATAATTGTGAACTAAAACCAAAATTTATTGTTGAAACACCCATTTGTGATAAGTCAACCTATGATAAGTTACCTATTCTTATGTTACCTATCTTTAAATAGCCTCATATCCTTGACAAGCTAGTCTCGATAGAGTTGTCTCTTAATCTTTTCCCACTCAAGGAGTTTCACTTTGATAGACATGATTTTATCAAGATGTCCCTTGAGCAATTCCCTCTCTTTGAGGGGCTTCACTTAGATGAGCCAGTCTATTTTGAACCCTTCCAAGATGAATCAGTTTTTATTGAGCCCATTATGCCATCATAGGCCATAACTTGTCAAATATTTAGCATTCAATAGAAAATTATTAAAATAACCATATCAAATGTAAAATCAGAATTAGAATTAAGTTCTATTTTTGAACTGACATTAGATTTAGCATCAAAAATAGAATCAACATCAGTTGTGACATTAGATTCAGAGTCCCTTGCCTCAAAATCAGATTTATAAATAGATTGTAGTCATGGTTGTTACAACATTGGTTACAATTACCTTGCAGATCAATTCAAATATATTTTTGATCCTTCTATGGTATATAAGGATGATTACTTCAACATCGACACAAGTTCTAGTATTTTCTACAAGGACTATGTTACCTTTCATCATCCTACTATTAATCCCACCCAACATAGCCATTATATTGACATTCCACCTCCCACAAATGTCAATTAGGACCAACAGAATCACACTTTATTAAATTGCATCTATGGTGACATATCATTTGCATAATTTTAGTGGGGTCAAGACTAAATTCATGTAGAAGAACAATATCCTATTGAAACTTTTTCGAAGGTGATAAGGGACAATCAAAGTTCAAACTCAGCATCTTCTATTGAAACTTTTTCACAAGCACTAGAAGAAACCAAATTCAAATGTTAGAATCTCTTTGTGAAACCTTTTCAGAGGCACTATGGGATGATCAGAATAAATTCATTGGTGAAAACCTCATCGAGGCACCAACAACTGAGCATAAAAGTTCTTCACTATTTATTGAAGATATTATTCAAGATCAAATCAAAATAGCTTCCAATCTATAATATAATCATATGGTATCTACTCTCAAGCAACAAAACAATCTGGTGGTCTTATCGAGAGCATTTTTAGAGGTCTTTGGCCCCACCACAACCAAAATTATGTTGAACCCAGCATTAGTAACATTACATGTGACTAAAAGTCCTAGTCTTCATTTATTTCCCATTCACTATACATTCCATTATCACCCACTTATCTCATTTATCCTAACATTATTTACCATCACTGATAACACTTTATTTTGTCAAGGTTATAAGGATATCTTGTCTCAATATTTGAAGGAAGCATAATTTATGATCTACGAAGATCAAAAACACATTATTAAGATCCAAATCAGCAGTAAGTTTTTGATAGAGTAACTTTTTTGAAAGGGAATTGGGTAGTAACTTTGTAACTGATCATTTATGTTGTCTCACATATTGACTAGGACATGTATCTCCCTATCAGCAAGAGCTGCAAAACCATTTTTCACTTCTCCAATTACCATTTTCCATTACCATGCCTCATCTCATGGGGGAAACCTTATAGAACCTTTTTAGGCATTATTATACCATTGTGATCCATGAATCATGTTGTTTGAACAGCATTGACTTGAGGTTTTTTGGGACAATGTAGGTAGTGATCAAGTTCTATTGAGGTCATCTCGATCACCTTCTTTATGCTCTCATCATTTTATGATAAATTCTTCTAAGTTTGAATGCTCTTGCTATTTTATGATCAACCTAAACCTCACTCTCACTGATTTGTGAGCATGGGTTGTTGCAATTAGCTTAGATATTATATTGAAACCTCTACTCTCAGACATGCATCTCCTTGACTAGATGGTCCTTCCTTGTGCATATTTTATCCAAAAAACATTAAAAATACTTTATAAATACCAAAAACATCGAAACATGATCCATAAAATAGCAAAAACATTCTCACACTTTTGTACATTTATACATTCTCATCCCACCATGTTAAGCTCTTGTTGTTTTGAAAGCAAAGAAACACTAGTTCATATTGTCCCATGCACTTGCCATTTTCCAAGATCATTATTTCTCATCCCATCATCTTGTTATTTTTAAGACCATTCTCATTTGTTTTTCATATCTTCCATTTATTTTATAACATTAATCATGATGGTCTGATCATCATGTTTCTTCTATCCCATTTCCTAGGATAACTACATTTGACCTAAAGTTCATGTTAGAACATGCATCCATAGAACTATGTAGGTAGCATCCACTTACCTTGTGCATTTGGAGTTAGCTCAGCCAACCCCTTCCTTTTCTTCTCTTCGCCCATTTATTTTTTGTTATTCCTCTTTAATGAGAGAATAATTGGTGTGTCATTATTATTTGGTATATTTTGATGGAAAGTAATGCCTCTACTACACATGCATGAACATTTATCTTTAAATCGCACTAACTTAGCTTTTTGTTTATATGTGTTTATTTGTGTTTTCTTGGTGTTTTGTTGTTATTTTTCACTTCTCATTTTATTTATTCTCCTTTTCTCTTTTTATTACTTATTGTCTCATCTTGGTCTTGTGTTTATCTATATGTTTTTAATATCTCTTTTGTGTTTCAGAACATCTTGATGATTCACGTGGCTATTGATTATTTATATCTTGATCCTATGTTATTAAGTTGTTCTTGGACCTTTTTATTTATTTTATTGTTTTTGGTGTCTTTTTTTTGTATTTGATTTTGCTTTTCTCTTTTGTGTTCAAGAATGTCTTGATGGTCCACATGGATCTTGATTATTTATATCTTGGTCTTATATCATTAAGATGTTCTTGCTTTTTTTTTAAACATTTTTGTTCCCACTTAAGTCTTGATTGATCATATTTTTATTTTAAGTTAGGTTCATTTATGTTTATCTGTTTCTTTATCTTTGCTTTTTTGTTTAAATATAAATAGTTGTAACTCTAGTCTTAGTCATTACTTTACCATTAACCTTAGTTATAGGTATTCACATTTGAATTGACTTAGCACAATTGGAATATTATGTCATTCTAATTTATTTATACTTATGATGCCTAATTTATTTTACTATATCAAGCACTTTGTGGTTAGGTCTCAAAGTCTTAACATCAACACAGCTTTGATGAATGATTCTCAACAACACTTTGCATAATCTAGGCTCATGATATGGAATTAGGCATCTAGGTAACATGTATTTTGGCACTCAACTCTATGTTTAGACATGCATCTCTTCACATACATTATGATTCTAATCAATTCTTGGTCATTTTTCATCATTCTTCATTCTATTCTCTCCCAAACTTGGGTGAACTACATTAGCCTAAAGTTCATGTTGAAATATGAGTCCATAGAATTATGTAGGTAGCATCCTCTTATCTTATACATCTAGAGTTAGCTCAGCCATCTCCATTCTTATTTTCATCTCTCTAATCACTTTATGCATTCTCATATGCTTGGTTTCTTATGGTTTTTAAGTAATTCCACCATCGCATGTACATTTGTGCCCGCTCACTTTAACCAATATTTTTGGTTATATCCTTGAGATATTTATATTGCCAATTACCCATGTTGGGGTGAAAAATCTAAACAACATTAGAATCAAATCAGATCTATAGGGGTAAACCATTCTTTATTCTTTATCAATGATCAAAATTAGCCCTACTAGGGCAAAACTATTTTATCAAAATCATATTTGCTCTAATGAGGCATCTCTTATTATCTTCTCTTTGGAGACCCCATTCTAGTGGTATTTCCCTTCCTAAAGTAGAATTATCTATCTTTTACTCTCATTACAATCTCTCCACACCACTACCCATGATGGAAATATTTAATATGCAACTTGTCTCAGGATTGATCAATGTCGAAAGCACACAACTTGTACTCTCAAATTGGGAACGTTTAAAGTGTGTCCCTTACATTTAAGGATTGGTTATTTCCCATTCCCCCCATCCAGTGGGGCCTATTATACCTCTAATTATATTTTGATCATTGATGGTAACCATGTGTGCAAGAATTGCTCATTTGGATGTGATCTATTCCATGGGTTAATCTCTCACTTTCTCTCTCTTTTTGAGAGTGCATCCTTCTCTTTCATCTTAGTATGTCCTCTCGAGGGGGCATAATGGGTCTATTCCAATTTCTTCTTGACAACTCTTTTCTTTGAAAATATGTTGCTTCATTTAAATGTCTTGCTTTTCCTTCTCAAATAGGGGCAAAATGTATACATTTAATTCCTAACACCATCTATGTTGAAATTATCAATCTTACTTGAATTGCACTCAAATGCACATTTTAGGATAAAATCCTTAAAACACCCTAAATGGTTCAAAATTATCATTTAAAAGTGTCAATTTAGGTCAAAGTATCCCTAAATGGGGTAATGCATTTATGGGCCAACTAACTTTGATCAGATCATTTCAAGTCAAAATGCCAATTTGCACATGGGTGCTATGGATTGCTCTTTTTTATCAAAATTCTTGTAAGGGACATGTACCTTTGTTATTTTATTTTTATAAAATCCTAAATGGAAATATGGTTTCAATTCATCAAACATCAACTTCCAATTTTAATCTAGTCAAATTTTGAGCTAATAACAAGATATTTTGATTAATTTGTGCACCAAGGGCCAAAATTTGCACTAAATTTGACTTATCATGTTTTAGGATAATTAAACCAAATTAGGGCCTTAAATTAATTTTTCATGGAACTTGTTGAATAAATATTTATTGGAAATTGATTTCTATTAGCTGCATCATTAGGTGACATCATCATATGGGGTGGCATCCATAAGCCATAAATGCATAAAATATCAAGATTATGAGTCTCCCATGCCTCATTAATGACCCTCCATTCCTCATTAAATACCTTCCATGCCTATTAAATTCCCCTTCTTCCAAAATCATTATGAGGGATATTTATAGATTTTTATTATATAATTCAATTAATCCATGACCACACATCTCAATCTTGAGATGAACGGTCATGGTTAATCCTAATCAATCTCAAAAATATATAAATAGAGAGGCCATGAACATCATTTTTAAGCTTGATTTATTCAAATTTATTATGATTAATTTTCTCCATAATCCTTTGCATTTGATTATTGATTTTAGTTGCAAGATTCATTGATAGGCAAATTAGATAGTTACATATAATGATCCTAGGTTTTGTGGAGTATTCTTGAGACATTGGAGGAGTTTGCTACCATTTTTGATGAAGACAAGGATGTTTGATCAAGGGAGAAAATTTTTTTGATTCACTCTTGGAGGATGGATTCACTTGGGAAGGTATAGGTTTCTTGATTTTTTTTATTTGTCTTTCATTATCATTATCAATTCCCACATGAATAGATAGGCTTAATTCAGTTTACTCTTATGTATTTTTATTTTGATTTATTGGACTATTGTTTTACTAATAATGTTATGTAATCCTCTCTACACCTTCATCTTTATTTATGTTTTTTATATATCCTTCAAGATCACCATCTTTTTGGTCAGCTATAAGATATACCTTAACTCTTAAGGTTTCTATCACACTTTATAAAAAGAAAAATTTCACCTACATAGGTCATCCGTAGCTTTGATAGATCACCCTTAAGCAAAAACATCTTTAAATTAGTACTAAGAAGCCCTTATATGTCCATGGAGACCTATTCATCCTTTTAACACTTTATTAAGCAAAACTAGGAACATAAGACCACTTCAAATCACATAGGTCCTCTCCATATGACCCCTAAGACACACTCAAGTGATTAAATTCATCACTACAGACATATGCATATTCAAAAACTATCAAACATTTTCCTTGTACATGAAAACATCATGAATGAACCAAATTCAATTTCCAAGCAATGGTTCATACTGAAGATGGATTGGTCAAACCACCAAAATCCATACAGATGATCCTTAGGAGTCTAAAACACTCTCCAATAGATAATTCACCTTGAACCATCCAAAAACCATCAATAAAAACTCAAACATCCTTATCATGTCACTTTTAGAAGATAGTCAAACCCTCAGTCAACTTTGAACCACAATATATATAGGTGTACAACCAATCAAACCTCTAAATCATTTTTCATATATTTTCCTTGAAGTTATATACCACTTTTATTTTTAAACCACCATCAAATTCATACATTATCATAAGTTATTAACAAAACATTATAGATTAGTTTTCCTTTGTAAATTTAAATATTTTAATTCCAACGATCACTTTTTAATGCAAATTTGACTAAGGATGTAAACTAGTGAAATCTACCTCTGAGACCAACTTTGAACTATTATAACTTTTGATAGACATTATTTCAAGACCTAAAATTTGAAACACATGACCTAGGAACAAATTTTAAGAGACCCATGTGACCACTTAATTTTGACACCTTCACATGTGAGAATGTATATGTTATCATTCTACTTACTTATGAAGTTCTACCAAGATGACTAGGATAACCTAGACATTCAAAATACTACATAGATTAATTCCTTTCACTTCCACAAGTATACCAAGAACTCTTTAATCCTCATATGGCCCCTCAAACATGGTCAACACATCACCAACATCCATCATGTTTTCTAATTAAGCAAATATTTCAACGTTCATGTATGATCAGTAAGGCACACTTTGTCATTGAGAACCATCCATACAAAACAAGTCATAAACACTCTTGTCCACCTTAGGGACATCATTGATAGCACCTTAACACCTCCACCTAACCCTCCTAACCCTCATATCACTCCTAAAATTCTATAAGATCCCCTAGGAAGTCAAGAGGATATAGCTACACACATATTAAAATAAATAAATTGAGTGAATAATTAGGATAATGAGGGACCCTACTTCCACCAATACCCACTGCACATATCTATGTAATACCATAGATTTAATATTAGGTTAAGTTGACTCGATAATGAGTTAAATTAATAGATGGAAATCATATAGGGATAAGTTTAGGGCTTACTATGTTGATAAATTATCAACATGTGAGATGAAGAATAAATAATAACTAAAGATAAAATGTGTGCCTTATTCATCGACCCAGTCACCAATGCACCATTTCCACTAACTCCTAAATATTTCTGAATCCATCAATTCCAACACAATTTGATTAAATCCAATTCTTGGGATTGATGGTGGCTTATGTATATAATGGAAAGTGAGGTTGATCTAAAAATCAACCTTAGCTCAGAGAAGATAAATAACACTAGCCCTTCCACTTGTTGGTAAATTTAAACAATCGAGGTCTTGACCAATATGGATCTACTAGACCTAACTAAGAGGTATCTTACCACATAATATCACTAGAGAGGGTTTCAAGTCCTCTAGTCATGAAATACCACATGATAACCCTAGTTAGGTCTTATGTTTTCTTATGAAAGTAAATTACAAAGTAAAGTAAATATAATCTAGTGCTTACCAAAGCATGTGGCACAAAATGGGGGTAATAAACATAAAAGTAAACATGAAAATAAAAAATATACTCAAGTCAATGTAGAGGTAATCCTAATGCATGTAGAGAGAAACATATTCATAAGCTAACACATAGAAACCTATCTACTTAATAAAGAGGAGAAAGAGTTATGAATAATTACCTTAAATATGAACCTATCGAGCTTCAATCTATCCCTTGGCCAATGGTGCTAAACAAGGGGTTTTTGTGGTTTGTAAAGATAAAAAATATACGTCAAATCTAGGGTACATGAATTTTTAAATGCATCCAAAATACTTTTGCCATAAGACAAGATTCTTCTCTCTAAAAGAAGTATGAAACCCTAAGCAATGTATCTTTAAGTATAATGGTGGATAAATATATGCATAAATAAATGATTATCTCTATCTCTCTCTAATGAAATGGAAAAAAGGATGTGTTTATATAGCCATATTTAATCCTAAACTCTTTCTAAGTTTTAAATAATAGATTCAAACTAATTAACCATTTTATTTAATAAATAAAGTAGTTAGGTCCAAGACTAGGTTGGCTAGGGCTGACCTAATCCTGAAACATGCTTATATTTTAAGAATAAGGTCGGCCCAGGCTGACTTTGTTTGGTAAATGATAAAAAGAGGTTTTGTCTTAGGTAGGGGTTGTTTAAGGTGATGATTTTCTTGAATGAGTGTGTAAGTAAGGTATTAAATTTTAGTGAAATGTATAGGATAAGTTTGTGTAGGTTTCAAGTGATGGTATGGGAAACAACAATCTTGTGAAGCACCAACAGTTTACCCACAATTTTTTTAGTGCACATTTTAAGGCATGAACTCAAAAATATTAAGTCTTAATGGATTCCTATAAGAGATAAAGTATTATTAATTGATAAAGTTTTAAAATATTGTTTGTGTACATATCCCTCACTCGAAGCTCATCACATGTCATGTAGTTGTAACACAGGATGGTACTTTGAGAAAAGAACATAACAATACATAATGCTAAGCTAATTAAATTATAGTAAGAAATGAATAAGATAAATTAAAAGATAGAATTTGAAAAATACATACATTTACTTACCTTAGTTTTTTAGATTAATAAGAAAGTGAGAGAAATGTAAAGGTGTTTAATGTAATGAACATTAGGCAAACCTGTAAATAAGATTAAAAAAACAATTTTTTTTCAAAATATACATGTAATATGTGGAAAAGTTCTCTATATCATTAGGATTCTATAACATCTTTCATTTTGAAAAAAAAGTTAAAAGAAATAAAGTAATGTGTAAAAATGTGTTGTTCCCAAAACTAGTCACTCATTTTTGTGGACAACCTGTTGACCATTTTGGTCCTGCAGGCCAAAAATAGTCTCCATCTTTCTCAAAAATGTTCTAATCAGTCAAGTTATTCAATTGAAAAAGCCTTTTTAGCAAAGTAAATCACTCATTTTCAAAGGGTTTACAGTCAAGAAAATGAACAAGGTTCAAAAGGTTGGTTTTCTCAAGAAAAAATTTCAAAACACTTGAAGGCATTTCCTAAAAAATTGATAAGGATGGTTCAACATCGGGGTTCAATGATATATGGTTCAACGACAGGGTTCAATGATATGAAATGAACTATATAGACTAACCACAGTCACTTTGAACTTTGAACCATTGAACTCCACTAAAAAGGTTCAAGCAAAAGGTTTAAACAGTTAGTTCAATGATACATTGAATTCATAAGAAGACTGAGTGAACACGACTCTTTGCAAAACATAAAATATTGAGCCACCGAACCATTGAACCATTGAATTGGTGAACTCTAAAAGATGGTTTGAGGTTCAAAAGGTTCAATTGACTGGTGACATCCCTATAGATGTCAAATTTAGGACAATGGAATAATTGTTGGTTTTTAAATGACACAAACTCAAGGATGAACTCAATAACCCACTAAGAAAGGAGCCAAAGAAGCTAGCAAAAGGTGAGGAGATATCCCTGAGAGATTAGATCACCAAGAAGAGACAAAATATAATAAGGAAAGAGGGAACAAAATAGGGAATCTAGAAGTGTCATTAGAAGAGTCATTCCATTGGGTGGAATAGTCCACCAAGTGGTTATCAAAGAGCATAAGCATTCAATGGCGCGGCCCATTTTTCTTCATTTGAGTAAAGATGAGTGGATATTCATGAAAGTATCATAAAGAGGACTAGGTGACCCATGATTTTGAAGAGATATTTGATATGATTTAAATGCTAAAGTCAAGGCTGGAAATCTGCTCCAACACGGCCCCTTCATAGGACTTCCTCTTTCTAATGCATTCAACGCAGCATGGGCCATTTGGGAAAAGAAGTGCCAAAGTATTTATTTTGGATGATATATATTTTAATCTCTCATTTTTTTTGAAAGAAAGAGGATCTCTCAATTATTGGAGGCAAAACTCTGCCCAAGTTGAAAGACATTCTTGAGACTTTGAGCTCAGATTGTTAATCAAATTTTATCAGGTGAATGAAAAAGCAAGTGACTTTTCAGACTTTGTATTGAAATAACTTGTGTTGTGTGGGAAATTTTTCTTATGTCCTTTTCCTAAATATAATATTATCTATTTGTTTAAATAAATAAAGTGAGTGAAAGTAATCTGGGAGATGTTTCAAAGTTGATTATGGAGACTTTGTGCTACCAGAATAGTCTTTAGCTTGTGTTTTAGTGTCTTAGAATGAAAGATATTGGAAAGGCTTTAAACTACCTTTATCTTTTGTAATCATATGATTTGTTGTAGTTTTCAGTAAAGACTTTGTGTTGCACCTCATTTTATTGTGATATAAGTTATAAATCAGTAAAAGAAGCAATGATAGGCTTTGTACTCTCATGAGTTTCTTGTGGATTCAATTAATATTAAAGAAGTTTTCCTTCACTTTGTAAACATCATTTCTAAAAAAGATAAATGGATGGTATGATCTCACCCCTGAGTTAGTATTTAGTTTATAATAGTTTATAGGGAACCTCCCCTTATTGAGAGGAGAGATTTATCTCATTACGTTGTGGCTGATATAACATGTTGCCTTCAGTTAGTTGACAACAAAATATTCACCCAACAGTTTTTTAGAAACTCCACTAGGGAAGAACACACAATTTGAAGCTTCACACTTCAAATTAAAGCATTTCCAATTATTTTCTATTCTGCATTCTTGCAGATCCATAGTATATGTGAAGCTAGAGAGCTCAGGGTATTGTTGATCCTGTATTTGAGTTTGTGTAATAAAATAATTTTGATCTTTCTCCTCCATGATATCACATTCAGCGAACCAAAAGTTTTCCTCCTACCAATGTCAAGTCTCCAATACTAGGTGAAGCTTCTCCTTCCTCTGCTAGCAGAGCTTTGTCTATACATACTCCACAAAGGTTTGTTATCCCTCCTTTTAATCATCATATCATGTTAGCCCAAGGCCCTTAAGGTAACACTTTTGGCACCCTAAATTTAACCCCACCTTTACATGAACTACCTCATACTTCAAAAAAGAATTTTCTCAAATTCTATGGTGATGAGAAAGTTCATCCTAATGAGCATATTTCAGCTTTCTGCATAGCCTGTGGTGAGATAGGCATTGAATATGAAGATATAGTGGTAAGACTATTTATAGAAAAATTAAAAGGTACTATCGTAAATTGGTTTTATCATCTTCAAGCTCAGACTATAACTGACTAAAACACTCTCAAGGCCAAGATTGAGGCTAGGTTCAAACCCATAGAAGATACACATGCCTTGTTGGCTCAGCTTACGCAAATGAAGAAGGAGCCTCATGAGCCTATGCGAGACTTCATTACTAAATTCAATAAGCTGAGGAACAAGATTCCTACAATGGCTCATCCAACACCAAAAAATCTTAAGTGCTTCTTCATCAATTCTCAACTTCCTAAAGTGAGTTTTCTGTTAAGGTAGGCTGGCCATATAGATCTTTCTGTAGCTCATATTTTGGCTATCAAGGTTGAAGATGATATTATCCTTGTAGGTAAGATAATAAGAGATCTTAATAAAAATATGTAGAGTAAAAAATACTCTACTTTTCATTTTGATTTTCAATTGTGCACTACAAAATTTTGTTTTCACATACTTTGGTTTGAGACGGCAAAGTTTTGAAATAGAGTGCAGGCTCTAATTTCCTTTTGATTCATTTTTCTCTAAGTGTTGAAGTCAGGTGGAAGCTGCCAAGTGTCATCGGCCGAGGCACCTTTTATAATTTTTATAAGTAAAGCAGAGATTGCCATGTATATCATAGTAACTCAATGGAATGTGAAAAGTGTCGGCATCCACATTTCATATCATCATCTGCATTTCAAATCTCTTTTGAGCGGAAGGTTTCAACAAGCTAAGAGTCAGGGTCAAGCGAAGGGCGCCAAGTGGCAATCACGAAAGGTTTCAATTTGCTTTTCTAAAAGTGATGAAAGACACCACGTATCTTAGTTGAAGAGATTGGAAGCCACCACATGTCAACCTTCGAATTTTATTCATTTTGTTTCACCAATATAGTAAAGACTATGGTGGGTCTCAGGTTTTGTTTTTGAAACAAGTGAAAGCTGCGAAGTGTCACTGTCTGTGTAAATATGAAATGAGACCGATTATTTCTATAATATAAATATATCAACATGGATACTAGCATGTGTCAACTTCCATAGGTTTCTCAAAAGGTGGCTAAAAGTAGTGAAGATCACCACATATCCCTAGTTAAGTAAAGCAGAGATTGCCATGTGTCCTTTATCGAGGCAAGCAAAAATCACCACCTATCCCTATGCCCTTTTAAAAGTTGCTCAGGTGAGAAATGATGTGGGTCTTATTTTCTGTTAAGTTGTTAAAGTTTCAAAGAAGTGGATTGTGATAGGTGTCAAAGGTAGAACACTCCTAAGCAAAGACACAAAAGAAGTATAAGTTATGTCGAAAGTGTCGCATGTCTTCGATAAGTGTTGCAGAATACGCCAAGTGTCATTCTTTGATGTCTCCTAAGTAATAAGAAGGTTTTCAAGGAATTGTCCAAGTGTCATATTCTATTTAATATAAGGGAGCATCTTGTGATCTATTTCAGCCAATGAACTACTGGAATATAGAGCATTTCAAAATCTAAGAAATATCTTTTGTTAGACACTTCTAGTTCGGTTAGATTTTAGTTGGGCCGTTAGATTGGGAACACGCAAACAATCCAGAGTGAATCCAAGGCTATAAATAAGGGTGCAGAGATCACCAGAGGAGATCAACATCAGAATTAGAGATATTTTTTTAAGATAATTATTGTCAAGAGTTTTAGACTTTCTAGAGTTGTGATTAGGAATATCATTTGCCTTTGTTCTATTTTCTTAAGTTGGAAATTTTATGTAACTGTGCATGTTTCTGTGCCTCTTATGTGACTGGAGAATTAATAAGAAGATTGAATCCTGTGCCTTTGTTGAGATTTTCTGTGTCATTGTAAACGTAGTCTAAGCTGTGTTGTCAAGGGTTTTAGACTTTCTAGAGTTGTGATTAGGAATATCATTTGCCTTTGTTCTATTTTCTTGAGTTGGAAATTTTATATAACTGTGCATGTTTTTGTGCATCTTATGTGATAGGATAATTAATAAGAAGATTGAATCATGTGACTTTGTTGATATTTTTTGTGTCACTGCAAAGTAGTCTAAGCTACGAGCCTTTGTTTCTATTGTTTTCATCTTTTATATTGATGATGCCTTATTTGCTCTTAAATGTAATTAAATCTTACATATAGTCTCACTGTTCTCAGAATTAAGGGTTGAATTACATTTAGGTGCATCACCATAGTTAGATTTTTTTCTTGCATTTGCGTTTTTATTAAAATTCCTATCCCTTTTCCTAGTATATGCTTGATATAAAGAAGAGACCAGCTTCTTAAAAATTTGGAGGTTATTTCAAGTTTCAAGTCCCACATCTTGAAACTTCCCATTTTTGGTGTTAGAAACAAGCATAATTTTAACCATCAATAGTTTTTGGCATGCCCGGTGGGACACTATATTGAAGTTTCTTTCAAGATTGTGTGAACTAGAGAGATACAAGGAGTTAGAGCTGCAGACCAGTAACCAGATCTCAGTCTGTTGTAAATCTAGGTATTCTTTTGCCACCTTTGGTAGCTAGTCCTAGAAGAAGAGTCAACTAGTTTATACCAATACCAAGATCAAATATGGGAGCCCCTATAGCCCCAAGAAATTATGCAAGTTGGAACACTAGTAGTCCTTTGATTCTCCCAATACCACCAGCCACTTGGGACCCTATCCCAGTGAATGCCCTGAAAGCTTTGCCCAAATTTAGTGGGCAAGACTTCAAAACACCTGAAGAACGTCTGCAAGATGTATTAGATGTCTGTGTTATACATGTTGTCACATAGCAAAATGTGGCCATAAGATTATTATCAGCTTATTTTAAAGAGAAGGCTCTAGAATGGTATCAGTCTTTGACCCCAAATACCATATCTACATGGGATTAGCTCAGAGATCTTTTTTTTGAAAGATTTGAATAGAAGGGTGGTAAGTCTTCTTTATTACAGCAATTGATTACCATCCAAAGGGCACCACAAGAAGCAATGACTGACTTAAATTCTAGATTTCAAAAGACTTGGGAAAGAATCCCTGCTATAGCTAGACCATTACCAGGTATGGCTATAGTGTTTTATCTTAAGGCTTTAAATTCAGACATATCTATTATGATTCAGTCACTTTGAGGTCAGACTCTACTAGAGGCTTATGACCATGCAGTCAGAGCTAAAAATAATTTGATAGATGCTGGAAAGTTGTCTCCAAGGCCTCCCATGCCCATGTTTTTAGAGATTTCCTTGCCATTACCTCAAGAATCCCCTAAATCCATAGCCCCATGTATGTTTATGTACACATATCCTCAACCACCTACTAAAGAAATTGTCTTTGCCCAATCATCTGAGCTGGATGATATCAAGAATATCTTAAGGACATTTTCTAATGAGCTGATTAATATAAAGAGACAACGGAATTCTTTCCCTAGGCCTCCATATCAAGGCTATCAAGGAAATAGATTCTCATCACAACCAAACCAATACCAGGGTCCTCAAAGGCAAAATAACCCTCAGCTAGCAAATCAATTAGTTGTAGTCCCTACACCCTCACAAATTGTTCCCCCCAAGTTGAATAGAGAGATTGTTCCAGGGCAAAATAATTATGTGGATAACACTAATGCCTAGAGATTGTCCCATGGGTAATCTACAATAAAAGGTGGTAGAGCAAAGAAGAATGGATGGACAGTTTGAAAGTTCCAGTGACAATCAAGCCTACCAGTCTTCTGGTATGCAAAATTTAGTCTTAATGGCTCAGATGCAAGGGATGTCTTTACAAAAAGAGGAAGAAATAGCCCCAAAACATGCTTTGTTCTCATGGGTTGAAGATGAAGAATCAGTTTTCTTGAATGAAGCTTCCACTTCCAAGAAACCAGTGGTGTAATCAGATTATTATACTAGATCAAAGAGAAGGATGGTGGAACAGCCTAAAGTTGTAAATAGTCAAGTCATGGAGAATCCTCCATTTCAAGGATAAAGAGACACAACTATCAGACAAGAAGTGCCTCAGCTGGTGTAGAATCAAGTGATTCCTACACAAATTCAAGAAAAAACAAGATGTCCTTATTCTCAAAGAACTCAGACTCTAGGACTAATAAATGTGGTGGATCAATTGAAGACTCTAGCATAAGTATCAATATGGGATATATTGGCTATTCCTAAATAGAAGAAACTACTACAAGAAGCTCTACAAGGTCAAGTAGTACCCAAATGTATTGGTATCAAAGAAGGAACTGCTAAAAAAGAAAAGCTCAAAGACACAGTTCATTTATAGACAACAGCCCTAGTGAATAATGCACCGGAGGTAAGCAAATCCGAACCGAATCCCTTCTATTTAACTTTGATAGTTGGCAAGAAATTGTTGCATAATGCAATGATTGATTCAGGGGCTAGTACTACAGTAATGCCTAAGCAGATAGTTGATGCTTTAAAAATAAAGTATGAACCACTCACTAAAGGAGTCATGCAGCTAGATGGCAAAGCAGTACAAATAATAGCGAGAATTAAACAACTCCCATTAAAATTATATACTTGTCTCAATATAATTGTAAATCAAGATGTAGTAGTCATAGATATATCTCCTGTATTTGGCTTATGCTTATCCAAAGACTTTACAGCCAAGATAAGAGGATATATATCCCTTGATTGGTCTCACTTCATCCTAAGAACCAAGTATGGTTCAAAGATGAAGATATTATCTGAGCCACTATATAAGGATCACATCACCAATGAACCAACCACAAAGTTAGAGGCAGCTCATGCTATGATGAATAAAGAAGAAAGGGTTTTTGTTGAGGAGTTAGCTGAATGGACTGAACATGATCAAGAAGAGGAAAATGATTATTTATTAGCTATGATGCAAAGTGACCCATATGGAAATTATGACTCCATTGGTCTAGGTACTTACATCATATTTGATGAAGATCATAAAATCCCAAACATTTTAAAGGAATAAAAGTCAAAAGATACCTCTTCTATTAATCTTTGGGTCTCTCAACATGAATTCCATATTCTGAGTGAGAAGCCACAAGTGTATGCCTTAATCTCTGATGAAGAAGAGATAATTTCTAACTTTCTTCTTACTTTGCAAGATGATGTGGAGGAGCATGGACATTGCCTTGATCATGATTTGAATGATTTGTTTAAAATCAATGGGTCAGGTTATACTATTTTTCAAGAAGGTTGTGAGTTGGTTGTAGATAAACAGGACAACATTGAGACTCAATTACATATGCAAAATTATTGCAAACTTTTAGAATTATCCTTTTGAGAGATTGGTAATTTTGAAGTCATTAAAGAAGATGATCATGCAATAGAACTTGAGTTTGAGGTAGAAGGAGATAAGCCAATAAATGATATATATCAAAGGGCTTTTTTTGATGAGTAAATAGTCATTAATTTCTTGATAAGACATGCTAGTATCAAGAATCGGCATTCGACAAGCTTCCAAGAACAAGAAGAGTGTATATATGTTGAAAGCAGGTTTGAATCAGACTCACTCAAATGCAAGCCAATCAATGTGGCATATAAAGAAATCAAGTCACCAGAGCTACATCCAATTCAACCACTTGTCTGGCAACATAAGTTGTCTTGTCATGAAGGATACTTTAGAAATTCTTCTTTTGATCCAAAAGGGAGATAAAGATACTTGGTTAATGTATTATACTTAGATAGTTTTACCTTTCCGTATTGCTTTGTTTTCCTATTTTTGTTTTCCTACTTTTCTTTTAAATAAGTGTTCTTTGAACACGTAGTCAGCAGCTCAGAGTTTGTCAAAATCTTCAAAATTTCTCAATGCATTGAATATCTTCCAAATCTTTAGAAATCCCCAAGGTACCTTGCGTTGCCACTTGCATAATGTGTTTGCCTCGTTGTCCCATAAATATTGAGTAAGATTTGTTAATGGTTATCTAAGTTTAATGACATTTTGAGACTTGATAGGTCAATAAATACCTCTTAGCAAGAGTTAAAGCTTACATTTTCTCAAACATTCTTGCATCTATGAGAAAATATCCTGCTACTTGCATTTTCAATTTCTAGTAAACTTGCTTTAGCCAAATTGTTTCTATTTTTCAAAAGTTCATACCAGTTATCACAAAATAGATATAGAGATGGAGGGAGCATAGTCTTCATAACAAGGAGCTGGGATGTATGAATCCCTTGACAAGTTTCTTGTGAGCAAGTCATATGCTTCAGCTCCTGTGCAACCATTGAAGACCTATCCATGGACCAGAATCCCTAAAGTTGGTCAAGCAAGTGACCTAGTAAAGATAAAAGATTATGCAGATGGATTCATGGACCCAATTCTTCAAAGATCTAGTAGAAAAACTCTTAGAGAAGGGGCACATCAAAGATGTCTTTAGAGGGCTAGAGTAGGCAATATGAGACATTTGCCATGAGGATATGGACTTCACAACTAGTACAATTCATTGTCCCAGCTGTACATCCATGCCCTAACTTGGTCGAATTATGCATAGACTTGTTCCATGCACCCTCAAGCACCATTCAACAGGGTCCATTCATGGTGTAAATCACACCACAGGCTATCAGTGACATGTTAGCCCTGTATCACGATAAGACAGCTACATTTCCCACTATTGCTAAAATGCAAAGAATGTGGGAAAACATCAATACTCAGTTGAGGTTCTTAAGATCCAAATTACAAATGGGCGATGATGACACTACTGTGCCTACACTCCCTATAGCAAGAGCCCAGTTCGCACAAGATAGCCAAGATGCACTGTCTATGATGGCTTTTATCTTTGGCATGAAAGATGATATGGCAGTTTATGGAGAATAAATGGCTATCCTCTTCAGGCTGAAGACCATTGACAAAACTCAGGAGTATAGGCTTGACTTTTCTAAGCAGATTGCATACTCTATGGTGGAACAATTGGCCCAGTTCAAATCAAAAGGAATTTTTAGGTACTCTTCTTATTTGTTCCACCTCATGTTGTATCAAAATTCTGACATCTTTGCCCAACATATGCATCTTGATATGTATGACCCAAGTTTTGATCTCCAAAGGACCACTCCTATGTCTGCATGGACACATATTTTGTCAAAAACTAGTGACCCATATGAATTCTGAGAATTATTTATTACCCCTATTTTTTGTCACCTCAACCCTAAACTAGTTATGAATAGACTATTCCCAAGTGTTTCAAACCTTCTGGCCAGTTTCCCAATTCCTTATGATTTCTATTTTGGATCCCACCCTACACATATAAGAGTCCATGGTTTTTGTGGGGAACCAATGTTGCTACCTAAGATTTTGACTCTTAGGTTAGCATTCTTAGAGGTCACCAGGTAGGTATCTACAGTAGATAATGAATATGGCTCTGGGAAGAGGAAGAGGAAAATGTATGACCTCCCATGGATGACAACTAGCATGGTATTAGAAGCCAAAGATGCTGAGATTGTGCTGCTTAGAAAGCTGGCCTTCTTGGGTTTCATGCTAGTCAAAGACAAATGGGTATATGACCCAAATGTTTTCATAGCTTCCTAGATAAAGAATAATAGGGTTGCAACCAGAATTACACATGAAGGCTACCCTTTTTGGGATAACAGGAAAAATCCTAGAGAAGATACTCATAGATTTTATGTTGAATTAACAAATTTGCCCCTTCCACAAAACAGACCCTAGGAAACATTCTATGTTAAGCAGAGGGATTTTGAATCTAAAGTCAGAATGGCTTCTGGCTTAAGAAGGGCATTAAAGAATAAAGATTGGGATACTGAGAAAATAGAAGCCTATTGGAAATATAGGCAAGAAATTTGTCAGACAACTCATTCTTTTGGAAACATGGACACAAATGAGAGATGGGAAGAACTATGGGATGAGTGCCATCTATCCCCTGTATCTAGCCCTGACACAAGCAATTTGCTGTCACAGAGTGTAGAGATGGAAGCCAAAGTAGGATCAAGCCAAGAGTCACAAGCCTCAGGGTAAACTGTAGCTGCAGTAACTATATTAGTTTGGCCCTAATCTCTCAACGTCATGGAAAAGCAAAAGAGTGTGGTGCCTTCACCACCAAAAGCTTCCCCATCAACATCGGTTAATTAAATTCCTAGTTCTTCACAAGAATAACTGACTGTAGTAGTAGATGTGGAAGGAAAAGAAACATAGCCAGAAGAAGAGACACCCAAGAAGCAAAAGAGGGTGCAGTTTCAATTTGATTCAAAAGAGGAGGTAGACCCACCACAATGCCAATTACAGAGTACTATAATTGTTCCTCGGGTAATTATTATTCCTCCTTCTCCTTTTCAATCTATTTCTTCTCCTATTGGCATGATGATTCCATCTAGCCATATGACATCCCCAGCCACCTCTGTCATTCTCATTTCTCACTTTGCCCCATCTATCCCTACTCAAGCTTTAATGTTACTTCACTTTTCCCCTTCTATTCCCAAGAAACTTTCCCCTTAGATTGCCCATAGCCAATAATTGGCTATTCAATATGGTTTGCCACAGGGACATCCTTTTGTGGGTGGGCACATTACCTCTCCTTCTACCTTTCAAACCCAAGCAAATGCTGCTAGGAAGGCAAGGGAAGCCCAAAGAGAGAAAAATAAGATCAAGAAAAATAAAGCCTTGGCTACACCCCATCTACGGTCACAATTTGACCCCATTCAGCTGCAATTAATGGTGACTCATTTGTCACCAAATGTAATCAAGCCAAGTGAGTAGATGCAGCTGAAAGACTACACAATGAATTTAGTAGCCATAGACATGTCTCTATTTAGGCCACAAGACAAAATTGAGCTACTAACCGAATCCACTTTTGTAGTTGTTGAAGACTACTTGAAGACATTAAGGAGGCTATAGAAGATGGATGCTGATTTAGCCAAGGAAAAAGAAAACTGTAATAGTTTGACCATAGAATCAATAGAAGAGATAATGAGATAGAAAATCTGAATAAACAGTTGCAAGATACTATTTCTCTTCAGACTCATCAGGCAGTCTAGGTTCAAAATGACTCCTTAAAAGTAGGGATAACACAAGTAAAAGATGTGATGATGACCTTAAGGTGGGAAAAAGTAGCATTGAAAGAAAAATGTGAGGAACACCTGCTATAGGTTACCCAATTACAACAAAAGCTGCTAAGTGAACAAAATAATACTATGACTATACAATCCCAATTTCAAGCAGAGCAATAAAGAGCAAAACAATTGACACTGGAGTTAGCCAATAGGCCAAAGAATGTCAGTGTTAATTTGGTGAAGGAGCTATATGAATCCATGTGGAAGAGAATCTCTTTAGAGATTATTCAATTTAGGCCTTCTCTCACCTTCCTGCTAAATGCACAAAAATTGTTCAAAAAGGTAGATAATTTAGTTGCAAACACTTTGGCTACATTTTTTAGGAGAGTATTAGACTCCAAAACATTGCTACAAAAGATTTATGATGTAATGGATGGAACATTATCAGTAGAAGGAATTGAGAATAGAATGGTCATTGATAGGTGAGTGAATGAGGTTCTCAGTTGCAATCCTGCAGCCATCAGTTGCAGAGAGCTCCTAGATGTCATGAAAGAATGAATCAGTGAAATGAAATAGCACATTGAAGATCTAGTGCAATTAGGTCTTCCTTCTCCATTTCTTGATGACAACACAGTGCTAATGGTTGATGAAATTCAACCTTTGATGTTGGCCAAACACAATGATCAAATAGTCTTTTAGGATTTAAGGGATGATTCATCAGTCCCTAAAGTAGAAGCTATTTTGATTCCTATTTCCCAACTCAAATTCAAATTCAAGGCTACGGTTCATATTTTGTAAAATTTTTCACACAAGGATATTATTAACCTTGATTTAGCCTTTAATGAATTGTAGAATAAATAGGGGTTATATGACGATGAGTGGTTTGCCTACCAAATAGCATTGCTGAAGCTGTAATTATGAAATTTTGATCTAGCGGGAGTTGTGGTTTCTTTTTGAGCAGGCTCAAAAGTCCTTGGGGTCACCAATAACTGTAGGGTAAAAAATACTCTACGTTTCATTCTAATTTTTAGTTGTGCACTACAAAATTTTCTTCCCACATACTTTGGTTCGAGACGACAAAGTTTTGAAACAGAGCACGGGCTCTAATTTCCTTTTAATTCATTTTTCTCCAAGTGTTGAAGTCAGGCAGAAGCTACCAAGTTTCATTGGCTGAGGCACCTTTTATAATTTGTATAATTAAAATAGAGATTGCCATGTATCTCATAGTAACTCAGTGGAACACGACAAGTGCCGACATCCATGTTTCATATTGGCATCCGCATTTCAAATCTCTTTTGAGCAAAAGGTTTCAACAAGCTAAGAGTCAGGGTCAGGTGGAGGGCACCAAGTGGCAATCACAAAAGGTTTCAATTTACTTTTCTAAAAGTGATGGAAGACACCACGTATCCTAGTTGAAGAGATCAGAAACCACCACGTGTCAACCTCTGAATTTTCTTCATTTTATTTCACCAATATAGTAAAGACTATGGTGGGTTTCAAGTTTTGTTTTTGAAACAAGTGAAAGTCGCCAAGTGTCATTGTCTGTGTAAATATGAAATGAGGCCTGATTATTTCTATAATATAAATAGAGTGATGCAGATGCCAGCATGTGTCACCTTCCATAGGTTTCTCAAAAGGTGGCTAAAAGTAGCAAAGATCACCACATATCCCTAGTTAAGTAAAGCAGAGATTGTCATGTGTCCTTTGTCGAGGCAAGTGGAAATTGATAGGACCTAAGTTCCCCAAAGCTCTGACACAACTTGTCAAAATTAAGAGCACACATGATTACCAATGTATAAGCAACTAAACATGCAAAAATTATACCAAAAGTACAAGTAACTATCAATGAGAAATAGCACAGAATATGAGAGGCAACACACAATTGTATTCAACTCAGTTAGAAAGAGATTATAACAAAGAGATCACACTCTTTCTTCCACTTTGTGGGCTTACAGTAATCTTCTCTCAATAGGTCACAACACATAGCTAACACAAGCTGTTGTTCACCTCATTATACTGCCAGTACAACTGAGTACGAACTGGTACTCCAAGTAGATCTCACCATGATCTTGCTCCTTGATGTATTGTTGTCACCTTGGATCTTGCTCCCCCACCTATCTCCTTTTGACCCTCGCATACACACACCCCTGTAGACCAACCCTGATCTTACTTATCACATGTAGATCTCCACCATGATCCTGCAACACCCTGCATATCAAACCTGATCTTACATACATGAAGAATCCTACTTGATTCTACCATGGGAAAAACTCTCCAAGTTCTACACTTAACAATACAGCCCATGAGTCTATTATATAGATCTCATGCATACAATGATTAGACTTGTGGCTCAAGACTCAAACTATTCTTTGACATGCAAACAACCTGTTCACTTAACTGACTATTTGTCAACAGCAGTTCTGGAACTGCACAGGTGACTGACGTCGATCCCTGTCTAATTAGAGGTGATCGACGTCGTCTGATCCTGCCAATGTTAGTTTCCTTTGCACTGATCCCCTGACTAACATCAGTTGTGGCCTACCGACGTCGGTGACTATCATACTCAAAAACCTCCATGTTTGCATCGAGGTGAAGCTTTTAGCTCCACAACCTAACAATCTCCCACTTGGAGATAAACAGCTGCACCTGTACCTATACCAGTACTTTGTCTAATCTGCATCTTGGCTTGTATCCCTCTTCAAGCTCAATCTTGAAGACTACCCACCACACTCCTTGTGGTGTTAATTATGTGCTTGATTTTCTCCATTCTTAGCTTACCTTCTTTTGCCTTGTTATACTCCCACTCAAACAGCAACCCATGTGAGTAACCTGTAATTAAAAAACCACTAACCAGATCTGGGCCATCTATTAGTCAAACTCACTCTAAGAACATCTAACCTCACTCTGATACCATTTGACAGGACCTAAGTTCCCCAAAGCTCTGACACAACTTGTCAGAATTAAGAGCACACATGATTACCAATGTATAAGCAACTACACATGCAGAAATTATACCAGAAGTACAAGTAACTATCAATGAGAAACAGCACAGAATATGAGAGGCAACACACAAGTGTATTCAACTCAGTTAGAAGGAAATTACAACAAAAAGATCACACTCTTTCTTCCACTTTGTGGGCTTACAGTAATCTTCTCTCAATAGGTCACAACACACAGCTAACACAAGCTATTGTTCACCTCATTGTACTACTAGTACAACTGAGTACGAATCGGTACTCCAAGTAGATCTCACCATGATCTTGCTCCTTGATGTATTGTTGTCACCTTGGATCTTGCTCCCTCACTGATCTCCTTTTGACCCTCGCATACACACACCCCTACAAACCAACCCTGATCTTACTTATCACATGTAGATCTCCACCATGATTCTGCAACACCTTGCATATCAAACCTGATCTTACATACATGAAGAATCCTACTTGATTCTACCATGGGAAGAACTCTCTAATTTCTACACTTAACAATATAGCCCATGAGTCTATTATATAGATCTCATGCATACAATGATTAGACTTGCGGCTCAAGACTCGAACTAGTCTTTAACATGCAAACAACCCATTCACTTAACTGACTATTTGTCAACAGCGGTTCTGGAACCGCACAGGGGACTGACGTCGGTCCCTATCTAACTGGAGGTGACCGACATCAACCTATCCTGCCAATGTTGGTTTTCTTTGCATTGATCCCCTGACCGACGTCAGTTGTGGCCTACCAATGTCGATGACTGTCATACTTAGAAACCTCCATGTTTGCATCTAGGTGAAGCTTTTAGCTCCACAACCTAACAATATCCCACTTGGAGATAAATAGTTGCACCTGTACCTATACCAATACTTTGTCTAATCTGCATCCTAGCTTGTGTCCCTCTTTAAGCTCAATCTTGAAGACTACCCACCACACTCCTTGTGGTGTTATTTATATGCCTGATTTTCTCCATTCTCAGCTTACCTTCTTCTACCTTGCTATACTCCCACTCAAAAAGCAACCCCTGTGAGTAACCTGTAATCAAAAAACCACTAACCAGATCTGGGCCATCTATTAGTCAAACTTACTCTGAGAACGTCCAACCTCACTCTGATACCATTTGACAAGACCTAAGTTCCCCAAAGCTCTGACACAATTTGTCAGAATTAAGAGCACACATGATTACTAATGTATAAGCAACTAAACATGCAAAAATTATACCAGAAGTACAAGTAACTATCAATGAGAAATAGCACATAATATGAGAGCCAACACACAATTGTATTCAACTCAATTAGAAGGAAATTATAACAAAGAGATCACACTCTTTCTTCCACTTCGTGGGCTTACAATAATCTTCTCTCAATAGGTCACAACACACAGCTAACACGAGTTGTTGTTCACCTCATTATACTGCCAGTACAACCGAGTATGAACCGGTACTCCAAGTAGATCTCACCATGATCTTGCTCCTTGATGTATTGCTATCACCTTGGATCTTGCTCCCCCACCAATCTCCTTTTGACCCTCGCATACACACACCCCTGTAGACCAACCATGATCTTACTTATCACATGTAGATCTCCACCATGATTCTGCAACACCCTGCATATCAAACCTGATCTTACATACATGAAGAATCCTACTTGATTCTACCATGGGAAGAACTCTCCAAGTTCTACACTTAACAATACATCCCATGAGTCTATTATATAGATCTCATGCATACAATGATTAGACTTGTGGCTCAAGACTCAAACTAGTCTTTAACATGCAAACAACCCGTTCACTTAACTGACTGTTTGTCAACATCAGTTTTGGAACCGCACAGGGGACCGACGTTGGTCCCTGTCTAACTAGAGGTGACTGACGTTGACTAATCCTGCCAATGTTGGTTTCCTTTGCACTAATCCCCTGACTGATGTCAGTTGCGGCCTACCAATGTCAGCGACTGTCATATTCAGAAACCTCCATATTTGCATTGAGGTGAAGCTTTTAGCTCCATAACCTAACAATCTCCCACTTGGAGATAAACAACTACACCTGTACCTATACCAGTACTTTGTCTAATCTGCATCTTAGCTTGTATCCCTCTTCAAGCTCAATCTTGAAGACTACCCACCACACTCCTTGTGGTGTTATTCTTGTGCCTGATTTTCTCCATTCTCAGCTTACCTTCTTCTGCCTTGCTATACTCCCACTCAAACAGCAACCCCTGTGAGTAACTTGTAATCAAAAAACCACTAACCAGATCTGAGCCATTTGTTAGTCAAACTCACTCTGAGAATGTCCAACCTCACTCTGATACCATTTGACAAGACCTAAGTTCTCCAAAGCTCTGACACAACTTGTCAGAATTAAGAGCACACATGATTACCAATGTATAAGCAACTAAACATGTGGAAATTATACCAAAAGTACAAGTAACTATCAATGAGAAATAGCACAGAATATGTGAGGCACCACACAATTGTATTCAACTCAGTTAGAAGGAAATTACAACAAAAAGATCACACTCTTTCTTCCACTTCGTGGGCTTACAGTAATCTTCTCTCAATAGGTCACAACACACAGCTAACACAAGCTGTTGTTCACCTCATTATACTGCCAGTACAATCAAGTACAAACTGGTACTCCAAGTAGATCTCACCATGATCTTGCTCCTTGATGTATTGTTGTCACCTTGGATCTTGTTCCCCCACTAATCTCCTTTTGACCCTCGCATACACACACCCCTGCAGACCAACCCTGATCTTACTTATCACATGTAGATCTCCACCATGATCTTATAACACCCTACATATCAAACCTGATCTTACATACATGAAGAATCCTACTTGATTCTATCATGGGAAGAACTCTCCAATTTCTACACTTAACAATACATCCCATGAGTCTATTATATAGATCTCATGCATACAATGATTAGACTTGCAGCTCAAGACTCAAACTAGTCTTTAACATGCAAACAACCCATTCACTTAACTGACTATTCATCAACAGTAGTTCTAGAACCACACAGGTGACTAACATCGGTCCCTGTCTAATTAGAGGTGACCAACATCGGCTGATCTGCTAATGTCAGTTTTCTTTGCATTGATCCCCTTATCGAAGTCAGTTGTGGCCTATCGATGTCGACGACTATCATACTCAGAAACCTCCATGTTTGCATCGAGGTGAAGCTTTTAGCTCCATAACCTAACAAAAATTGCCACCTATCCCTATGCCCTTTTAAAAGTTGCTCAAGCAAGAAATGTTATGGGTCTTATTTTTTGTTAAGTTGTTAAAGTTTTGAAGAAGTAGATTGCGACAGGTGTCAAAGGCGGAACACTCCTAAGCAAAGACACAAAATAAGTATAAGTTACACAAAAAGTGTCACATGTCTTCGGTAAGTGTTGCAGAACACACCAAGTGTCTTTCTCTAGTGTCTCCTAAGTAACAAGAAGGTTCTCAAGGAATTGGCCAAGTGTCCTCTTTCGTTTAATAGAAGGGAGCGTCCTATGATCTATTTCAGCCAATGAACTGCTAAAAGATAGAACATTTTAGAATCTAAGAAATATCTTCTATTAGACACTTCTAGTTCAGTTAGATTTTAGTTGGGCCATTAGATTGGGAACATGTAGACAATCCAGAGTGAATCCAAGGCTATAAATAAGGGTGTAGAGATCACCAGAGGAGATCAGCATCAGAATTAGAGAGAATTTTTTGAGAGAATTATTGTCAAGGGTTTTATACTTTCTAGAGCTATGATTAGGAATATCATTTGCCTTTATTCTATTTTCTTAAGTTAGAAAGTTTATGTAATTGTGCATGTTTCTGTGCCTCTTATGTGACTGGAGAATTAATAATAAGATTGAATCATGTGCCTTTGTTGATATTTTCTATGTCATTGCAAAAGTAGTCTAAGCTGTGTTGTCAAGGGTTTTAAACTTTCTAGAGCTGTGACTAGGAATATCATTTGCCTTTGTTCTATTTTCTTGAGTTGGAAAGTTTATATAACTGTGCATGTTTATGTGCCTCTTATGTGACTAGAGAATTAATAAGAAGATTGAATCTTGTGCCTTTATTGATATTTTTTGTGTCACTGCAAAAGTAGTCTAAGCTATGAGCCTCTGTTTCTATTATTTTCATATTTTACATTGATCATGCCTTGTTTACTCTTAAATGTAATTGAATCTTACATATAGTCTCACTGTGCTTAGAATTAAGGGTCATATTACATTCAGGTGCATCACCATAGTTAGATTTTCTTTCTTGCATTTGTGTTTCTGTTAAAATTTCTATCCCTTTTTCCAGTATACACTTGATATAAAGAAGAGACCAACTTCTTAAAAATCTGGAGGTTGTTTCAAGTTGCAAGTCCCACATCTTGAAACTTCCCATTGTTGGTGTTAGAAACAAGCACAATTTTAACCATCAACAAAATCAATTTTCTTCATATGGTGAAAATTCTTCCACAAGCACCACTAATCCTATGGTGTAAAAGTTAGTGAATGAATTGCTAGCTCTAAAAAATCAAATGTCCCAAGTTATGTCTACTCCTCCTTATTGGGATATACCGAGGATGACATTTCCTAACCATTCATATCAAGGCAATGCTACCAAAAATCAATGGCAACCCAATCGTCTTCCTCCCACATAGGGGAAGATTTTCATTGAAGCAACACCAGTCAACTCAGCAGTCAGTTATTATGAAGCTGAACATGACTTCTCTTTTCAACCTGAGTTAGACCAAGAAGAGGATGTTAATCTCTTTATAGAAGAATTAGCTAGTGACTCCAATATTGGTTTTTTGAATTACCAAGATGAAGCTAGAAAAAAGGGAGAAGTGTTTGATGGAACATATGTTATTTTTACTAGGTCCCAAAACTAGTCAACTCAACAAGTTGATAGGGGAAAAGTAGTAAAATAACCTTAGTTGGTGATCTTGATTACTAAATGGGGAACTTCGTTGCCTTTCCAATTAAATGACTCGATGATCAATAAGAAAGTAAGTACCTCAAACAATCCTATACCTTCTACTTCTATTCCTCAGAATAGTGCCACATCAAATTAAAATCAGAATGATGGACTTCCTCTATTTCTAGTTCATTCCAGTTATTTTACATAATTTATCATGCTAGGAATACCAAGATCTAAATTTCTGAGTTTGAGTACTTACAAGCCAACCCTGAGTAGTTAGATAGGTTGGCTAAATGCATCACAAACAAAACAGTCCCTATAAGACAAGATTTTCAAAAGTGACTCATGATTCCCCAAAGAACAAATCCACCCAAAATAATCTTGTTGTTACTCTTCTTGTTTCCCCCATAAAAATAAAACCTTTATATGTTTCTCTATTGATTAATGGTCATAAGTTGAGTAACTATATAATAGACTCTAGGGCTTCTGATAATGTTATGCCCACCAAGGTAGTAGATTCTCTTGGTCTTACCTTAACTAAGACTTTTGGGAGATGTTTCTCCATGGAAAACAATCAAGTACCACTTTAGGGTCAAATCAAAGATGCCTAATTTGCATTTGTGACTTTTCTAGATAAGAGGATTAAGATGATAGTCTTAGTGGTTGATGTTCCACCTTCTTATGGCATTTTGCTAGGATGTAATTTTTTTAAAGATGTAGGTGGAGAGTTGAGCATGGATCTATTTGAAGTGAGGATACCTATTGAGGGCATCATGCAAAAGTTGCTTCCTGAGAAAGAGTCAAAATATATTGTTACTGAAACGTCAAACCCTAAAGCTCAAATTTTGTTTGAATCCTCAAGAATAGGTAATTACTTTCTGTCCACTGAAGATGTTTCTATTTCATCAAATGAAAGTTCATTAGGTGATAATTTAGAAAATTTAGACAAAAAATTAGAATATTTTGTAGAGAAAAGTTCAGGTAAAAGGGGGTCTTCTCTCACTAATAAAGAGAAATCTTTAAGAAGATCAAATTCTAATGATGTTTGGATTTTAGAATTTGATGGTAACAACTCTTCTACTGATTTTGGAGCCAGAAATATTTTGATATCCCCTCAAGGAGAAACTTTACCTTATTCAGATAAATTTTAGTTCAACAACACTACCGAGTATGAATCTTTGTTGCTTGGATTACAAGCTACTCATGCTAAAGGTGTTAAAATTCTTCATGCCCAGAGAGATGCTAAATTGGTGGTTTGTCAAGTGAGAAGTCTGTACCAAATAAAAAATGAAAGACTATAGCATTATCACAATCTTGTATGGGATTACATTGAAATTTTTTATGCTTTCAATATTTCCATAGTGCCAAGAGAGTAGTATGATCATACAGATTCATTGGCTATCTCCACAACCCTCATGGTTCCTCATAAAAATTTCAAAGGGAACAAGTACACTATTGAGCTAGTCTTTCAACCAAGTGTACCTGATAATACTAGCTATTGGTAGGTTTTTAATGGTGATAATTAAATTGTCACTTTTCTAGAAAAGATGGATAGTTTTGAGGAGCTTTATTTTGAAGGAAGTGACTCTCCCCCACAAGAATCAGTTCTTGAAAGAGCTTTGCAAATTGGTGAAGAGTTTTTTCAGCTCAAAGGGAATAAAATCTCAAAAAGTTTGGTTTCTCTTGAGAAGCTATTTGATAATCATGATAGGTATATCAAATAACAATAAATGGATTCAAGTTCCTCTAAGGAGTTTGATCAAGTAAATTTGAGTGTGGAAGAAAATCCCAAAATGGTCAACATTGGGGAATGTTGCACTATAGATGAAAAGTTCAAATTCATTACTCTTCTTCACCATTACATTGATGTTTTGGCATAGTATTATGATGACTTGAAATCCTTCAAGCCTAAATAAATTTGACATGAAATTCCCCTTAAGACTAGCTCAGTACCTCACAAATAGAAACAAAGGTAATACAATCCCAAAAATATTAGGTACTATCTTGTTAGAAATTTAGAAGATGTTGAATGCCAAAATAATTTTTTCAATTCACCATTCCACTTGGATCATGAACATAGTTCCTGTAAGAAAAAATAATGAAGAAATTTGTATTTGCATGGATTTTAGGAATCTCAATCAGTCTTCTCTGAAGGACAACTACCCTCTACCCATCATAGATCAATTATTTCAAATAGTGACTAGCTCAGGAATGTTATCAATGTTAGATGGTTTTTCTAGTTATAATCAAGTAGAAGTCAATGAAGTAGATCAACATAAAACCACTTTCACTACACGTTGGGGCAAGTTTGCATATTGTATAATGCCTTTTGGTTTGATCAATGCTAGCGCCACATTCTAGAGAGTAATGGACCTTATCTTCATAAATGAATTAAGGAAGTTCATTGTGGTATATCTTGATGACTTGACTATTTTCTATAAATAATGTCTTGATCATGTGCATCATTTACAACAAGTGCTAGAATGCTTTTGGCAAAATGGTATTTCTCTCAATCCAAAGAAGTCAGTTTTTAGGGTTACAAAAGGTAAACTTCTCAAGCACATTATATCCTAAGAAGGCACAAAAATTAACTTAGAAAGAGTCAAATCTATCCAAAATCTTACTCTACCTACTAGTACTACTATAGTTCATTCCTTCTTTGGAAAGGTGAACTTTCTATGAAGATTCATTCTTGAATTTGCAGAGAAAACTTGCCAGATTATTGACATGATGAAGGGTAAGGCTACTTTTCATTGGACTGCAGAAGGCAAAGCAAAATTTGAAGATATCAAGAAAGATATCACCCATGCCCCAATCTTGATTTGTCTAGATTATACCAAAGACTTCATATTATACAATTATGCTTTTGACAATACACTTTCATCCATTTTGGTTTAGCCAAATAAAGAGAGTGTGGAATCTCTCATATCATTTATGAGTTGTCCTCTCAAATTTCATGATTTAAAATATTCAAACATAGAGAAGCATGCTTATGTCATGGTTAAGGTGGTAAAACATTTCTAATTTTATATCCTAAATTCACATATTGTTGTTCATGTGCTTGATATGAAAGTAAAGTCCATTTTAACTCAAAAAAAGTTTGGTACTAGAAGGGGCAATTGGATTGATAAAATTCAAGAGTTTGATATTGATATCAAACCTACTATTTTTGTGCAGGGAAGAGGTCTCTGCCAATTAATTGTTGATAACATACCAATAGAAATAGGACATGAAGAAATAGAGGTTGAAGACATGCCTATAGTTCTCTTTGTCACTACTACTGATGAGTGGTATTCCAATATCACTCATATTTTTACCTATGGTGAGTGTCCTACCCATCTATCTTATAAAGAAAAAAGAAATGTTAAGTTGAAAGTTGCTAACTATGTCTTATGGGACAATGGTTTGTATAAAAGAAGCCTTGATGGGATATTTCTTCATTGCATGGATAAGGTGCAACAAGTAAAATTTTGGAGTCTTTCCACACTTTGGCTTGTTGAGGACATTTTTCTATACCTGTAATAGCTCACAAGATTCTACAACCCAGATACTATTGGCCTACACTATTTCAAAATGCGTACAAAGGGTTACGTAGGTGTGATTTATGTCAACAATTTGCTAGGAAACCTAAGTTGGCTGCATTACCTCTCAATCTGGTGGTGATTGAAAAAAAATTTCAGCAATGGGGTATTGACTTTATTGGCACTGTGAACCCATCTTTAAGTGTTGGACATGACTATGTTCTCATCACAACAGACTATTTTACCAAGTGGGTGGAAGCCATTCCAGTCAAGCATGCTACTTCAGAAGTGGTATGTAATTTCCTTAAAGAAAATATTATTTCTCGATTAGGAGTCCCAACCAAGACTGTAACAGACAATGCTACTTGTTTCTCTTCTCATGAGGTTACTAATTTTTGCTACCAGTACAGGATTATTCTCTCCCACTCCTCTTACTATTATCTACAAGGAAATGGTCAAGGAGAATCAAGCAACAAGAATCTGGTTACTATTATTAGGAAATTGGTAGATGACAATCAGAGAACTTGGCATAAAGCATTATTTGATGCTTTATGGGCAAACAGGATTACACCTAAGAGGGAAATAGGTATGTCACCATTTCAACTTCTATGTGGTCTAAATGTGGAAATACCCATTACCTTGGAACTACTAGCACTAAAGTTGGCAAAGGTGGTAGAAATTTCAACTTTTGAAAATTTTATTGATAAAAGAATCATGTACTTGACTGAGTTAGAAGAGCAACAGACCATGGTAGTGGACCATATTGTTGAAAATCAAACTTAGGCAAAGAAACTCTTCAATAAGAAAGCAAGGATTTAGGAGTTTTAGATTGGAGATCAAGTCTTGTTATGGGACAAGAGGAGAGAACCAAAAGGAATGCATGGAAAATTTGATTCCTTATGAAGAGGTCTATTCGCCATTCATCGATTCAGTGGTGAAAATAGTTTCTTGCTAAAATATCAAGATAGAACACCATTCTCACAGCTTCATAGTGGGCAACATCTGAATCACTTCAATCTTTGAAGTATCAGATAAGTTCATTTGTACATTTGTATAGTTTTTATTTTTTTGGCATCTTTTTCTTTTTGGGTGGCTTGACTCTATGGCCCAATGGCATGGATGAAGGCACTTAGAGTCTAGATTCTAATCCCTTTGATCATTTCAATATACAATCGATGGAAGTTCCCCAACTAGAGCTAGCTATTGTTCCCAAAACTAGTCACTCATTTTTGTGGACAACCTATTGACCATTTTGGTCCTGCAGGCCAAAAATGGTCTCCTTTCTCAAAAATGTTTTGAGCAATCAAGTTATTCAATTGCACAAGCCTTTTTGGCAAAGGAAATCACTCATTTTCAAAGGGTTTATAGTTTGTAAAATGAACAAGGTTCAAAAGGTGGGTTTTTGCAAGAAAATTTTTCAAAACACTTGAAGGCATTTCCTAAAAAATTGATAAGGATGGTTCAACAGTAGGGTTCAATGATATGAAATGAACTATATAGATCGACCATAGTCACTTTGAACTTTGAACCATTGAACTCCGCTAAAAAGGTTCAAGAAAAAGGTTTAAGTGAAAGGTTCAAATATTTGGTTTAATGATACATTGAATTTATAAGAAGACTGAGTGAACATGACTCTTTGCAAAACATAAAATATTGAACTACTGAACCGTTGAGCCATTGAACCATTAAACCATTGAATCGGTGAACTCTAAAAGATGGTTCAAGGTTCAAGAAATTGGTGATGTCCCCATGGATGTCAAATTCAGGACAATGGAATAACTGTTGGTTTTTAAATGACGTAGACCCAAGGATGAACTCAGTGACCCACTGAGAAAGGAGCCAAAGAAGCCAGCAAAAGGTAAGCAAATAGCCCTAAGATCTTGGATCACTAAGCAGAGACAAAATATATCAAGGAAAGAAGAAACAAAATAGAGAATCCAGAAGCTTCAATAGAAGAGTTATTATTTTGGGTGGAACAGTCCACCAAGTGGTTATCAAAGAGCGTAAGCATTTAATGGCATGACCTATTTTTCTTTATTTGAGTAAAGATGAGTGGATATTCGTGTAAGTAACATAAATAGGACTAGGCAACCTATGCTTTTGAAGAGACATTTGATATGATTTAAACACCAAAGTCAAGGCTGGTAATCTGCTCTAGCATGGTCCCTTCACAGGACTTCCTCTTTCCAATGCATTCAACGTAGCATGGGCCATTTGGAAAAAGAAGAACCAAAGTATTTCTTTTGGATGATATATATTATAATCTCTCTTTTTTTGAAAGAAAGAGGATCTCTCAATTATTGGAGGTAAAACTCTATCCAATTTGAAAGACATTTTTGAGACTTTGAGCTCAGATTGTTAATCAAATTTTATCAGGTGAATGAGAAATCAAGTGTCTTTTTAGACTTTGTATTAAAATAACTTGTGTTGTGTAGGAAATTGTTCTTATGTCCTTTTCATAAATATAATATTATGTATTTAATCAAATAAATAGAGTGAGTGAAAATAATCTGAGAGATGTTTCAAAGCTGATTATGGAGACTTTGTGCTACCATAATAGTCTTTAGCTTGTGTTTTAGTGTCTTAGAATGAAGGATATTGGAAAGGCTTTGAACTACCTTTATCTTTTGTAATCATAAGATTTTTTGTATTTTTTGGTGAAGAATTTGTGTTGCACCTCATTATATTATGATATAAGTTATAAACTAGTAAAAGAAGCAATGATAGGCTTTGTACTCTCATGGGTTTCTTATGAATTCAGTTAATATTAAGGAAGTTTTCCTTCACTTTGTAAACATCATTTCTAAAAAAAGAGAAATGGATGGTATGATCTCACCCCTGAGTTAGTATTTAGTTTATTTTTAGTTTATAATAGTTTATAGGGAACTTCCCCTTACTAAGAGGAGAGATTTATCACATTACACTGTGGCTGATATACCCATTTTGCCTTCAGTTAGTTGACGAAAAAATATTCACCCAACAAAATGGAATATGTTGGTAAATATTTGATGAGTAAATAATTTTGAATAATAAATATAAATAGGTGGAAATTAATTCATTTTTTATTTTTATTGCTTTGAGAGACATAGTTGAGTTGTGAGAGTGACCATGGTGAGGAGATGATATCTTTAACATGGAGGATGCCTAGTGGTTACGACTAGTGCATATCAAGTAAGTGATGTATTAATTTCAATTTTTTGGGTAATTATAATTGAAATTAAGCTAGATATATAAAAATGGTTTATATTTAAAATTTAGATACCAAAAATGACCTTAGGAAATTTATAGGTAAATTAGGGGTTAAATGGGATATTGGGTAGGAAAGAGTTAGACCAATAAATGCATAAATAATTTATGGTAAATAATTGAAAAGTCATCATAAATTAAGAAGAGAATCATCCCTATCAACTCAGTTAGAAAGGGTGAGATAAATCAATGTGGTTGAATGCATAGTAGGGGGTTGGCTTAGTATTGTTGGGGGTGGTTGACTGCATAGTGGAGGATTGATCCAGTTAGAAAAATAGATCTAGCTAGCATAGTACCTTATAATCAATGTCATACATAATAGGTGGCTAATACATTTTGTTAAAGGAGGATGATTGCATGGAAGAGGGATAATATAGTATGCAAATGATAGAAAAGGGCTGATTTAGTATCAAAAAGTCTAATTATGTCTGCAAGTATGGGACAACTATGTAGCAAAGGGTCGATTTAGTATGAAAAAGAGGTGATAGGGTTAATTTAGTATTAAAAGAGATGACTTTGTAGGAAAAAGGAAAAATAAGAAAAATAGGTTGATGAAGTAGTTAATTTTTTATATTTTAATAATATTTAAGAATGCATTTTATTATTATTACATTGATATCTAATACATTATTTATTATTTGATATTTTTTAGAGATGACAGATATTTTAGCACTGGGTTGATGCATCATGGTTACCATATTTATTGGAAGGATTGTCAGATGTAGATTGAGCTTGGTTGGTTTCCATGGGATTTGGAGGCATCATGGAGATGAGGAGAATCTCATTTGGTGTTGATTTAGTCATCATGATCTTAATAGCATGGGAGTGATTGTCTAACACTTTTTGATGGGAGGTGGAGGGGTATACCATAGAGGTGGGTATCACCTTAGAGGATGTTTATGCCTTGCTTGAAATTCTCATTATCTAGACTCCTGTCATATGTTATGTGTCATAGATAGAGGATTAGAGGTGGTCCCTAACTCATTGGGTGATAGGCTCAAATAGGATTTATCCTAAGTTGCATGTTAGTTTGCTTGATGTATATATCTTATCCATTCTGGATATCTATAAGGACTTTATAGGACTTGTGACAACATATGTGCTATGTCACAAGTCAGATGGGAAGGTACCACTATATATGGTAGCCTTATGTTAGTCTATTTTAGAGTATGGTGCATTATATGATTTAAGATCTATCATTTGGTTACAATTCATGCATGATATGTATGGTATGTTGATATTTGGGTAGAAAATGATGGGGCCCTATTATTTTATAAAGTGTTTAAATTTATGAGAGATTCCATATGTATCATCCAGATGGGTTTCCTCATGCAGTTGATGATAGTTTACCTTAGGTGGTACAATTAAGGCATGATCATGTAGTGTGTGATGTGACCCATGTCTCAAATTTATAAATTATAATAAGAGGGAAAATAGTGTGGCAACCCTATACTGATTTTAATTCCATATGGTTGACTTGGGTGACTATTACTACCAGTTTGGTACACATTTAAATCATAGGCCATTATACTTAATGGGTGGATCCACATCTAGTAGATTTTGTGCCCTATAAGTCAAGCCTACCACATATAATGTACCCTTTAGTAGTGCCTTCTTATTACACATGACATGTTATAGATCTAGGAGGAAGAGAAGGTACAGGGGTGCATGTAGAGATACATGTTATTAGGCCTCAATGAGTGAGACCATGGATAGGTTAGGCACAATAATAGGAAGTGACAAGGCCTTGTAGAGTATGTTATAGTTGTGGATGTTGAGGGTGAATATGTAGGATTAGATCCATAGAAGAGGTGATAGTAGCTACCTTGAGCTCATAAGAGATGAAGGCACCATCAATGATAGTTCACCATTAGTGAGAGGAAATATAGGTATGAGTAGTTACACATGAAGATCCTATAGTAGCTATTAGACACAACTAATCGATAGAGACGCCACTGAAGAGGATACCATAATGGGCATAGGTGATGACTCGAGGTTTTACACTTATATTGAGGTAGCTAAAAAAGGAGGTGCTCAGTGGTTGAGCTAACAGGTAGACCATGGTTGGTGATACCAACACTGGTGAGAAATGATTTGATTTAATAATTTTTTTTACATAGATCAATAGTTACATTATTGGTTATGTATTTAATGATAAATATATGGTTTGAGATATATATAAATACATGAGATCTTATGTATATGTAGTTTTTGTTTTACATGTACTAAAATGGAGGAGATCATATGAGAAGCCATGATTGTGACTTGATACCATAATATTTTGGATGGAGTGTTATCGTATTATGATCCATCCACCTTAGTAGACCTTGTTGTACCATCTACCCTAGCTTATGCTAGCTAGTTTAGATTGGTGGGGTAGGTTGATTGATAGTTATAGGCACAAGTAGATGGCTCACAACCACATTAGGAATAAGAGAAGGAGAGACTTGATCCTATCAAGCATTGGTAGAGGAAGAAGATGCGCATATGGAAACCATTGTATATCTTAGATGTGCACAGGCCTAGGTGGACAATTTACAAGGATAGATTGATGGCTTGAGATCTTCGAATGACTCATTATAGTGTACCATTCAAAGGGGTTAGCCACATTTATTCATAGGTAGTGTGGCTTAGCCACAGGATAGACATGATGGAGCATAACCTTAAAGATATAATTAATGTATTTTTTATTATATTTGTATCTAACTCATGATATATATTGATATGGAAATTTCTTATTATATGATTTATATTTGTCTATGGATGGATGTATGGATGTATTTCTTTTGTAGCACATGTATTTTACTTTTATTATATATGCTATGGGAAATATGTGATGTATGTTTTCTTTTCTAGCATTATGTGATACACATGCATGGTTAAAAAGAAAATCAAAATGATTTGGAAAATAATAAATAATCAAAAAATGTAATATACACTATATCACGATGGGAAATGTGTAAAAACAAAAGATGAATAAATATAATAAAACACAAATGAAAATTAATAGGTAATAATTGTTTTAAAACCATGTATAAGTAAAAATTACACCAAATTAAAAAATATATAAATCATACTATATCAATTTGGTAAGTATGAAAATTTGTAATAAAGTGGAAAACACGTGAAAACTAATGGTATAAAAACAAATGAACAATAAAGTTAATCAATCATACTAGATCAAGATGGGAAGTATGGAAAGATAAAAAATATATATAAGTATAAATCAAATTAATCATACTAAATCAAGATCATAAGTATGATAAAATTAATAAAATGGTTTTAAAAAACACACACAATCAGAAAAAAAGAAGAAAAAGTAAAGTGTTTATGAATTAAGCATAAAACATACTAAATTAAGATGGGAAGTATTTAAATGATCTGTAAATCATAATGTAACACAAATTATCTCAAATTTGAATCATGTAATTTTATTTTTATTTGGTTATAGTATGAACTTTTTATTAGAATATTTTATGAGGAGGGCCTAATCCTATCCAAGGTCTTACACTGCAACTCATAAAGAGAACACCAATGAGGTGGAGATAAAGGTGGGATAATTTAAATATGTTTTAATGTGGTAATTTGTGAGGAGAGATTGGTCCTATCCATGGTCCTACACTTCAACTCACAAGGTGAACATCAATGAGGTGATGTTAATAAGGGGGAAAATAAGGAAATGTTTTGTGACGAATGTCTTGTGCTATCTAATGTCTTACAATGCAACTCACAAAGGGAAACCCTAGAGGGCATGATCAATTAAAAAAATAATATTCCTCAATGAGAAACATAAGGACTATTTTAATGAAATAGGGAATGTAAAAAAATCATGACATATGCATTTGATAATAAAACCTTAGTAAACATGAGAAATACTAGGTAAGAAGGAAAGACACTAAGAGTCTAGTGACAATCAAAGTACAAAAGATACCTACTCACAATAAGCACAAACTTGTATAGACAAATAGGTGGGATACTAAGATCAACTCATAAAGGTTATATGAACATGGAAATTAAAATAGTCCTACCTTCCCACAACATGTTCCCCATTCCTCAGGACCTCTTATAGAGTTATCGATATACTATGAAGATTGGGTACTTGTATGATAAATTATGTATCACTTATAGATTTATTTTTATTCTCCTATCCCAATCTACTAGCCTATTGCACCCTGATAGTGTCAAGAATCTAGAACAACAAACATGCTCTGACTCCACTGTTAGGATCTAAGAAGCACAATTGATTACCATGTACAAGCAACTTAACATGCAGAATTAAACCAGAAGTAACAAGTAACTAGAATTAAGAAATAACATAGAATATGAGAGATACTACCCAATTGTATTAATACTCTTCCAAAAGGAAATACAACAAAGACGATGCCACAGTCTTCTTCCTTACACACCTCTAGGGCTCCCACACCTCTAGGGCATAAATAGTAAATCTCTTCAAGAGTTATCTCTCTTGTAATATCAATTACAAACACAACTCAACACATAGAGCTGTCAACCAGTCAGTAACAAAACTACTAGTACACAAGTGCTCATGCACTCCAAATCTAAGTACAAACTATACTCCAAGTACACAATCATACTTCAAGTAGATCTCACCTGATCTCTCTCCTTGATGTGTTGCTATCACCTTTGATCTTGCTACCCCACAGACCTTCTTTGACCTCGCACACACACACCTGTAAATCAATGATCTTACTTACCATGTAGATCTCTCTACACCCTAAAGAATCCTTGTCCTTGCCTCACCAAGTTCTTATGATTCTCCAAACTAGTACCCTAGTGGATCTTCTACCTGATCTTGCAACAACCTGTAGATCTACCTAATCATACACACTAGGCACCCCTGTGGAACTAAGAGGAGCTACCCTTGCTCTCTTCACTCTCAAAAGGAGCTAACCAAGCTCAACTCTAACTAGCACACTTTACAATACATCCCATGAGTCTATTATATAGATCCCATGCAAACAATAATTATACATCTAATTACAATAATTAGATCCGTAGCTCCAAGACTAAAATTAGCCTTTAACATGCAAACAACCGGTTTGTTAACAAACTATCTGTGAAACTCACAGTTCTGAACCACACAGGTGACCGACGTTAGTCCCTGTCTGTCTGGAGGTGACCAATGTCAACCGACTCTTGCAGATGTTGGTTGCCTTCCTGTCTACCCCTGACTGACGTCAGTTGGCCTGACCGACACTGGTGACTGTGACACTTAGCAACCTCCTCCAATGTCTACATCAGTGAAGCTTTTAGCTCCACAACCTAATAATCTCCCACTTGAAGATAAATAGCTACACTGTACCTGTACCTATACACTATCTAATTTGTTTCTTGGCTTGTATCCCTCTTCAAGCTCAATCTTGAAGACCAACTGCCACACAACTTGTGGTGCAACACTTGTCATCCAAGTAACCTACCATATACAAAGTGCCTGACCCTACATAGCATGAATCCCTACTGCTGGTCCCTCTCAAATACCTGAGAACCCACTGAACTACTTTCTAGTGATTCCTTCTTGAATTGACTACAAACTTTCTGATAACACTCACTACTGGGGCAATATCAGGGAGTACACATGTACTCAACCTCACCATGTGATTGGGGACCCTATTCTGTGAACTATCCATCCATAGGTGTGCTGCTCGATCTGCATCCTACACTACCTTCACACAATCATCTTGTGACAACATCACCTTGTGATCTTCCCTGTCTCTAGGATTACTCATGCCAAAGAATTTCACTACTCCCAAATCCTTCATGGCAAACCACTGAACTAGCCTTACCTTTAGCTCAACAAAACCCTATATGTCTGAACCTACAACAAGCTCATCCTCCACATATAGTAACAAGATAATGTCATGACCATCATCCACCTGGTAAGACAAACACAATGGTTACAATGACACTAACTAAAGCCATGCTTTTTCATCCACCTGTCAAACCTGTACCACTATCCTACAGCTTCCTCAAGACCATATGACCTGGCCTTCCATCTCATGTATCCATTCTCTCTATTCTTTAACCAAGGTATCTATTCATCTTTCAGTGCTTTCATACCGGCTGGTAACCCTACCAAATCTCCCATTTGGTTCTGCATCCTAGGAATCAAATTCCTCATGCATGCCATGCTCCCACTATTTTCTGGATCCTTCCTGCTCTGTAGTGAGCAATGAGTATAAAGAAGAGAAATAATGAATTTGAGGCTTACTTACCCTTTTATTCCTCCACATGGGTGTTTGAGACTCCTTGACAGCTTGTTGTCCACCCAAAATCTATTCCAATGACCGACCTCAGTCACCACACAGTCTGCATCTGATCGACATCAATTTCATGCGACTGTCTAGGTCACTGACACCGGTTATCCTATAGATAAATAAAGGATACCTACTTTCTTACCACTTGCTAATTCAAGTGCATCCACTGTGAGAGTTCCTGTGCATCTCTCATCACCCAAATTTCCTAAAGCAATTAGCTACATCTTCAAGACTGGGACCTGCATGACCTTCTTCAACACCCATGTGTTGGCTGCCTATAATTTCAGCCACACTTCCCCTTTGCCAAAACTTTGACAAGGCACACCAGCCCCTAAATAAATCTTTTGAAAGTCTCCAAAGACCTTAACATGGAAAAATACTCTATTTTGGGCTGCATGGAAAGAGGCAATAGAATCTATAAACCAAGATTCTACTTTATCTGAGGAACATCCCAAAGCATCCTGTGCAACAACACTTGCAACATCTGCTTCTTCAGTTCCTTCATGTTGATCTTCTACCAACCAACAATATTTCTTTTCTTGCTCTTTCTTTCCATAACACCATAATTGACCATTCGTGATTTTCAATTCCTCCATTCTTAGTGTACTTTCTTCTGCCATTGCTATACTCCCACTCAATCAGAAACCCTTGAGAGTGACCTATAATCAAGCACAAACCTGCTCCCTGCAACCTTAGCTCTGATACCACTTGTCAGGAATCTAGAACAACAAACATGCTCTGACTCCACTGTTAGGATCTAGGAAGCACAATTGATTACCATGTATAAGTAACTTAACATGCAGAATTAAACCAGAAGTAACAAGTAACTAGAATTAAGAAATAACACAAAATATGAGAGATAATACCCAATTGTATTAATACTCTTCCAGAAGGAAATACAACAAAGAAGATGCCACAGTCTTCTTCCTTACACACCTCTAGGGCTCCCACACCTCTAGGGCATAAACAATAAATCTCTTCAAGAGTTATCTCTATTATAATATCAATTACAAACACAACTCAACACATAGAGCTATCAACCAGTCAGTAATAAAATTGTCAGTACACGAGTGCTCCATGCACTCCAAATCTGAGTACACACCATACTCCAAGTACACAATCGTACTTCAAGTAGATCTCACCTGATCTTGCTCCTTGATGTGTTGCTATCACCTTTGATCTTGCTACCCCATAGACCTCCTTTGACCTCACACACACACACAGACACCTGCAAATCAATGATATTACTTACCATGTAGATCTCTCTATACCCTTAAGAACCCTTGTCCTTGCCTCACCAAGTCCTTATGATTCTCCAAACTAGTACCCTGGTGGATCTTCTACCTGATCTTGCAACAACCTGTAGATCTACCTGGTCATACACACTAGTCACCCCTGTGGAACTAGGAGGAGCTACCCTTACTCTCTTCACTCTCAGAAGGAGCTAACCAAGCTCAACTCTAACTAGCACACTTTACAATACAACCCATGAGTCTATTATATAGATCCCATGAAAACAATAATTAGACATCTAACTACAATAATTAGATCCATAGATCCAAGACTAAAATTAGCCTTTAACATGCAAACAACCGGTTCATTAACAAACTGTCTGTGAAACTCGCAGTTCTAAACCACACAGGAGACCGATGTCAGTCCCTATCTGTATGGAGGTGACCAACATCGGCTTACTCCTGCCGATGTCGTTTGCCTTTTTGTCTACCCCTGACCGATGTCGGTTGGCTTGATCGATGCTGATGACTGTGACACTCAGCAACCTCCTCCAATGTTTGCATCAGTGAAGCTTTTAGCTCCACAACCTAACAGATAGACCTCAGCTTTATCATGGGGCCAAATTTAAAGTTTGAGCTTCAATTATAAATTGGTTATGTGTTAAAGATACTAAATCACATCTTTTGGTGTGATTAGACTTTTAGATTGTATGTTGCCTTTTGAATCATTGATTTTTATTTAAACAATTGGGCTTTTAAATTTTTTATGACTTTTATGATTCCTCCTCCTTACAAATTTGGAATAACTAAAATGAGTGATAAATGTGATACACATGAATTAGATTTAGATTTTGGTTAAAGGAGGATAAGTAACCAGATATATGACTAACAAAAGAACTTAGTCTTACCTATGAACTAGTGTGTAATCTCAAGTTTCAACCATATGTATGCTTAGTATGTGAAAGGGAAATAAGGGAAGAAAGAATATCAAAATAGATTGATGTATATAAGTATTATAATGAGTAGTCTTGTTTGCTAACTGATCATATGGTATAGATAAAATAATAAGGGAGTTAGGGTTATATAACCAAGTCACAATAATAATTATCTTTATTTAAGTGTAAAAGGTAGCAAACAATCATTATAGAGAAATAAAAGAATCTATGAAAAAAGTGAAATCATAAACATAGGTTTACATTCATGAAAAGAATGATAATAATCCATAATAAAAAGTGGAAGAGAATTAAACCATTTAAAACACATAAAGCATAATATAATGGTTCATGCAAAAGAGAAAGGTGAAATCATGTTTGACACATAGTCAAAAATATAAGATATATAAATGGATCACAAATATAATCCAAATAATAAAATAGAATAATGTGAAATAACACCATGCCATGGTCACAAATATTGATAGATCTGACCACAAATGTTATCCATAATATCTGAAACATCTCTATGTAGTTAAATTTTGACGTTAGCCTAAGTCTCATCAATCTTCACAAAAACTTATGAAAAGGCTTCCTTCCACATCATCTTAATTGAAAAAGTAGCTATAGAAGAAGAAGACTAATGTTCATGTGGTATCTCTTGTGTGGGATACTCAATGTGAATAATAGGTGTCTTGATGGGAATGGTATATGTGGATCTAGGAGGAGGTGAAACTAGCAGCGAAGGAGGAACCTTCATTCTCTAATGACCTATAGGAGGAGAAATAATTGGTGCTAGTGTAGATTGTGGGAAATATTAGAGATTCTACTAGATCACTTGTCATCAATCAGTATGATAGGTAGAACACTAATGCCAAAGACCATATACTTACCCATATTTAGGGATGTACTCTATAAGTATCTTGGGAGGATGTATGGTCTAGTCTTTGGGCTAGGTAGTGATTAGTTGTAATGTGTCAATGTACTTCCTAAGTTTTCATCAATGGGTATAAGAATGGCTAATTATTTCATGGAATCAACAAATACATCTATTAGTAGACTATGGGGGTATACTAGCTGAAGGGGTAGAAGAAAGAGCCTAGGTCTACTGATATAGATGAAAATATTTGATCTAATGACCATAAAATCAATGAATATCACAATAAGGTTGATCTACCCATTGTGTGGATAAGGAATCAAGCTAAGGTAAGGGAAGAATGCCATCACCAAGTAAGGTGTAAGTTAGAGTTAAAGCCTAATTAAGCTCATATATAGGTAATGTTGGTTGTGCATCAGGTCTAAGCACAATGTCTAACATCTGATGAGGAAGAAAACTAGAAGGGTCATGATATCTAGAAAATTATAAGGTTATATCATGACATGATCTATGAGCATACTCTTGGGAGGATATGTTGTGACTGGAGGCATACCACATGAGTGTTTTATCTTTACTCTATGAATAGCAGTGGAAAAACTAACATTATGTACTATAAAAGAAGGAATGATAGAAGAAGAACAAAAATACTAAAATAAATAAGAGTGATATATAAGAACCTCTATGTTTCTATGTTGGATGAATCCAGCTAAAATGGGTTATCTAAATCATAGCCATCATCATAATTAGGTGTATGTAAGTTGATGGTACATGTAGTATTATTTTATTACTTGAATAAACATGGTGAATAGAATGTCTAATTTTTGTTAAGGTAACTGATATGTCATCAAAAGGTTGTTGACATGATCGATGTTGAATAGAAGGATAAAGTTGGTCGATGATGTGAGGGGGATGATTAGAAGTTTTGATCTTGAGGCTTATCTCATATGGCTCATCATCATCAGAGTCTAAGAGGTTAGGTAGAATATTCCTAATTAATTCAAGATGACCATTATAACCTTTAGTGGATTTAATTAGATAGTTGAAGTGTTGGGATTCTTGAAATGGAACACTAGGTAAGGGTTCACCAGTGAAGATTTTAGAGATACCACACTCTTTTAATTGTTCAAAATTTCAAGGATTAGTGTATCCTTAAATCTTATAGATAACACCATTATGAGTAAATTTGACACATTGGCATGTAAATGAAGTGACTACTCTCATACAACGAGTCTAAGGTCGATCGAGTAAGATATTTTAATAAAGTGAAAAGTTAAATATCATGACTTTCACATGGATGATAATGGGATGAACAATAATGGGAAGCCAAACACAACCTAGAGGATGCATTTGCCTTTTGTCATAGCCTTGGCATGTGTTCAATGTGGATTTAAGGTTACACTTAGAGTATCCAAGTGTTTAAATAAATTCAAGGGATTCAACACAAGTGCTTGAACCTTCATCAATTAAATCATGATTAACTTGGATATCACCTATTTGGATGATAATGAATAAAGGAGGATCATCAGCATGAAGCAATATCTTGTTAGGAATCATAGAAAAGATAAGAAAATTAAGTGAGAGAGAAGTTTCCAATGTTTCATCAACATGGATGGGAATCTCTTCACATTATTGAAGTATGTTATCTTTGGATCTAGCTAGGTATATTCTTTGCCTATAGGAAGAGGATGAGGTATGTTCATTTCAAACAATAATTGCATTAGTTGATTATGATGGTGAGGATAAATTATCATTAGTTCTAAGGAGATTTGAGATGGGAGATGAGAAATTTATATAATAGGATCCCATTCATCATAACCCATTAGAATATTCTTAAATATAAGTGCATAGTGTAGTAAGATATCTTTGGAAGGAGGGTTAGAGGTACAATTAAACTTATGTTGATAAGGTATGGTTTGTTTAGGTTGGTTGGAAGTGGGTTGAGATGATGTGATGGTTTGTTGAGGTACTTCTTGTGGTTGAGTAAAAGAAATTATGTTTGAAGTTTGAGGGATGTTTTCATGTGGTATGGAAGTTGGGGAAAGAGTATAATTTATATCAATGGTATGATATGTATGGGTAATTTATGTTGTTGAAAGTGGTGTTTGTATAGGTACTAGATCTTCTTTCCCTAATTTGATGATATGGGATGGGGAAATGTCTTGAATGATGTGGATTTTTGGAGAGGTTTGATGTGTAGGTGGTGTTTTTGAATCAATATAAATAAATACTCTTCTCATATTAGTCATATTAACCACATTTTCATCATTGGTGTTAGGTTATATAAGACTTTAAATGTTGTTATTAGTATGGGTAGGTTGATCAATGTTGTCTTAGTGGTTAGGAATGGGATCCTTGTAGATAGCTAAATGAGCATTAGCTTGGTTTAAATCTTTATTTTTATTTTGAGTCTCATGAGATTTAAGCATTATGTCATAAATTTATTGATGTTTTTGGATAAGGGATTCATGGTCAAAGTTAGGACAAATAAAAAAATTCATAGCATATAATTCTCATGAGAATGGCCCTAACTTGCATGAAACCAACAAAATTTATTTGGATCATATGATGAGTGGGATCAATATCTCATGGTAGAGGTCTTGGAATAAGTTTCTAAACTTTTATTAGGGATAATGGTTTGTACACAATAGTATGGTTGTGTTGAGAAAATGTGGGAATATGATTAGAATTGTTATTAAGGGGAAGAACATACTCCATGGTGTTGTTAGGATCAATATCTTGGATGGTGTGTATGGTGTCATAAGTGCCAGTAACACCATCATTGGTTGCATGAATTTTTTTTTGGATAATCATGTGAGTTCCCATTGTAGGTTGAGGTGGTTCAAATTGACGCATGATGAAGTTTTATCATTTGGATTGATTAAGAGCTTCTTCTAAAAATTTGGATAAAGGGTCCTAACGTGATATTGTAATTTAGGGTGGAGAGAATTGGTAAATAAGTGGAAGAGGTTGTCATCTACCATATTATGTTTAGATTTGTTAGACAAATTTTTCCATTGTTTGATGAAGACTTGTGTCATTTCAGTTTCAAGTTTATAATTTATAAAACGAACTAAGATGTTTTCAAGAAGATCACTAGTTTACAACTCTTGGACCATTGAGTTCACCAAGTCTTATAGGATAGCAATAGAGTGGGTTTTTAATTGATTGTACCAATCTAAATCATCTCCTGAAAGAATTTCAATGAAGATTTTAGTGGCAATTAAAGTATTAAGTTGAACCCAATCTTTGTAAAGGTTGTTAAATGTTTTTATATGTAAGGTGGGATCTCTAGATATACTATAAGTGATGGTGAGGGTTATACCTCCTATGTCAATGTTGTCAATGTTAGGTACTAGAGGTTCACTTTGTAACTGATTTATGGTTTTATTGATAAGTGGAGGTTGTGGTATGAGGTTACCATGGGAATCCCTAAGCGGGGGTAGGGGCATTAGGATTTTATGCTCCCCATGGCATATGATGAGGTTGTTTTTGGAGAAGTATAAGGTTATTTTGTATTTTCATCAGCTTATTTGCATTATTAGTTTGAAAACTATGTATTTGGATGATCATTTTTAAGAAAATTTGATTAATTTGAGCAGCATTTTAGATAGTGGATGCAATATATGACGCATGTGAGGTATTAAGATCTTGAGATCCTCTATGAGTATGGGATGAGGAATTATCATGTTTTTCACTAGTGGCATGAGTAACATTGGTATCAAAAGGAGAATTATTAGCAAAAGAGACATTATTAGCATGGTTAGGGATGTGGGTATTTTGAAGAACCCCACTAGAAGTTGAACCTACCATGTTTATAGAAAAATTTGGCATGGAGGTAAAAGAAGACATAGAATATGATGTCACCATGTGAGAAGGAGACATTATAGAGGGGAAAATTTGGGATGCAAAGAAAGGTCTTACTCTAAATCATTAGGAAAAGCTAGGGGAAGGTTAATGGGGTTCTCTTATATGAGGTCCTATCATGAGATTATATATGGTTGTACGATATTTTCCTCTATGTTGGGGGTTTTTGTTAATAAAAAATAGACTTTTAGTTGTGTATTCAAGATCACACTCATATTTTAATGAAAACAAGGGGTTGAGTGTCAAGGAAGAATGGAGAGGATTCCCAATAGTCGGTAGTGCAATTGGTAACATGGGCATTGCTTTGATCCATAGTGGGTGTCATAAGATGTGCCTTAATAACCCTATTGGGATTGTTAAAACTCATCAATTTTGTTCGATTCAATTATGTATTATCCTCAAATAATAAATTCATGATGGAGGGAAACTAAAAACTTAGAAAAAATAATGATCAACTAGTATGATACTGGGTCAAATCAGTCGATACTATCTTGTATGATAGTAGACAGGATAGACTAAAAAAGATGATTGAATTAGTCAATTATGTTTTATAGATGGTGAAATTGAGGGAGTATAAAAGACACATATTCGAATAGGTCAACTATGTGTTGAAAATAAAATTGGACAAGTAGTCTATAAGAGACTGGGTTGAATAGAGTGATTGTATTCTATTGGAAAATAGAGACTATAAGAAACACATTCAAGTAGATCAATTATGTTATGAATGTAAAGATAGGTTTTAATAGTTATGATTGTAGATGATCTAGTGTTATTTTTTACATTATTTGAAATAAACACACATGTAACTAAGTCAAACTAGTCAATCTAGTTGTATCACACATCATAAACCTTGTACCAATGTTGGTTGATACAAGTTTTATAATACAACATACAAATATCAGAGAGAAAGTAACAAAAATAAAAAAGATAATATATGTGGTCATTCCTAAATATTTTAAATTATAATTTTTAGAAGTAAATGTGATAGAGAGTTGGCTATAAAAAAGAATGAGGAAGGAAATATAAGGATGGTTTCAGGTAGTTAAGGAATAAATGGATCTATATTGGTGATGGTATTAACCTAGTATTGGGTGCTACCCCCTCACTCCATAATCTTTCAATGATAAGGGTATTGGGTGGTTTGCCAATATATACCATCAACCATGTATTTATACTCAACTAAAAAATTGATTGAATGTCCCCATTGATAATAAAATCCAAGTAGGTATACCTTGGGTAGAATTTTTTTAATGTTTGTTGATGTTATTTGGTTTGGAAGTGTCTGACTAAAAAAATAGTGTGACAAAATTGATAAATTAAAACTTCATATTTAGTCTATGTGTGTTACTCTAAGCAAGCAATCAAAAAAAAGAAAAGGTGAATTAATTACTAATAATATGAGTTAATTCCTTTTCTTGAAGAGTACAAGGTTAGTTTATACAACCAATTATCCAAATAATATATAACATAATCAACTAGGTTGATTCTATCTATTGAAGTAAGAGCCAGAAAAACATAGTCAAATGAGTCAATTGAGTCTCTTATACAAGAAACAAGCTACATAACTATGTCGATATGTCAACCTAGTTAATTATAGGGTTACAATTTTATAGACTAAAAACTATGAAAAATAGGACTGTAATGAATAAAATAAATGACTAAGATGGTGAGAATGAACCTAATCATTTTGGAGGTGATGAAATTGTTGTTTTTATAATGTGTCATCTAAATGAAGATTTTTAACCTCCTAACAGATTTGATTAGGTTGATGAGTTTGAAAACCTATATGTAAATAAGTGAACTGAGTTGAGATAATTGATCCAATTACATGTGGTTGAATATGACATGCACAAATAAATACAAAGTTGATCAGAGTGACTGTGTTAAACTTGTGCACAGAATGTTAGACTGAGTCAATAGATTTGATCAAATGTTGTAAAAATAAAATAAATGATAATTGATAATATATGAATGTGTGAAAGAAAACCTCTAAGAGTTATTTCACTTCAAGTTCACTAGAATATATACAAGGGAAATTGAAGTTGGTTAACAAATCAATTCTAACTTAGAGAAGATAAATCACACTAGCCCTTCCACTTTTTAGTATATTTAGACAATCAGAGTCATGAGAAATATGGATCCTTTAGACCTAACTAAGGGGTCTCTTACCACACAATATCACTAAAGAGGTTTAAAAACCTCTAGTCAAGCAATAACACACAATAACCCTAGCTAGGTCCTATGTTTTCTTATGAAAGTAAATGACAAAGTAAATTAAATCTAATTTAGTGCTCACCAAAGCATGTGGCACAAAATGGGGATAATGAACATAAAAGTAAACATGCAAAGAATAACTCTACTCAAGTCAATGTAGAAGTAATCTTAATGCATGGAGAGATAAACATATTCATAAGCTAACATATGCAAATATATCTACTTAATAAAGATGAGTAAGAGTAATAAATACTTCCCTTGAATATGAACCTATCAAGCCTCAATCTCTCCCTTCGATAATGATGCTTTAAAATAGGTTGTTGTGGTTTGTAAGGATAAAAAAGATAAGTCTTCTCTAGGTTACATGACTTATCTTATGCATCTAAAAGACTTCTCCCACATGACAAGATTCTTACTCCAAAAGAAGTATGAAACCCTGAGCAATGGTTCCTTAAGTAGAATGGTGGATAATCAAATTCACAAATAAATGATTATCTCTCTCTAATGAAAATGGCAAAAATGATGTGCTTATATAGCTAGATCTAACCCTAAACTCTTTCAAAGTTTTAATCAACAAAGGCAACCTAATCTACCATGTTCTTTAATAAATAAATCAGTTAGGTCCCAGACTAGGTTGGCTAGGGCTATCCTAATCTCGTAACATTCTTATATTTTAAGAATAGGGTCAGCCCAGGCTGACTTTGTTTGGTAAATAATAAAAAGAGGTTTTTTATTAGGTAGGGGCTATTTGAGGCAATGAGTTATTTGGAGTGTGTAAAGGAGGTTTCAAAGCTTATAAATATTTATAAGAGAGGTTTGTGTTGGTTTCAAGTGGTGGTATAGGAAAAATAATATTACAAAGCACCAATGGTCTACCCACCCCTTTCTTGGTGTACCCTTTAAGGAATGCACTTAGAGAGATAAATTTTGATGGGTTCTTGCAAGAGTGAAAGCATTAGTAACTGATAAAGTTTTAAAATATTATGTGTATATAAATGGTGTTTGATTATCTACTATATAACAACCAGAAGGTCCCATTTTATTTTGTAAGGAAAGTATACTATGAGTTTATCCTCAATGATATTTCAAACCATTTTGACTATGGTGAGTTTCAAGGCTGAGGGAAAGGCTTTGTATAGGATCAATTAGGTGTACATCAGGTGCCTAATCAATCTATAAGGATCCTTACCTAAAAGCCACTTCATCCCAATATTCCCTCTATGGTGAGGAAGTTTGTGGATATCAACATTCTATATGTGTTTAATGCATTTACTGATACACATGTTTAGCATATGAGTAGGCTTTTAGAGATTGATGTTAGAGATACTCCACCTAATATGCATACCTAACCCCATCCTTATATATCTTGTGGTGTTATATACATTAGACCTTCAAATGATGATAGTGATGCATCATAGGGCTTGGATGATATGCTCTTGAGTTATAAGTTTTTGTCATGCATGTTTGGTGTGTACACATTGGCATCTACATGCATGTAGTTATCTTTTATATAAATTTCATGTTAAATTTAAGGTATATTTACAAGTTAAAATCTAACAATTAATTTACACATAAATTAAATAATATATATGTAATGTTTTATGTTCCATGAGGATACAGTGCCTTCATCACATAGTCCACAGTTGTATTATTTGATCTTACTCAGCCTATGTTTACATTTATGAAGCCAAATAGTGGTTAATCCACTAATGCATCTATCATGTTAGTACAACACCATTTATGTATACAGAGGTAAAATTTTGAGTAAATATTATACTCTATTTGCATTTACTTTATGTATATTTTTATTCTAGTTAAGTTAAATTTATCTATCAAAGATCTCAAAATTCAAACTTACACTACTAGTAAATACACTCTTGGTTTAATAAAGAAGAAAAATGCCATATATCTTCAATAATTTATAGAAAACTAAGCGACATTGTTTTTCTAGTTGATGACTAGAGTAGACTCTCATCCATCACTACAAACCAAGATAGACATAGGAATTTTTACTATAATATCATCCGCATAGGCATTCATAGAGGTACATATTCACTTGTAATTTTGAATTGTAAAAATAGATTTATTTTAATAATTTTACTACATACTTGGGCAATTATAACTTATTTGAATATATTATGTATGTAGGGTTGTCAGATGAAATATGACAGTCCAATTCAGATGATTACTATGATACCTCCTCATGTTTCTTCCTCATTTCACACACCTATTCATGCAGCTAAACATGTCATTGACCCAGTTGAGATTTAAAATTAGATTGACAAGGACCATGACCTTATAGTAAATGCATATTTAAATGATTTTTTTACTCTAGTTTAAAATTAATTTATTAGCTTGGTTTCATGTATAGTATGTTAATTTTATGATGATATTTGTACTTAAACAGGTTTAGCTATAAGAAAGCTATGAGCATAGGACCCATAATCAGACCTTGGAGTAATCCAAGGCATTTGAGGGATATCCATATACAAGCAGGGCATCCCAAGGAGAGTCTTCTTTGAGGAAGGCAAAGAGAGGGATGTTATTTGATGATTAGGATGTCTTAGACATGATGCACTTTCTTGTATGCCTATATGGTAATGTACATTTTTTTGGTATTTTATGTGTTGTTATATGATGTGATTTTTTGTATAAATATATGGTATTGTATGTATTATTGACATTGTATGTCTATATGGCATTCACCTGACATTCTATTATGTTCTTATTTTGTATGCCTTTATGGTTTTTATTATTATCAATTCAATGAAGTGTAATTTTTTACCATTGATCCACATTTGAGAATGAAACATTACTTATACTTTTAATTCAATTCAGAGGATGTCAAGATGTTTGTGGTGTCAAACATAACACTATGTTTAGAATCCATGATAATATTATTTTATCTAGTTTTAAAGTACTTGTACCCATTTATTCAATCTATATAAGTATATAGTTTTTTAGCCCAAAACTTTTCATTGGAGAGACTTCTAAATTTATGAATTAAAAACCACTTTCTAGTATTGGAGTACTTATTTTGGTCATTCCACATTATCATTTTAGTATTGGAGTACAATTATATTATGTCTTTACTATTAGACATATGGCTTTTAATTTTTTTCAATAGCTCCTAATCCTCTCTATGGATCTTAACCTTAACTCACATTATTAAGTCTCCATCCCCACTTTAGAATGTTTTCTTACTCCATATATAACTTCAACCTTCCTACTTGATCACTCTTTTAGCAAGAACTCATAATTCTATATTTTAGGATTTACACATAACTTGCAGGGTAATGTATTAGATATAACATGAGGAATAGATGTTAAATTTATTAAAAACTCAGTGAAAAACTCACATAAAGACTACCTTACCTTCTCAAATGGTTTTAAACCCTCAATAGATTATTTTCACTTAATAGAATTTTAGCCTTTATACTAGGTCTATTAGCTCTGCTATCACTTTGAAGACTTGAAATCTGACTAGAACTTCATACAATGACTTTAGATATTCATTTTACATTCCTCACATCAAGTGACAAGATCTCAAATCTCATTAATATATTAAATTTCAAGGAAAATTTATAATTTAACCTTTTAACCTTTTTTTAAAGATATGTTTTATGTCTACAGACACATATTCACCCGTATCTCATTCTTTAGAGCTTTCCAAGACCTAAAATCTATTGATTCATTTAGGGCATAATCTCTAGCCACTGCCTATCCATTTTAAAGAGATTTTGAGGGTTATTCATGAGATTTTGAGATTTTATTAACCTAAAACACTATTTTAGACTTAATTTTAGGCCTATTAGCACTCAGACATCAACAACTTCAACTATAGAGGTCTCCAAGGTATGAAACCAATTAAATTTTTTAATAAACACTCTCATACACTCACCTACAAATTTTTGTGCATAATTTAAGATTTTTAGACTGTCTAAAGTTAATTATAATTGTATTGGGACCATTCATGTTTAACCCACTCTTTTTATCACCCTTTAGTCTTTATATATCCAAAAATTCATGTAAAATACCTTATTGTCATGTTTCAAATAGTTTGTTAGTTTGCTTAGGTTTTTGGGAAAAAAATCTTCATAACTCCAAAAATATTGCTTTAAACATAGTGAGTAGTTAGGTTTTGGTTTTTAAAATATTTTACAATTGGTTTAAAGTCTTATTAATCTCTAAAGGAGAAGATATACAGGGATGAGTTTCTTCAAGTCTGTAGAATTAAGCATAAATAGAGCTTTGGATTACTAAAAGTCCCATAATTTGGGAAATAATCCTAGAGAGGTATTGAAACTTTTTAGTATGGTGTGTCACGATTAATATAAGTTATTGAAGGTGATTTCATTATTTGGAACCTATATATGGTATAAATAATCAAAACATGGTCAATAGGTCTAGATAGACATAAAAATTAAAAAGGCTTAGGAGATAATTTTCATTAGTCCTTGTAATTTAAGGTTAAAGAAGAGTTCAAAAGTGATTTATTGGATTATTTAAATTTAATTTAATAACCTCATATATTTAATTTTGATTCATGACCTTTGCATTTTCCATTATGGCTAATAGAGCAGTTTTACATGATTAAGAACAAAGAGTAATAAAAGGCAAAATTTGACAAAAGAGATGGTTGATGCAAAATAAGGAAGTTTGAAAGGTATATTAAATATTAATGGAGATAAAATTTGAGGATAAATCATAGGTAATTAAGTTTGGTCATATATTTGACAAGGAAAGCGTCTTGTTGTTATACTAGAGTTGAATCTAAAAGGACATAGTTGAATGTGTTTCTTATAAGAGAAAGAAAGAAAGAACTTGGATCAAAAGGTAAAGGAACTTGTAATTAGAGAGATCTTAGGATAGGAATGATTTAATTTATATTTAAATGACAAATAAAATAATATAATCTATTTGACAATTCAAATTAAATTTAATAGTTTAAGATTGGCTATAAAGAGAGTAAGCAGTCAAACATTGAACAAACATAGAGTGTGTAATTATGGTTTAATGGGATATTTGTAAGTGGATTTAGGAAAATTACACATAAAATTACATATTAAACATGAAAAATTATAAAATCAAACATCTTCATGTATGACTGTAAGTCATATATGTTTTTACAACTATAACAGTTTGATACCTCCACAAATGCAACTTTTTGGTAGTGAAGAGATAACTTGTTGAGTTCCAACAATAATTTATACGTCAAGACATCAAAGTGAAAATAAATAACTTATATATAATATATATATTAAAATAACACATTTTTACTTGACCATTATGTTCAAATCCATGTGGAAGAACATTTTCACTAGTGTTCAAGAGCATGAAATCACTAACAAGATGAGTTGTCAAAGTTGAAGCTACAGTTGGAGAACTCCATTTTCAATGATTCTTGGCTTAAAATGGAATTTAAAACACATATAAAATTTAAAAAAATATCAATCAAGTTATTTACCTCCCATCATTCTCAATCAACAAACCCACCACCCATTCTGGGCTCAAGAATGCCCTTCCCAACATAAGAAAAAAGTAGACTTTTAGCCTCACTTCAGACATGCATAAAATAAAAAATGTAAGTCATATGGATGAACCATAACGTCATTAATTTTAATTTTAAATCCATACTATTACACCCTATATAAATTTTTTATAAACTTTTAGATCAATTCGTGGCACAAGTTTTAGTAACGGGTCCTAAAATACAACTTTTTGGTAGTGAAGAGACAACTTCTTGAGCTCGAACTATAATTTCTACCTCCAAGACCCACAAGTGAAAATTAATCACTTAAAACATGTATATATTTAAAAAAATATATGTTATTTAATGACCTTGGTCTCCAATTCTATCTAAAAGCACATTTTCACTAGTGTTCAAGAGTGCAAAAATATTGACAACAAATGTTGTTAAACTTGAAGTTAGAGTTGGAGAACTCTATTTCAAGTGATTATTAGATGAAAAATGGTGATAAAAATACACATAAATTTTTATAAAACATATAATACCATGTTCTTGGCATCTCATTATCCTCAGTCAACAAACCCACCACCCACTTTGAGCTCAAGAATGCCCTTCCCAGCACAAGAAAAATGTAGATTTTTAACCTAACTCCAGACATGTGTAAAATAGAAACTATAAGCCATATGTAAGAATTATAAGATAAATCCTATAAATTTTAAATCCATATAATTTCATCTTATATCAATTTAATATAAACTTCAAGAGCAATATGTGGCATAAGTTAGAGTAACAAGTCATAAAATGCAACTTTTTGGCAGTGAAGGGAAAACTTCTTGAGATCCAACTAGAATTTCTACCTCTGGGACCCCTAGGTTAAATACATCAATCTTATAATGTCTATATATTATAATTACCATTACATCCAATTCCACTTGAAAGCACATTTTCACTACAATTTAGGAGTGCAAAAATGATTGATAACAAATGTTATCAAAGTTGAAGTTGCAGTTAGAGAAATCTATTTCTCATGCTTTTTGGTAAAAAATAAACACTTAAAACACATACATATGGGTGTATAATATCTATGACTAGGTTCTTGGCCTCCCATCATGCCTGATTGACAAACCACCACTCATTTTGGGCTCAAGAATGCCCTTCCCAACATAAGAAAAAATTAGATTTTTAGCCTAACTTCATATATGCATTAAAAAAAACTATAAGTCATGTGGATGAACAATTATATCCTTAATATTCATGTCAAATCCCGATAATTTTACCCTAGATCAAGTTTTTATAACATTTTAGAGAAATATGTGCCACAAGATGCAATGTTTTGGTAGTGAAGAGATAACTTCTTGAGCTCCAACTGGCGTTTCTACCTCTAAGACCCCTGATTGAAAATACATCACTTTGAACATTTATATATATTAAAATTACATGTTGTCCAATGATCATGACATTAAATTCCACCTATAAACACATTTTAACTATTGTTTAATAGCATAGAAACACTGATAACAAATGTTGTGAAAGGTGAAGTTGTAGTTGGAGAACTCTATTTTTGGTGCTTCTTGGCTAAAAAATGACACTACCAACATGTTTGAAGGTATAGATAACATTTATAACCAGGTTATTATCCTCCTATAATTCATAATCAACAAATTAACCACCCATTCTAGGCTCAAGAACACCCTTCCCAACACAAGAAAAATGCATATTTTTAGCCTAACTTTAGATATACGTAAAATGGAAACTATAAGTTATATTGTCATGTCCCCTTTTTAGTCGACATGTGCAGAGTAGATGATTAGCCTATTATGCAACCCTCGTAGGCTGATGAGGTGGATAGAGGGTCTTGATGGAGCTGGGCTTGGCTTTCGTTCGGGCACTTTCGGGCATGAATTAAGGGAGATATTAATATTTGATTGATTTAATCAAATATTAATTATTTGAAATAATTTTAATTAATTATTAATTAATAATTAATTATTAATTAATAATTAATTATTAATTAATAATTAATTAATTATTAATTATTAATGATTTGGTCTAATTTGAGGATGCAAATTCTAAATTAAGACTTGGTCTAATTTTAAGACCCTAGTTCTAATTTAAGGAAGTCTAATTTAAGGGAGTCTAATTTTAGCAAGCACACCTTTAGAGGTGTATAAGAATCTCTCATGAGAGAGAGTTTGTATCCAGGCATTGATTATTGATTATTGAAAATTGAAGAATTTCTTCTGTGAAGACTAAGCCTAGGGTTCCAGGATTCCAATTGCAGTGAAGAACGTCAACTCTTCATTGTGTGCGATTCAGAGGTTGTGAAAGATCAGCTGATCTATTGCCAAATTGAGAGATAGCTTCATCTAGAAGTTATCACAGAGATACAGATATGAGAGATAGCTTCATTCAGAAGTTATCACAGAATTCCAGGTTTGAGAGATAACTTCACAATGAAGTTATCACAGAGCTTTCCAGGTATTTCTTGATTTAGTTCATGCTTTTTGTTCAATAAATTATACAGAGAGAGATCTGCTGTATTAGATACCATAGATTTCCAGATCAGGGATCAACAGACAGGTTGTGCTGAGTTGGCAGCCGTACTAAGTCCGTACAGGTCCGTACAGATCCGATCAGGCACCGACATCGGCAGAGAGAGGGCTTATAGCGACCGACATCGGTCGACTGAGGACCGACGTCGGCAGAAAGCCGACCGACAGAGACCGACGTCGGCGAGATATCGACCGACGACGGCGTCTGTGGGTCGACACAGAAAGGCCGAGACCCTTCCAGATTCAGATTTCACTCCCAGATTTGCAAAACACAGAGTTTTAAGACCCGACTGTAATATTCTTTAATTTGTATGCCAGAGACTCAATTGTGTAATCATCCAGAAGAACAAGTAATGAGATCTTGATTTGTTATTAAGAGATTATACTGTGATTTGTTTATGCTTATTTGAATATATTCTGCAAGTTTATATTGTGATCAGAGCTTTAGAGTTTATATATTTTCTGTTTAGAAGGGACATTACAGTGGTATCAGAGCTTTTTATTGCTATATATCAGAGTTGTGTAGAGACAAAAAGGAGCCCCTAAGTAAGGGACATCACAGTGGTATCAGAGCTTTTATTGCTATATATCAAAGCTTTTGTGCAGATAAGAGAGCCCCTAAGTAAGGGATATCACAGTGGTATCAGAGCCAAATTCCTGCCATCCTGTTGGGCACATCAGAGCTAAATCTTGCCATCTTGAGGGTTTAGAAATTTTATGCAGCCACAAGAGTTGCGACCACACGGGTATTACACACGCAGTAAAGCTTTGCTTGAAGGTACTCAAGTTCTAGAACAACCGCCGGAAGACATGGGTGATGATATTGGCAGGGCCCGTATTCCTCACCATCCGAGAGACCAAGATGATCCAGAGGTTTTACTTACTCTTAGAGAACTACGAGAAGGGCAAAGGCAGAATAACCAGGTATTACAGCAATTGGCAGCAGCACTGCCAAGATTGGGTTCTCCGAGGAGACATTCCCCACACCGTGAGGATGTCAGGAGTGTTGCAGGATCATAGCGAGGCCATGGGACTGTTTCTCATATAGGGAATAGGCCTACTAGGCCTATCTTTGTGAGACAGGAAGCAGAGGAGGTGATAGCAGGTGAGGAGCATGAGGAGACATTTACGGACACACTCAGGGCAGCGACCGAAGAGTGGGAGTCATTACCACATGTGGTCAGGGAAATGATTACTTTTGACCGATTCCTCACACAGAGGAAAGAACATTATCGAGGTCGACAGAATGGGAGACCAAGACCCCAGAACAATGATCTGAAGCAGGCTACGAGTAGGCTCACACTAGCAACATTTGACGGTAGTGGTAAGGTGACAGCACAGGCCTGGGTTAGTAAGCTGGATACATTTCTCACATTGCGACCGATGGGTGAGGAAGATGCTATCAGATATGCGACACTACATCTTGAGGGAGTAGCTCACGATTGGTGGCACCATGGGATGGTGACACTCCATCATGATCGGATCACTTCTTATCAGGAGTTTGTGGACAGGCTGGTGGAGCGTTTTGACAGGAGGGATCCAGAGTCCTATTTCTGAGAGTTGGCACAGTTGTGCCAAAGTGGCAGTCTAGAGTCATACATTGGTGACTTCCAGAAGTTATCAGTCATGGTTCCTGACATTTCAGAGAGGCGACTAGTAGTACTCTTCATGGAGGGATTGACAGAACCATTGAGAGGTTGGATCAAAGGCTTTGATCCTCCTTCATTACAGGAAGCTATGAAGAAGGCGCGCAGTATGGAGATGGCAGCCCCATCAAGTAGATCTAACTCCAGAGGTACTTCTTCATCTAGAGACCATAAGCACTCCAACGGGGATACAGAGAGACCGGATTTTAACATAGATAAATCTGGGGTTAAAAATGATTCAAAGGCCAATCCAGCAGCACCACCTTTAGATCGTGAGGCACTTAATGATTTACGCAGGAAGAAGCTTTGCTTCTACTGCAAAGGTCCATATGATATCCATCACGATTGCCCTTTGAGGCCTAAGGGCAAAGCAAATCGTGTGATGTGGGCGTATTATGAGGATGCGAAATCAGAAGATTCCGAACAGCAGGGTAGTTCTGAGGAGGCAAAGGCTTCAGAGCCTAAGGCAGAGGTAGATTTAGAGCTTCATATACAGGAGGCACGCCTATCCAGCATTCAGTCGGATGAGTCATTCAGACTCCGTGGAGTTTTGGCAGGGCAGAAGGTTACCACCCTTCTTGATACAGGAGCTACACATAATTTCATAGATGCTAGATTGGTGGAGGAGCGTGGACTCACTACCGAAGATTTTGAGGGGATTAGAGTTAAGGTAGCCGATGGTCACACTCTTAGGTGTGAGCGCATGATTAGAGATCTCCCATTGCGCTTGAACAACTATGAGTTCAAGGCTAATTATTTTGTAGTGAACATGGGGGACATAGAATTAGTCTTGGGTATGAAGTGGCTTCATTCATTTGAGGAAGTTACTCTTCATCTCAAAGATATGGAGGTTCATTTTCAGGTTGATGGGAAAACACATATTCTTAAGGCAATACGGGGCAGCAGCTTCAAGCATATGTTTTTTCATCGGATGGAGATGCCTATACTACATGACATGATAGAGTGCGATGACGAGGGCACATTGGCACCAACACAGGAGAGATATGAGGACGAGCTTTGTCTTGAGGTGAGTTCAGTTCAAGAGTCAGCACATGTGGTAGAGGCTCAGCTTTCTTTTACAGGGGGGTCACATGTTGATGACGATATGCGTACAGGAGACAGAGGTGATGTGACGCCATTGGATGAGAGTGGTGATGGACAGGACCTGGAGTTTGTGTTGGTTGACAGCACTGTAGATCGAGACTTCATTTGGGATCCAGGTATTCAGCGATTGCTTGAGGGCAAGCAATTTCAGGAGGGGCGGATTGTCATGTCCCCTTTTTAGTCGACATGTGCAGAGTAGATGATTAGCCTATTATGCAACCCTCGTAGGCTGATGAGGTGGATAGAGGGTCTTGATGGAGCTGGGCTTGGCTTTCGTTCGGGCACTTTCAGGCATGAATTAAGGGAGATATTAATATTTGATTGATTTAATCAAATATTAATTATTTGAACTAATTTTAATTAATTATTAATTAATAATTAATTATTAATTAATAATTAATTAATTATTAATTATTAATGATTTGGTCTAATTTGAGGATGCAAATTCTAAATTAAGACTTGGTCTAATTTTAAGACCCTAGTTCTAATTTAAGGAAGTCTAATTTAAGGGAGTCTAATTTTAGCAAGCACACCTTTGGAGGTGTATAAGAATCTCTCATGAGAGAGAGTTTGTATCCAGGCATTGATTATTGATTATTGAAAATTGAAGAATTTCTTCTATGAAGACTGAGCCTAGGGTTCCAAGATTCCAATTGCAGTGAAGAACGTCAACTCTTCATTGTGTGCGATTCAGAGGTTGTGAAAGATCAGCCGATCTATTGCCAAATTGAGAGATAGCTTCATCCAGAAGTTATCACAGAGATACAGATATGAGAGATAGCTTCATTCAGAAGTTATCACAGAATTCCAGGTTTGAGAGATAACTTCACAATGAAGTTATCACAGAGCTTTCCAGGTATTTCTTGATTTAGTTCATGCTTTTTGTTCAATAAATTATACAGAGAGAGATCTGTTGTATTAGATACCATAGATTTCTAGATCAGGGATCAACAGACAGGTTGTGCTGAGTTGGCGGCCGTACTAAGTCCGTACAGGTCCGTACAGATCCGATCAGGCACCGACATCGGCAGAGAGAGGGCTTATAGCGACCGACATCGGTCGACTGAGGACCGACGTCGGCAGAAAGCTGACCGACAGAGACCGACGTCAGCGAGATATCGACCGACGACGGCGTCTGTGGGTCGACACAGAAAGGCCGAGACCCTTCCAGATTTAGATTTCACTCCCAGATTTGCAAAACACAGAGTTTTAAGACCCGACTGTAATATTCTTTAATTCGTATGCCAGAGACTCAATTGTGTAATCATCCAGAAGAACAAGTAATGAGATCTTGATTTGTTATTAAGAGATTATACTGTGATTTGTTTATGCTTATTTGAATATATTCTGCAAGTTTATATTGTGATCAGAGCTTTAGAGTTTATATATTTTCTATTTAGAAGGGACATTACAGTGGTATCAGAGCTTTTTATTGCTATATATCAGAGTTGTGTAGAGACAAAAAGGAGCCCCTAAGTAAGGGACATCACAGTGGTATCAGAGCTTTTATTGCTATATATCAAAGCTTTTGTGCAGATAAGAGAGCCCCTAAGTAAGGGATATCACATATATGGATGAACCATAAGATATCTCATGTGCATGTGAAATACCTCTAATTGAACCCCATATCAAGTCAATATAATATTTAATAGAAATATGTGGCATAAGTTATAATAAAAATTCCTAAAATATAACTTTTTGGTAATGAAGAGACATCTTCTTGAGCTCTAATTGGTATTTCTATCTCTAGGACCCTTAGGTGCAAATCCATCACTCTAAGCACATATAAATAAGAAAATTAAATGTCTTCCAACTACCAAGACATCCAATTCTACTCAAAATTTCATTTTGACTACTGTTCAATAGAACAAAAACACCAAGTACTTTTAGTAAGCTTCTCTTAGCTTCAAGATTATGAAATTCTTTACTAACAATGCCAATCACATGAATCTGGAGGCTTATTTGACCACTAACATACAAAAATTACTAATAAGTAATAAAAAATGAAATTTATGCATGTACTACCTAAAAATCAAAAACATTTGGTAGAATTGATTACATCTACATTTTACAAGCCAACATACCTATGCATTTCAATCCAACGAACCACTAGGATTTACTCTAATCTTGATATATTAAGAATAACTTCATGGTCTAACTCATGAAATTTCCATAGATTCCTATTTAATGGCCTCCCATGATATTTTTTAATTTAATATTTATTGTAAGAACCAAATTTAAATAGTGTAGCATCTTCATGTGTATTTCAAAATCTTCAAACAACCATACATCTAAATTTTTGATAAGCCAAGTTATAGTGACTACCACAAACCTAGTGGGATAGTCAATGTTTTATCCATTTATGATTAGGAAATTCAATTTTTTACTTCCATCTACACACCAGCATAAGTAATAATGTATTCCCTCTTCATTTTCCTCATCTACAATAACAACAAAAACATGACCTTTATCATAAAAATAATTTTTAATGACACTATCAAGATAGATAATAAGAATAAATATTGCATAATGATTAATCTTATACATAGCTGCACTAGATCAGATACATGGTTAAATTCATGTGATTATTTCTTATATGTAATTTGTAATGCTAGTCAAACCTGATATGTGTTGATTGGAATTAGAGGTCTACAACTCTATTGATCTACCCACTCTTATAAATCACACTCATTCCAAACATATTCCATATGTGTGGAATTGAATCATACCAAGTGTCTCATATGAATAGTCTGATAACCTACATCTGAGCTATGAAATGAGTGGAGCTCAATTGAACCCATTATCTCATAGTTTTCTTAGTATTCTTCCTCAATTAACCAAAACGGTCTACGAATAGTATAATTTGCTTGAGCACCATTGCACATGTTCTCATTACACCATTCAACCATAGTTTTTACATCAGTCAAATCAATATCCTCTTCAAATTTCAACTTCTCCCTTGCAAAAACTCTTTTTACACATACTCCATCACTATCATGTTCCCTATTTACATGGTTAGCCTCAGTGAAACTCCAAATGTGTTTATATCAATGGTAATGTGCATCTTATTCAACCAATAAAACATTAGAGCATTTTTGAATTATGATTTGAAATTTTCTAACCAAATATAATGTTGATTGAAAGTGATGTTTCTCTGAGTCAACTATGCATAGAACTTCTCAAAACATTCTTGTACATACTCTATATAATGTGATCAGTCATCACTAATATATAAATGATACTCCTTAATAATTTTTGATCTTGCTCTATACTATAAAGTACATTTATGAATACTATATGCATGAATATGTCAACTTGTGATGAGTTGTAATACTAAGATTGAAAATCCATTTGTAGTTTGAATGTGTAATTTTCAAAAAATTCAACTACTAAAATAATCAAATCAAGTGGTAATCTATTCTTGCTTAGTTTGAAATATTCATCTAACCATCTATCCCTATATGTGTGCCTTGGATACTCATAAATAATTTTCTCCCTGAATTTGACCATAAGTTTTGAAGTAGATATTCATTTTGTAACAAGATCACACCTTTTATATTCTTTGCCAGCTTTTACTTGATAAGACATAGATTTTTATTTTCTCAAACCAACTAATTCTTATCCAATTACACTTGTATATTCCTCATGGATATTGTAGCTCTAAGAATCTAAATGGAACCATTAGTGATTAGCAAGGTGCTAATTCAAGCCACTAAAAATCTAGAAGGATCAGGGTTTCTATAGGATATAGGTTGTCTATAGTGGCTATCTACTATGCTAGCTTACACCAAGTTATAGATAGATTTGTAAACCAAGTTGGGTCTAGTATAAATGAGCACACCAAGTATGCAATAACATATAGCAGATCCAACCACAATAAATCAAATTAGTTAAAACTATACTATGGATTGCATAAATGATATCAAAGCAACAATACTGAATGAAATGATATAACCAACAAAATGTAAATCTAGTAATTAAAGAACTTTGAGGCCAAATTAAAGATGTTTTGTGAAATAAAGATGTTTCCAATCAAGGGTTAAAGATCATGCTTGTTATAGATTTGATCTATCTTTTCAAAGCAACACTATTGTTTATTAATCATGCAATGTTCTAGTTTTAGCAAGAGAGAGAGAGAGGGTTTGCACAAGTTTTCTAGTTTGTCTATTATGTAATGAAGAAAGATTCCAAAGATAGAAATGACATACATTAAATTAATATTTCAAGCAATGAAAGTATTATTTAATCATGCACAAATATAGTAAACTTCATAAACTATTCTAAGCAATGCAATAAACAAGTATTTTACTAAAATAATATAAACCCTAGCATGTATACTACTGCAAATAAACAAAGAGTTTCACTTTGAAAAGCAAAGTTACCTCATATCAAACTCAATAGATATGTGTAAAATTTATACCAACCAATCATCCAAGCTAGGAGGTAAGAGAGGAAGAAGATCAGGTTGTGTATACACTGAGTCCATACCAAGAGCCAAAAGTTGTGGAAGAGATGAAGGAGAAGCCACCAATCTATGAGAGCTAATGCAAGGAGCATAAATGACAAGTGAAATGGAGTATTGAGGAGGCAAGGAGTAGTCCACAAGCTTTAGGAACACCATAAATATTAAATATAATCACAAGTGGAAGTAGTAGCAAAGTAGGGCATCCTTTTTAATAAAAAAAGCAATTGTGCCAAGTAAGAATCAAGATACATTCAAGGAGGCAGCCAAGCTATCAATGTGAGATGATAAATGGAGATGATCATAGTAGAGATGCATCAAAAGTGGAGTGAGATTAAATATATATTATGAATGAATGAGGGAAATCCAATATACCTAAACCCTAATCTACCAAACCATAAGAAACTAGTCATTTAGGTCCATTGAGGACACTTTTTCATGCATTCTACTTGGGCCACAACCTAGGCCATGGCTTTCATGAAGGAAACATGTAACCTAGGTCATGGGTTTCCTCCCTAATCCATGGTCTAGGCATATAGGATCCCATACAAGTCAACAACTTCCTTAATGGGTCTTGGGGGGTCCCTAGAGAGTCTGTTTGGCATGAGAAAGGGTCAAGATGGATTGAGGATATATAAGGGATGAGAATATTATGCAAAAAAGGTCCAAGAAAGTGGATTATAACTCTAATTAGGATAACTAGGGTCTTTAGTCTACATGTGAGATGATGTATAATCATAAGGAAGAGTAGGGTCATAGCAATTATGATTACATATGCCCCTGAGGTATGAGTAGTCAATGTTTGAATGAACAAGGAGTGTTGTGAAGTACCTAGAAGCCACAACAAAGTAAGGAAAATAAGAATTGAAAAGATAATAGAAAACATTACCTATACTTACTAGATAAGGATGATGGTAGAAGAATGTTAACAGTACAATCTAAAGGTAAAAGTGTAAATGTTGTAGAATCTAGAATCTAGTTCCAGCTTTTGTTCCTATAAATGGGGAACACAAGTGATATCAAATCAAATCATATTATCCATAATGACATTCACTAAGGCATCAATATTAGTGTTTCCCTATGAGTGATGTGGGTGAATTAGACATCCTTAAAGAAGGAGAACAAATTTCATGTCACCTTGAATAGGGGAAGCAACTCAGAGCTAAGGACAGCCCAGACACTAGTGAGTTAAGACATGGCTAAGAGTGAATTAGAGAACAACTTCACATACCATGCACCTAACTCATAGGTGTCAGTCAAGGTGTCAATTATTGCATGGTACTTAATGGCATTATTCATCTCAATGATCAAGAAATGGTCAGCTACAACAAGCTTATGGCCCCATAGATCATTAATAACCCAAGCCATAGTCATAAGTCCTAGGTTTCCCTGACTGCCACCATCTGTGTGAATCACCACTAAGATGTGCACCATGATAAAGGTCAAGGATGTAGGACTAAAAAATATAGAAATTATATCTCAATATAGAGAGAAGTAAGCAAGTTTCAAAAGGGAGTTAAAAAATGCAACCAATCCATAACCAAAGTGGTTGACCAACACTAGTCGTAGGATGAGACAATTAGGGAAAGTGGTGGGGAGCTTAGAGAAGATGAAGACCAGCTGACAAAACCAGAGCAAGTCTTGAACCAACATATCTAGCTAATACCATCAACATACAACCATGATGAAAAAAGAGATGGAGTTATAATGGATCAACTCTAATAAATTAGAGAAATGACTAACTAAAAGAAGTACAAAAAGTAAATTATATCCTTGGGTGCCCATGAAATGGGGCACGGGCCTGAGAGGTAAGCAAGGACTTAGAAGGGGTCCTAGGGACCAAAATAGGGCTATAACAAGACCAAATAAGCCTTGGATTTAAAAAATGGAGGCCACCAATGCATTTATAACATGATAAAGCCCTTAAGATAGAGGTCTCATGATCTAAAACATAAAAAAGTGCCCACGTGGTGCTTTCAATAAGGAGTACACAAGTCTGATAGGCTAGAGGAAATAAGGGTCCAAGAGACTATAATGGTCCCAAAATAGACCCAAGGAGGCCTCAAAGAGAGAAATAGACTCTACCATTGCATTATAAATGGGCCACAACATCTAAGATGAAGGTTTTGGGGTTCTAAGAGCAAAAATGGAGCTAAATAAAGGCCTAAAAAGGGCAAAAATAAGGTTGTTGGCCAAGACCACAATTGACCTAGGTAAACTTGTGGCCTAGACCACTGCCAAAATGAAAAATTTGTGGCTTGGCCCATTTTTGGGTAATGGTTTAGCCCAAAAACCCATGGCTTGGGCCAGAAAGGGCATAAACCAAGCCTAGAAACCCCAAAAAGACACAAAACTAGCTCAGAAGGGAAAGGGAAGGGGGAGATAAAAAAAGAATATTTTGAGCATACAAAAACATAGTTTTATTACTCTAATACAAGCATAATTTATTTGGGGTCACATTTCTCTCTCATGTAGATGTGAAGAGCTAGAGTGCAAGAGGCAAGAAAGACATCTCAATCGATAGAGCCACCATCATTGTGCAGGGCCAACCATGAGAGGGCATCTCAATGTTGACTATAATAAGAGGTTTTGAGGGGTGTTATGAGGCCCAATATATATTAATACCATCTAATGAATGTTTTATCAAGTCATAAGAAACTACAACCACTAACTTACACCACCTATAAGTACTGTGGAAAAGGAGAGGGAGTTAGTGGAGGGCTAGCTACCAACCAGCAATAGCCCAACCAACTAAAAGAATTAAAAGACTTTGCTTCTATCCCAAGGTTTATCCAAGGAAGAGTGCATGATATAAATAGGTAAGGATACCCCAAATGGTCTGATGATGGATGTCATGAGAGGGTTAATCCACCAAACAGGGGACTAGGGAGGGTGTTCTCGTAAGTTATAAGGCTCACTAAAGCACCACAAGCCCAGGATGGGGCCTACCAATAAGGGTATGATATCACTTCACCCTAACTAGAGGCCTACCCCTAATTCAAGACATTACTTGACCTATGAAGAGGCCAAACAATAGGGAAAATTTGAGAGGAAGGATATGGAGCACCCATATCCTTCGGTTCACCAGTCATGACCTGAAACACAAGAGTGCCAAAGGTGGGGTCATTATTGGTGAACGAGACCTCTAAACCCAAAAAATTAAGATGATGATGGCACATAGGATGTGTGAGAAGGATATTCTTGTAATCTCTCATCTCATTAATTAGGTTGGGTGCTATACCATGGATGGAATAGCACTCAATATTGGACTCAGCTACTCTAGTGACCTTAGTAGGAGATGCATTGAGAGAGCCAATACTTTGATGGGAAAATTGGGATGTAAGGGGGAGATCCATATATAGGGAGACATCTTGGAAGATATTTTCAAAAAGAGATGAGTTATCCTGGCATCATGGAGTGAAAAATAGAGTCGATTGATGCATGCTAGACTCTAAAGGAGTGAATGTTACTCAGTACTCAGTCATATCATAATGCTCATCCTTGAGAAAATTAGATTTAGATATGAAGGGTATGTGGTCACCCACATAACCCCATGAAGAGATAGCCAAAGCCTCACTTGAGGGATTTGTCTTTGTGTAAATTAATGCCTAGAGATTTAGGTCAACCTCTAGGGTGTGAACCTCACTTTCATAAACAAACTACACCATATGAAACATGGCCGATGTGATGGCCTACATGGTGGTGATCCAAGGATGACCAAGAATCATGTTCTATTAAATATCAAGGTCTAACACACAAAAATTTATTCAAACCACCTTAGGACCAAACTTGACATGGAGCTTCACATTCCCCACTAGCATAAATTTGTTGTTATTAAAACCAACACCCCTGTGGCAAGAATCAAAAAGTTTCTTTTGGCTAATCCTGAGCTCATTGAATATATGTAAAGGCATGATATTAAAGGTGGCTCTTTCATTGATAATGCACCACATAATGTGGAAATCATCAACAAAATTCTCAATGTAGAGAGGGAATTGATCCCTCTTTGCCAAAATTGAATCATCTAATAAAGAGGCTAGGTCTAAGGATAGAATAGGTAGATGAGGGTGATTAGATGTATCAAAGTTAAACAAAACTCCAATATCATCCTATATTGGATCCTCATGAGAGATATTGATATCATCAAAGATGAGGCCCCTTTACTTAGGATAAAGGCAAAGTAGGTCTCAAATATAGATCCCAATCAAAAGGCCCTATAACTGCTCGATGATAGAGTAAGGATGTTGTCTATCTTGGGGAGGGATGTTATGCTAAAATTCAAACCTAACTTTGGGATTCCCTACCCCTATGAGCTGGACAGGAGGCCCAACACCACTAGTATATCTAGTAGGGTTGGTGGCCTGACCCAAGCATGTGTTGACAAAGCACTCATAACCAATGGGAGTAATGTCAATAGCAAAAATGACCTTGTTATTTTCACACTTGGATTTCCCTCTTGAGTCAACCTAAAAAGAGGATTCAAAATAGGTGGAAGAGAAAGAAGGAGAACGTGGGGCCTTAGCCTTTAATTTTTTTATTCTTCTTCTTCTCCTTGTCATGGTCTAGTAAAGGGTCCTTGAAGATATCTAACTTATGGTAGGGTTATACAAGAGGAGAAATTTGAGACTAAAGTGAGGCTTGCCTACCAAAATATTAGGTAGCATAATTGGCATCATCATACCTCTTCATCTGATGGTACTTTCAAAACTTGGTGGGGTTATAAAAAAACTTTGTCCATTGTTTTGATGGACCAAATTTAGAAACCTTATTTTACGTAGGTTTCTTGCTCATTGAAATCACCTCACAGCTTTCCTTCTTATCCTTTCTCTTAAGAAGAGAATCGGTGACACCATCACCAGTCATGTTATGGTTGTCATCACATAATGAGGATGACTTTTAGAAAGGAATGGGCTACATGTCTACATGCACCTCAAATACTTCAATCTTAAAACACTCATTAATATCTTCATCATAAGAGATGGGATCATGCTTGAGGACCTCAAGATGAACCTCCTACCTCAATGTTCATGTGAACATGTCATAAAGCTAGTCATTTAAAAACTTGGATTCACATGTATGAACAGTTGAATGCCATCTATACACAAAATCAAAGTTTAACTCACCTTTAGCTGCACCATGGAAGTAAGTGACTGGATTTCAAGGTTAAATAGTTTATAAATATTAAATTATTAGAGTAAATCATCCATAAAGACCTAAAAATTAGAGGATAATTTGAAGGTAGATTCTAAAACTAGACAAGAGCTTTAGCTCATAGAGAATGAGTAAAGAGATTCAACAACATTATTTCATCCTATTCCCAATCTATACATGCCATCATGAATGTTGTAATATGATCCATAAAATTGGAGTCTTGATTCCCATTAAACTTTGGCAGTTAAGGATTGGAGGAAGGAAGGGAATAGCATGCACCCAAAGGGTTAGAATATTTTGATAGAGATCCTTATAAGAATGGTTGATAGCAAGATAATAATGAGCTCTAGGAAGGGGCTCATAATGGTAATGATGTTTCCTATGCCCATAGGCATCATGATAACCATGGCCATAGAGAGCATGATGTTGAGGTAGCTCCTTATAAGGAGGTTGGTCATAGCATAAATCATCTCTACCATGAGGTGGGGAATGGCCATAGGAAGTGTGATGATCCCCATGAGGCTAATGGGAAGACATGGCATAATCATGAAAATGGTCATGATGATCAAAATATTTATGATTTTGGTCATGTGCCATCAAACAGGGGTCAATTGATGGCCATTAAGACTCTTGATACACATCCCATGGATCTCTACTCTATAAATGATAATCAAAATTGGCATGTTCATTAAAGACTTAGAAGGAAGGGCTAGGAGAATGGGAAGAACCCTCATGACAAAGATATATTCTTGAGTGGGAATACCTATTATCCATATCATGGACATGTGGATGTTCTTGTAAGATAATTTCTCGCTAAGAAAGAGGTGGGGAACTCACACGAGAACTGGTCAAGGTACTTGACATTGAATGGGTACACCCTCTATCTCTATAAGTTACACATCATCAACTCTTAGGGTCATAAGGATGCACTTTATTCACCTAAAGACATCTAAAATAATCATCAAATATTACCTGTAACTCATCTAGTCCTAAATGATCAAGAGGATCCTCATCACCTTGAATGGGTGAGTGAGATGCAACATGAGGGTGAGCAGAAACATCCTCAAATGAATGAAGCTTGGACTGGTGAAAAGGAGACAAAGTCTATTAGTTGTATTCCTACCAATCTTATTCCCTTTCAAATTTGAGAGGGTGTAGACTACCATGATGGGTCAAGGGAGGCTCCTGGAACCTATGGTGTCTATGACATTCCATTCCAGTCATGGCTTACTCATGAGTGAGCTTAGGGATGAGACCCTAAATCCAACAAGAGTGACATCCCAAGGGTGGGAGGTCAATCATGGGTGAAATGAAACAAGAGTAACTCAGAATATAATAGAAAATTAAAATTGAAGGAGAACTAATAGGGAGAATAACACAACCAAAGCAAAATACAACAACCAAGGTGAGAGCTGAAACACAACTAAAAGTAAATCCTAACATCTAACAGAGGAGAGTTGGATAAGAGAAATTTAAATGGGATAAAACTAGCATGAAACCATAGGTAAGGTCCCACCAAACATGCTAAAATGTAACTCTAAGAATTTAAATGGAACCACTAGTGTTTGGCAGGGTGCTAGAGAAAACCACTAAGAGGCTAGAAAGCTCAACACTTCTATGGGATACAAGAGGTCTATAGTGGCTATCTAGTTTATTAGATTGCACCAGGCTATAAATAAACTTGTAAACTAGGTTAGGGATAGTATAAAAGAGTGCACCAAGCATGTAATAACCTTTAGCAAATCTAACCATAGTAAATTAAATAGCTAAAACTATACTATGGATTGCATAAATGATATGAAAGTAAAAATATTGAATGAAATGAGATAACCAATGAAATGTAAATCTCTAAATTAAGGCACTTTGAGGCCAAATGAAAGACATTTTATGTAATAAATATGTTTTCAAACCAGGGCTCCAGAGCATGCCTATTCTATATTTGAGATATCTTTTCAAAGCAACACTATTATTTTCTAATCATACAATGTTTTAGTTTTAGTGAGAGAGAGAGAGAGAGAGAGAGAGAGTTTACACAAATTTTCTAGTTTGTCTATTATGATATGAAGAAATATTCTAAAGATAGCAATGACATACATTAAAGGAATATTTCAATCAATGAAAGTATTATTTAATCATGCACAAATATAGGAAACTTTAGAAACTATTCTAATCAATACAACAAACAACTATTTTACTAAGACAATACAAACCCTAGCATGTATACTATTGAAAATAAACAAAGAGTTTCACTTTGAAAATAAAAGTGCCCTCATATCAAACTCAATAGAGATATTTAGACCTTCTACCAACTGATTATCCAAGCTAAAAGGCAAGAGAGGAAGAAGATCAGGCTATGTATAGGTTGAGTCTAGATCAAGAGCCAAAAGTTGTGAAAGAGATGAAGGAGAAGCCACCAATCTGTGAGAGCTAATGCAAGGATCATAAATGATAGGTGAAATGGATTTTTGAGGAGGTAAGTAGAAGTCCAAAAGATTTAGTAACACTATTAATAGCAAAAATAATCACTAATGGAAGCAACAACAAAGTAGGGCATCCTTTTTCACAAAGAAAACAATTGTGCCAAGCAAGAATCAAGAGGGATTCAGGGATGTAGCCAAGCTATTAATGTGGGATGATCAATGGAGATTATCAGATTAGGGATGTAGGAAAAGTGGAGTGTTATTGAATAGATAGTGTTAATGAACGACAAAAATACAATATAACTCAGCCTTAATCAACTAAACTATAAGAAACTAGTTATTTTTTGTTGTTTGGGTTCATTCATGACACTTTTTCATACATTATACCTAAGCCATAGGCTAGGCTATGGATTTTTTGAATTAAATGTGTGGCCTAGGCCATGGTTTTCCTCCTTAAGCCATGACCTAGGTCAGACAAGGGCCTAGTCAAGTTAATAACCTCCCAAACGAGTCCCAAGGGGTCCTTAGAGAGTCTATTTGGCATAAAAAAGGGTTGATATGGATTGAGGATGTATGGGGCATGATAATATCATGCAAGAAAGGTCCAATAGAGTGGCTTATGGCTCTAAGTGAGATAATGAAGGTTGGTAGTCTACACATGAGTCGGTGTGTAATCATAAGGAGGAGTAGGGTCATGGGAAGTACGATTATAGATATATTTTTTTAATTTTGAAAATCCACCATGAAAGCTACAATTTCTAACCAAACATGCATTATGTAATCACCTAAAAATGACACTTGAGTTATAAGAGTGATACTTTATACCACCTATCCCTAGCTTATCCCTAAACCTATCTTAAGGCCTATTTTCATGCTTATCTAGATTTCATATGGGCCACAGGCCTCCCTAGCCATCTCTAAATCATTCTTAAACCCTCATCTTAACATCATATCCCCTAGTGCCTTAGGGGAAGCCACCTAAACACTAACACCATAATAGGGACAGTACTGCCACATGGTGAAAGTGTCTCAATTTTAACACTACTATTCTTTCCCTCCTTTTTCTACCAATGAATAAATTTTCAAATTTAAGACCACCTAAGGTCAGCCTATACCTCTTTTAAGACTCTCATAAGCACCAGAATAATAAATATACATGAATTTTATCCCTCTAACCACTAGATAGAAATTAGATACAAATTATACATACAAACTCTGAACAAGTTGTGCATAATCAATGTTATCAATGCTTATTCTACCCTACTTCTACATACAACCATGTACAACATTCCTAAGATCATATTACTCAAGTTTATAATCTCAAACACATTTAAATCACTCAATTCAACAATCATACTACCTTCACTTGCACTTGTACTAGTACTTAGATCAGGAGAATTACATCAAACTTGATCCTTCTTTAAAGTATTGGTATGTAGGCAACTCTCATCATAGCAAGGTGTTGAAGATATCTAGCCTACCCCACTAAAAACACACTTTACTTCTTGTATCAACCAAATGCCCTAACAACATGGAGGATTAGGGTTTATGAATCGAATTAGTCAAAATAGGTCATATATATAGATCTAGAACTCATGCACATAGGAATAAGCTAGATAGACCCAAAAAGAGGTGCACCTAAAAGTTTAGAATAGTTATGCATAGAAGACACTACTACAAAAATAAGGACACTAATGCCACATAAAACTACTATCTAATTATGGTACTACTATCCATGAAGGGTTTTGACATATGGATCCTATTTAAAACACTCAGACCAACCTCTATCTTAGTTTACAGTCTCCATATCTCCCATTTCAATCATTTTTTAGCTAAGTTATTATTTACATTATTTATTACTATTTTTGGAAAGGTTAAATTAAGTCAATTCTATTATAAATCAGTGGTTGTATTTATTTTATATTTATACCTTAATTTACTATACTCATCCCTTTAAAAACATAAGATTTATATTCATATAAGTCTTAAAAGGTTAAAACATTTGGTGAACCCAACTTACTTTGAATACTACTCAAACCCTAACCCTAGATGCTACTAGGTTTATACCCTTCTTTTTCCTATTTTCATTAGTTGTGTTAAGCTTTATAGATTTCATACATTTTGTTTTAGTATCCCTATTTCACTTTATTTACTATATGCCATCTAAAAAATCTATCTCTCTTCCTTTAAAAAGAAGTGTTAGGCTTAGTGGAAATCCTATTAAGCATACTTATATTCCTTCTACTCAATCTTATACCATGGACAAAGGACTAGTTAAAACTCCCATCATTAATCCTTCACACCCTAATTATATGGAATTCAATGATAATGCATCTAAAAATAGTAAATACAATCAATACTAAGATGATATACAAGATGGGAATCAGGACACTCTTCCCCCACCTAACAATTAAAATCTTATAGTCAATAAGGATGAGATTCTACAGATCTTTAGATGTAGACTTCAAGAACAGCCCTATGATCATTCATATATTTTACAAGCCAAAATGAAAATAAAGAATAAATCAAATAATGGTCAATCATCTACTCCCCTAGATAACAACATTGTTACACCTACTTTAGTGATAACTTAGCTTTTACAAAAAATTATTTTAACTCAAGAACCTTCATCAGAAGCTACACCTCCTATGGTTAGTTACTCCTCTCTAGATGTACATGCATGAGATTCATTCTTTTTAGGCTAAGGTGTTACATCTTGATTAGGGAGCTAATAGGCCATCACACACCTTGGATTCTTATGTTCTTTTATATACACCTTTGGCACATCACATAGTAGAAACTAATTTTCCATCTAGATTCATGGCACCTAAGCTTACATTATATGATGGTAAGGGTAACCCAAAGCACCGTCTATGAGTTTTCCATGTAATATTTTTGGACTACATGTCCAATCATTAGATCTTCACTAAGTTGTTCTCATGTAGTCTAAATAACTATGCCTTATAGTGGTTATATAATATATTAAATCAGTCTATCACCACATTAAATCCATTAGAAGATATATTTTTAGCACATTTATCAATTGACATCAGTGATAAGATCTCATATGCTCAAGTAGCACAACTGAAGCAAAAATCTAATTATCCTATTGAAGAATGTGTCTTGCAATATAAAACTATATTGGAAAATATGACTAGCCTCATGGTAGATAGAGAGCTCCAAGATATATTCAAACAAAACCTGCTACCAATATTACAGGAAGTTATCTTGTTCAAGAAGTTTCTAACCTTCACATATTTATGCCAAACAGTGAAATAAATGGAAGTCAAGCCTCTTTATATGGATAAACTAACATATACATGTGCATCAAGATCAACTACTAAGAGTTATAGTAAGCCTCCATATAAAGAGAGAGCCACTAAAAATAAGAGTGATCCAAAGGCCATAGTTAATGTAGATTCACAGCCATTTCCTCGCTTGGTTTTATCAACTCTTCCATAGATACTTTTCACCAACCTTACAAAATCACCAGCATGTGTTATATAGTATCTTCTAGATTGTAATGTCATATCTCTCCCTCCCATCAAAGATGTTGATAAGACATGGCTTCTTCCAAAAATCTATGATTCTAATACATTCTATGAATATCACAAGGCACCATGCAATATTAAAAATCAATGCATCACATTAAAACATAAGATACAATATTTGAAAGGCCAACATAATTGATGTGGGCATACCCGTAGAGGCACCTAAAGTTCAACAAATAGAAGCTAAGGCATTGAAAATACTCTCAGATCTATTTTTAAAGCATAAAATAAATGAGGTAGTGGGCACTTTGGGTGTTCACTGCACATTTTAGGCACATCCACCATTAACATCATATCACACTAATATAGAGGATGCATACCCCTTACACAATATCATTAGTGTATATCATACTACAGTTATAAGAGATCATTGATTATTCAAATTTATATGCATTTTATTATGCAGATTTATTATCCAGTTAATAGTAGATTCTTGAGTCTGATTAACATTAATTGTCAACCTGGGGTATTTATACTTTTCAAGGATGTCAAAACTATTTATGCATTATTGATCCATAGATTATCTTGCTTACTAATTATAGTACAATGAACTTTTACTAAATTCACCATATATGCATCACACTTTATATAATCAAACTAATAATGAAATAAACTTACACAACACACTTAATTAAGGAGGGTTAGGATCTTCACTAAAACTCCTTTCAAAGGGGCCCTTCCTCATTCAGAACTAAGTTTCAATCCTTATCCAAGAGACTTACAAAAGCTTCTTATAGAATTAAAGATTGCTATAAAAGATTGCAGTATTCAGAATGCAATGACTTCTACAATTCTACTATTTTGTTATCATCATCTAGCTCCTAATATGATCTAGGTTCTACCATTAAATACAGAAGGTAGTTTATTAGCTTTTACCCAAAAACACTAAACTAGGGGAAAATACAAATACTTAGGAACTGCCCCAGTCAACCTTCAGGTGGTTAGTAATTTAAGTTACTTGTTTTAGTTTTGACTGGGTTAAGGACAATGTATATTGTTTTTTTGTTTTACTTCTTTTTGTCTCCTTCCCATTGTCCTTATCTTTCTCATCTTTGACATCACATCCAAGTTTATTTACATATGGGAAGTCCATATAATAGCTATGGTCCTTTTCAATCATTCATTCGGTTCCCAAGATAGTTGGATGTGTCCTTACTATTTGATCACAACAATAGTTCTATTTTGTGTAGTGGGTATGGGCAACCTGTAGGTGAAATCTTATAGTTGATGTGGGTAATCTACAGTGGCTATGGGCAACTTGTAGGTGGAAGCCTATAGTTGCTACAAGCAATCTGTAATGTATATGAGTAACCTATAGGTGGAATCCTATAGTTGTTATGGGTGCCCTATAGGTGGAAGCCATTAGTGGCTATGGGAAACTTATAAGTGGAAGCCTACAGTTGTTTCAAGTAGCCTATAAGTGTTGTGCCCAAACAATATTCTTGCAACCTTACATTACCATTCAATTTTTTGTTAAATAAAGTTACACAAGTATAATATAATAAAAAAATCATTAATTCATATCATTGTGTGTGTGTGTGTATCAATGCACACACAAAATCATAAATTCATTCATTCATTTATACAAGGCATGGATGGTTATGGGTATTTACATAGAAAAAATATATACTTGGTATGGATTAGGCTATAAAATAGAGCAATTGGTGGCCTCATCACACCTCCCTACTTAACCTATTGCTTGACCTCGATCAATCCTTGGCTAAATTTTAAAACCATAGAATTTTTTGAAATATAGGGGCTCAGTGCAACCTGACCATTCAAAGATATAGAAGCCTTTAGCATTATCAATGTTCTTCCATCTTTTCTTCTCTACCTCTTTGTCAATTGGAACCTTTCCCTTCTAATCATGAATTAGGAACCAAAACATATGAGGTTGAAACATCAATCCCAACCATTTTTCCCTTCTTCTCCTGACAAGCTCAATATACATGTATACACTATGTATGGCCTCCCTAAGGTTTTAAGGGGAATAATGTTCCTTTATTTTCAAAGCATTAGAGAACATGAACAAAAATTTGCTTTCCATCTCCTTCTATAAGACTCAAATAATGATTATGAACTTTTACTTATTTCCTTATGCCCCATGCTTGTAGATTACCTGAGTTCATGAAGGAGATCCATTCTTCTACTATAGCATCTGGATTACCTGAGTCACCCCTATTCATTAGGGTAGCTTCTTTTTTCTTTTTCTTAATACTCCTCCACCCATTTCTTTCTTCATATTTCATTAAGGACATATGAATAAAATGTATTCAATTGGACATCCTCCAAGTATATGTTTGGATTCCAATCTGCATCATTGGGTAAAACATATTGGTGCATGTAAAACTCACTTAACTATGCTTGGAGATCATGTTCAGCATGTCTATAAACTTCAAAAAAAGATTTAGGGTCACAAACCATGTAGGACTAATCATTATAGATCATATCATATCTGAATTTAAGTTATCTCTCTTATAAATAAACAGCATACATCCTAGAAGGTGATCTGCACTCCATTAATATTTCATTAGTTTCATGCATTTTATTAATCTTTTCTTTTAGATACTTGATCCTAGTTTCAGCCATTTCTAGTCTTTCTTTTAAGTCATCTTGTTGGTCTCTTGTTTCAACATATACCTTAAATCTTTGTACCAACTCCTTGTAGTAAGTTTCATCATCACCAAATTTTTCCTTAAGAAAATTTGGGAGGTCATCAGTTTCTACAAGTGTGGCCACTGAAAGATCCACATTAATAAATTCTTCTATTGTAAGTGTTTTTGTAGTGGGTAATGGAGGAGGAGATATATTTTATAAAAGTACCAAAGCCATAGCATAATCTTGTGTAGGTGATTTTGAGGGTGCATTAATGATATATGTGGTCAAGGTAGGTGAATTTATTATAGGTTCCTCCAAAGAAGTTATTGCAATTTCCTCCGATAACCTCTCTTTCTCTAGATGGTTCTACAAATTATGCTACCCCCAAAAGTGTTTCCAGGCCTCTCTTACCTTTCAACTATGTTATCTCATTCCTTAGTCTATATATTTCTTTCATAGTTTGTTTCAATATTTGTAACTCTTGGTCATGAAGAACTATCTCTTGTTCTGCTTCTTTTTCCATAGTCTTTTCTTCAATCAATTCCTCTTCTATTGTAGGTTGATCTATCATTCTCAGTTCTTCTTCTATATACCCAATGTGTCTAAGGAGATCCATGTCTTTCTTAGTGAATCTGGTTGGCTTGGGTGATTTTACTTCTTCCTCGGTAGATTCCTCTTTAGTAGACCATTCTGTAATCTTAAATCTATCAAGGGTCTTTCGAATCCTAGGCTATTTCTTTCCCTTTTCATCCTCACTAATGTCTATGGGTGAGGAGGCAATAGTTGTCTTTTATTTCTTAATTCTATAAGATCTCTTAGGAGGAGGTCTCCTTCTTGATATAAAGGGTTTCTTTTCTTCAATTTTCTTCTTTTTTGTAGGAGGGGCAGTTGTTTAAACTTGTTCTTCCTGTGTAGTAGTTGATGGAAGAACTTCTTCTTGCCCTAAAAGAGCCATGGTGGAAGAATCAATCTTTGATGAGGAAATAGTTGGAATATTGGGAGAAGGAATATTCTACTTAGTTTGTGTGGGTGGAATTTCCTCCTCTGTGTCATCAGGAGGTAGGAGTAGTTTCCATCTCCTTCTTCTACCCATATCAATTTCAAATGGACCCTTAATAGCTATGGGTTGTCCATTAGCACTAGTGCCCATAGTATCTTCTTGTGTAATCTATTGAACCTGCTCCTTAGGAGATTCTTCCTCATTATTTCCCTTCTCTCACTGAGGTTCACCATTCCTTAGGGTTAGAAATTATTCCCAACTGAGGTCAGGTCTAATAGTGTTTATTTCATATTTGGGTATCGACCATATTAGGCAATGATGAGATAGGGCTTTATCAATCCCATTTTGGTACTCTTTGGACATATTTTCTTGAATATTTCATAGATGATTTGGAACATTAATGGTCCTATTATGCCTTAAGTGATTCAAAAATTTAAATCTGAGAGTATAAATTAGAGAATACCTTCCTTCATAGTTCATATATCTGATGATGTATGAGGCCATTTCCCTCTAGGTTGTAGGTAGGTTGAGTCTCTCCACACCACCTTTCTTCAGTAATAGCCTTTCATCTCCCTGATAGAACTTTTTTTTAGCTTCTTGACCATTAGGTTTGTCTTGTTAGTTCTCTCCTATACTTGGCAGCCCAATTGCCTGACTTACCAATTCTTTAGTGACTAGAAATGTAATACCATGTATATTAGCTTGCTCTCCTGTAAAAGATTTTGTAAATTTTTAGCAAGGGGTTCTAAGAAATTCTAAAAAAATTTAAAATAAGTATTCCATCGAACTATGTTGAAGATAGCCTAGCTGGCTAGGTCTCCTTAAAGTTGCCTATGATCTATGGGTTCCCTTCTCACAACTGACCCTCCCATTCTACTAAGTTTATATTTTTATCAATCCTTTCAACTAATAATTGGTAACACACTCTATTTGGATTATAAATTTATGCCTGTAGAAAATCAAGGTTGTTCAATAATGGTGGTTTGTGGTTGCAGGTTACAAGTTATGACATGCTTCAACTTTATGTGGATGATTATACTCACAAGATAAAATAATGAAAGTGATTATTTTCCCTATAGGTTATTATGCCATCATTATGGTATCTAATATCACATGTGTGGATCCTATAGTGCATGGTATTATCACCCATAGTAGTCTCCCCCTTGCACATGAATTGTCACTTGTCCCCAAGTGATGTGGAATGAGTAGGATGGAAGAGATAGAATGGGGTCATGATTAGGGATATAAGTGTGGGTTGAGACATCATCATGAGGATTTAAGTGTGAGTTGAGAGTTATTAATTAATGTAATGTGAATGATTTAATATGATTTTCAATATAATACATACTATATTAAAACAATAAATACTTTTCTATGATCAAAATATATGACATACCTTTTTAACAATTTATCTAGGGTTATGCTAAGAATTTGTATGTGAATGTTTGCATGTGAGTGGTTGATATAATACATTGATTTTTTTGGTAGTTATAACTAGAGAGAATTGGACCCCTTTGATTAATTATGAGATCATAGGATTTTATCCTTCCATGGTGCCCTCAGCTCGCCTGCATGTAATCATAATAGCCTGCATGGAACTGGAAAGGTGTCTTAGAGTTGGATGAGAGATTATTGACCTCCTACCATAAGGTGGTTACTAAAGATATGTGTTATCCAAGTTAGGGGTTGTATAAACATAGAATAGGGTAGTTGAGGGTGTTGTTACTTTTTTATCTTCCTTTATATGAGCCTACTAATGATTTGTCTCTATGTTGTCTTACTCCTTGTGGGATTTGTGCCTAGTGAACTTTTCCTTTAGCAACTAGTAGGGTTTTCAAACTTGGGACCTATGCTCTAAAAATTCTAGATCTCACTATGTGATAGAGTGAAATCATCTCCATGAAATGAATAGAAGATAAAAGTATTTCATGTGTGTCTTTGCAGCCATAAATTCTAGTCTGAAACATTCCAAATAGAGATTGGAAGTGTATGTTGTTGTTGTGGCTCTTACCTTGTTATTCAAGGGTAGGCCTAAGTAAGGTTTTGAATTTTTTGCTCTAATCCTCCTTCACTCCTCTAGATTTTTTGGTGTCTTCCATGTATTTCTCAAAAGCTCATATCCAAGGCCATAGTTTAGAGTTTGTGAAGAACTATCTTCCATGTGCTTAGAGAGGTGTTAGGGTGTACCTATAGTAACCAGAGGTGGTGCCCATAGAAACTAAAAATTTATGCTCAACTAAGGGGAAGTTACCCAAAACAACTACAAAAGAGCCCATAGCAATTGAAATAATACCTTCATTGACAATAGTGCCTATAGCAATGGTGAGAGAGGTGCCTGTAGTAGCCACAGAATACCCTGTGGTAACTAAAAGAAGTGAATAGTTTTGCTTAGAATTATTATTTATTTTTTATTTTTATTTTTACCCCTAAATAGCTAGCAAGCTAGTTTTCTATTTAGGTCTATTTTATAGTTCTAGGTAGCCATCAAGCTAGTTTTCTACCCAAAAGCTACCAACAATTCCTAAAAGGGTTTTCATTATTGGTTTTTTTTTTACTCTAACTACTGCATGCATTAGAATGTTTATTCTAGGTCCTTGCCAAGTCAACAATGAGGGGGAATAGTCAAGGACCAAGTGAAAGTCTCAGTCTTCATGCCAAAGGAGGGCTAGGATGTCCTCCTCTCCTTATTCATTTATGTGTTGGTTGGTTCTCTTTTTATCTAGTGAGACATCATGTTGATCCATTATATCATTGTATCCATTTTTTAATTGCATGTATATGTGCCTAGTAAAATCCTCCAGAGTAGATTTTTATACAACTTTAGTCTATGGCCATTAACTAGTAGATAGAATCTTATCAGATCAATGGCTTAGAGTTACACTACTCCATTATCATAAACATTCTCAATCATAAATAGACCAAGCCATCTGGTCTAGAGTTTTCCCTTGTGATCCTTATATTTTGAATCAAAAAGAAGGGCCCAATCTCTTGCATTGAATTATCATGTATTCTATGTTGTCATGCCATCTAATCCACTAATGTTGTAAAAGTTCTATGTTCTACAATGCCTATTATTTGTATTCATCTAAGGTATTCAGTTGCATAAGCTGTTCTTTCTATGCTTCAGATATATCCATCCCAAGTGCTAGTGTTATCCATAAGGTCTTGTGTTTAAATTTAATTGGAAAGATAGGTTTCCTCCCATAGACCAAATCATATGTGGTGAAGCTTTTAGTAATATTTCACATGATTTTGTGAGCCCAAATAGCTTCAAGAAGTCTAGCCTCCAAATCCTTATGGGACATACTAACAATCTTGGTCAAAATATTTTCTAACTCCATGTTGGTGACTTCTACCTATCCATTGCACTGTGTATGATATAGATTTGATTTTTTATGCCTAATCTCATATTTTTAGACCCAAGTAGTAATTAAATGAGGTCCTTAATTAGTGACTACTTCTCATGTCACACCATATCTAGTGAATATTTTTTTATATAAAAAAGTTTCCACCTTCTCATCTATGGCGTGTGTAAGAGCCTTTAATTCCACCCATTTAGTGACATAGTCAATACATACAAAGATGTACTATTTGTTGTTATATTTCTTATTAAAAGATCCTACAAAGTCTAGGCCTCATTTTTTAAATGGTTCAGACACCATTTGAGGCTATAAAGGCATCTCATATGAACGTGTGGGTATCCCCATACGTAGGCATCTATCATAATGAGTAGTATACCTTATTGCATCTTTATAGAGTGAGTGCTAATAATATAATGTATTAAATATTTTTATTGATATGCATTGAGCTGCAAAGCGACCTCCATAGGGTTCATCATGGTAGGCTTTGAGGATATCTGAGACTTCATCTTCTTTGAGTCATCTTCTGATGATGGAGTCAAGCCTAGTATAGAAAAAGAATTCAAACAGTCATGAATACCTATAACTTTTCCAAATCAAAGCTCTTTTTTTTTGTAATGAAATTACTTCAAGAATTAAGTATAATAGTAGAATTATATCCAAATATTACTGAAATATATCCAAATATATGATAATAGATAAACCACTTCAAGGGGGCAACCTCCACAAGCTTCAATAAGAGCAGAATTCACAATATGATGATAAATAATTACCCACTACCTCCTATATATAGTCTATCTAGGCCATGGTTACTCCATAGGCCGACCTACTAATCAAAAGAAAGAATAGATAAATGTAATATAACATCAAAGAGGGATAAGTAAGCCACAAGTCAGCTAATACTATCCTCATACATGTGATAGGTTAGGGGTGTAACATGCCCTTCCCATTTAAACCAATGTTGTCCTCAACATTGAACAACTCTGGATGTTGTTGCAGAAAATCTTCACCTTCCCAAGTTGCATCTTCACTGCTCTAGTTTTTCCACTTGATCAAATATTCCCTAATCTCTCTGGTTCTCAACCTCTTAGTACGTTTTTGGAGGATCTTCTCTGGTTCCAAAATGACTCGTCCTTCTTCATCAAGTTCTAGGAGCTCTGTCTAGGCAAAAACTTTCTATCCAATGACCTTCTTCAAATAGGAAACATGAAATACTGGGTGTATGTGAGATGAATGAGGTAACTCGAGCTTATAAGCCACACTTCCAATTTTTTGTAGAACCTGATAAGGGCCATAATACTTAGGAGCAAGTTTGTTGTCCTTTTTCTATTGCTTCAAGGACATCTACTTGTAAGGCTTCAAACAAACAAATACCCAGTCACCCACCTCAGAATTTCACTCACTACGGTGTTGATCTGCTTATTGCTTCATCCTATTTTGTGCCAAGGCCAAATTCTCTCTCAAACTAGCCAAAACCTCTTGTTGATGTTGAATGTGTTATTCCACATCTCGAACCTTGGTGTGCACCTTTAATGAAGAAGTAATGAAAGGTGGATGGTAACCATATAGTGCTAGAAATGGAGACATTTTAGAAGAGGTATGGAAAGATGTGTTATACCACCATTCTACAAGTGGTATCCATTTAACCCAATATTCTTATTTATCTGATACAAAACGACAGAGATACCCCTCTAAACATTTGTTAACCACTTCAGTTTGTCCATCAGATTGGGGGTGGTAAGATGAGCTATGAGCTAGCTGAGTACCCAAACAAGAAAATAGTTTAGTCCAAAAATTACTAGTGAAAATAAGATCACGATCACTTACAATTATTTTTGGGTTTCCATGTAATTTGAGAATTGCTTCCATAAAGATAGCTGCTACTGTACTTGCTAAAAATGGGTGTGAGAGAGCACAAAAATGGGCATATTTTGTAAGCCTATCCACAATGACCAAAATAACATTCTTACCTTCAGAGAAAAAGGCAACCCAGTGCTGAAATCCATGGAAACCTCCTCCCACCTTTGACTAGGAATTGCTAATAGTTGTAATAGACCTAGGGTCTTAACTATTTCACCTTTATTCTATTGGCATATCAAGCATTCTTCCACAAACTTTTGTACATCTCCCTTGAGTCCTTCCCAAAATAATTATTTCTTAATTCTATTGTAGACACCAAAATTGTGTCTACTCCTTGGTCAACCCCCCCTTGGTCCACTTCTAAACATTTCTAACCCACACACTTATTAATTTAAAATAAATTACCTATTTTAAATTAATAACATCACCCTTGACACATCACCCATGACACCTCACCTTACCCTTGGATACCCCCATTTATCACCCTATGACTAATCATAATTACCTAAGACCTATTTCAACTCCCCCACTGATCCTCATGCCTATTAAACCCACCCTTTGGACTGTTCACCAATGGTAGTTAAACTTGGAAAATGGACGAATGGGCAAAAGGCTAAAAATAGCCTTTTTACCCATCTTCTAGCTACCGATGTGGGTTACCCATCGACTGATGCTGGCAGAATCGCCGACGTCGATTGCTTAAAACCAAATTTTGCCTAGATCAATTAGAGCCGAATGCTAATTCTCTTGCTTTCAGAATTTGACCTCTCTCTCTCTCTCTCTCTCTCTCTCTCTCTCTCTCTCTCTCTCTCTCTCTCTCTCTCTCTCTCTCTCTCCCCCCAAATGCACACCAAGCATCATAGGCTACAAGAACTCTACATCAGTCACTCCACACTTGATTGAAACATTGTAGGAAGTCTTCTATATTAGCCGCATCGGAAATAAGCGTTCACACCCCTGATTCTTCAGCAAGCAAGATCTAAGTATTCTTCTTCTATTTCATTTTGGTAATTTAGAAAGCATTTGCAACTAGCTTCTATTTAGCATTTCTAAATATCATCAACCAGACCTGACTTTCTTCCTGGAGAGGCTAAGAGGCTTTCCCCATATCCTTACTCCTTTTGACAACCTATCCTCTACCCCTTGTCCCTCTTAAGACTCTATTGACTTCCCTATAATCTTGCACGGACCTCCAAACTCCTACAGACCTCCCAGACTCCTCTGTCACCCATAAACCCATCCAAGGCCATTGCCCTGATCGACATCGACCATTTCCCCTATCGACGTCGGTAGACTAACCGACATCGACAACCTTGAAAAACTGACATCGGCAAAACTACTGACGTCAGCAACTGTGATAGACTGACAGTAGAATACAGGTACGCATTATCTCTATTTCTTTTATTTAGTCTTTCACCATTTCTCTTTCTAGCAACACTCTTTTATCAACTAGTGGACTGTCATCCCTCAAGGAAGTCTTTGCACTTCTGGGACCGAGCTTTGCTTGGGAGTCCACCATATATCTATCTAACATTTTCTTTGTTTAAGTCTTTCTTATCTACAGGTGTCGTCCTCCATAGCCAAAGAGGAGCTCCTTCAATCATCTAGATACAGTGCACAACTTCATCTGGGTATCATCTAACCCCTGACCATTTAAGCTTTAGTTTCTTCCTTCCTTTTGAATGTGAAAAGCAAAAATGAGTAGAAACATTCTGGCACTAAATGTAGACACCAAAATTGTGTCTACTCCTTAGTCAACCCCCCTGGTCCCCTTGGTCCACTTCTAAACATTTCTAACCCACACACTTATTAATTTAAAATAAATTACCTATTTTAAATTAATAACATCACCCTTGACACATCACCCATGACACCTCACCTTGACCTTGGATACCCCCATTTATCACCCTATGACTAATCATAATTACCTAAGAACTATTTCAACTCCCCCACTAATCCTTGCACCTATTAAACCTGCCCTTTAGACCATTCACTAATGGCAGCTAAACTTGGCAGACAGAGGAATGGGCAAAAGGCTAAAAATAGCCTTTTTACCCATCTTCTAGCTGTCGACGTCAGTTACCCATCGGTTGCTTAAAACCAAATTCTGCCTAGATCGATTAGAGCCAAATGTTAATTCTCTTGCTTCCAAAATTTGACCTCTCTCTCTCTCTCTCTCTCTCTCTCTCTCTCTCTCTCTCTCTCTCTCTCTCTCTCTCTCTCTCTCTCTCTCTCTCTCTCTCTCTCTCTCTCTCTCTCTCTCTCTCTCCTAGATGCACACCAAGCATCACAGGCTACAGGAACTCTACATCAGTCACTCCACACCTGATTGAAACATTGCAGGAAGTCTTCTACATCAGCCACATCAAGAACAAGCATTCATGCCCCTAATTCTTCAGCAAGCAAGAGCTAAGTATTCTTCTTCTATTTCATTTTGGCAATTTAGAAAGCATTTGTAATTGGCTTCTATTTAGCATTTCTAAATATCATCAACCAGACCTGACTTTCTTCTTGGAGAGGCTGAGAGGCCTTCCCCATATCCTTACTCCTTTTGACAACCTGTCTTCTACCCCTTGTCCCTCTTAAGACTCTATTAACTTCCTTGCAATCTTGCATGAACCTCCAAACTCCTACAGACCTCCCAGACTCCTCTGTCACCCATAAACCCATCCAAAACCCATCCAAGGCCATTTCCCTGACTGACATCGACCATTTCTCTTAACGATGTCGATAGACTAATCCACGTCGACAACCTTGACAAGCTGACGCTGGCAGAACTACCGACGTCGGTGATTGTGATAGACTGACAGCAGAATATAGGTACGCATTATCTCTATTTCTTTTGTTTAGTCTTTCACCATTTCTCTTTCTAGCAACACTCTTTTATCGACTAGTGGACTGTCATCCCTCAAGGAAGTCTTTGCATTTCTGAGACTAAGCTTTGCTTGGCAGTCCACCATATATCTATCTAACATTTTCTTTGTTTAAGTCTTTCTTATCTACAAGTGTCATCCTCCACAGCCAAAGAGGATCTCCTTCAATCATCTGGATACGGTGTGCAACTTCATTCAGGTATCATCTAACCCCTGACCATTTAATCTTTAGTTTCTTCCTTCCTCCTAAATGTGAAAAGAGAAAATGAGTAGAAACATTTTGGCACGCCCGGTGGGACCCTAGAGTTTTCCTTGGGTTCATTTCTTCTAAAAACAAACTTTCATATAGGTGCATTAGGAAAATTTCTCTTCTTGCATCCTTCTTCTATCTTCGCATTTTGAAAAGACACCATTAGCACGAGTTAAAAAGAATCTTTCTTTTTCTTCTTGTCACTTTTTTTCTGCATCTTAGAGTAGTGAAATTCATGCTCTTAACCTTTTCCTAATTGTTTGCATCCAAACAAAACATTTCAGTTTGGGTTAAAAATATATTGCATCTCATTCCTGCTTGAATGCATATTTAGCTCATCTAGTAATTAAAAATGCTTTATGAATAAATCGTAGTGCACATATGTTACACATCCAGACCACATTCACAAAATCAAACATCTAAACATACCTGAGACAAGGCCCGACTAGGATTTCATCACCTAACGGATACCTTACCCTTCCTGGCAATCCCACTTGGACTTCACTACCAAGGGGAGAACCCACTTTGTTCTCTGGTAGAGTATAAACTCTAGGGGAAGTATATACTGGCTAAGTGACCCAGCTTGTCTTTGGGCTCGTGAAGTGAGGGGAGCAAGATCTTAGCACCAAGCCACATACGGAACCTAATACAGATTTTGAGCACCAAAACTCAACCCGAAACCAACCTTAGACTGCTTCTTTTAGTACCCATTCTAAAAGCCCAACTTCCCAAACATATTCTTCTAAGGCATAAGCCAACACGATTCTAAAATTTATTCTTAGGAATTAACGTTTAGTGGTTGCTTGCCTTCATCTATTTTTCTGTCTGTATCTGATTTTTTGAGCTGGTGAGGTCACATTCTGAGATCTAAAAACAACTCAGACTTTCTTCTTTCTTCCAAAAATCTTCAGTTTTCTAAGTTTCTAGAAATACACAGTAACTGACATTAGTTTTTCCACCAACATCAGCAATTATCTTCATCGACATTAGTTATATGACTGACATCAGCAACTTACTTCACCGACATCGGTTTTTATACCGACGTCAGTCAGTGTCAAAAATCTTTCTTCTCAAACAGCAAGCTAAAAACCTGACCTTTTTGCTGTCAAACACACATTCTGGTTTTTTGAGGCTAAAACATATAGTTTTTAGAACCTAAATCTATTTTGCCTTGGATGGTTTTGACATGTAATCAAACCAAAACTCTTGTTGACCACGCAAGGCAACAACCACTCCCACCTTCACCTTCTATATCAAGTCCCCAAATGGAGTATCTCGCAAGAAGTCAAATGTGAGATCCTTCAGGCAACCCAGTTTATGGGATGCCAACTTCCTTACTTGAAATGGCAATCATATCAACAGCCTCTGTAACCCAACCCATGGTCACCCAGGCCATTACCTCAACTAACAACCTAACCATGACCAATCTTCAAAGTGTGGCCTCTCCTTTTATTTTTGGACCTACCTCCATTGGGGTTTTTGTACCCCCCTCAACCACAAACCATTCAACAAAGTCATACACCATTCCAGAACTTAATTGTCTCCATCCCACCTACTCTTGCACCCATAAACACAAGAGTAACTACCTATCCTTCGGCTAGTGTTGCCACCATCCAACCACCTCTGGCAACATCAAGTCAAATTGTGCCCTCTAGCTTCATGATACAACTACCTTTGACTTCAACTTTAGTCCCTATGACTAGTTACCAATATGTTGCACTGGTACAAACACAACCTAGTATGTCATACAGTCCACCTAACACCTTCCAAATGCATTACAACCTAGGGGGTGCCCACTTGCAAATCCATCAACCGATCTAATCAATATGTTGATGGATAAGGTGTCTAATCTTGAGACATCCATTTTGGGTTCAAGAAATGTTCTCTCATATGAACAAATCTATAATGAACCTATTCATCCTTCAGTCCCAATCCGACCATATCCTAGTCAGTGGGAACTTCCCAAGTTTACTCGCTTTCAGAGTAAAGAAGACCCACAGCAACATCTATGAGTGTTTAGACACGCTTGTTACCTTATAGCACATGATGATGCATTATTACTACGCACATTTCCCATGTCACTTTTTGGTGCTGCCCTCGATTGGTATAGTTCTACTCCCAGTCACTCTCTATTTACATTCACTCAACTAGCTCAACCTTTCCTTGACCACTTTTCGATCAACATCACCAAAAAGGTCTCCATCACGGACCTATACTCCATCAGAAAATTCGATGATGAATCAATAGCTGATTTCATTGACCGTTGGAGAGGCTTAATCAACCAACTCTCCTTTTCTTTACCTCAACTTGAGCTCAATGAGCTCTTTTCACAAGTGTGTGCCAAACACATCTCATCTACTTTATGGGTCCAGACATTCCGCACATTTGTTGAAGCTTTCACCATGGCTAAGAAGCTTGAACTCCGTGCTATCGAAGAAAATAAAGTCAAACTACGTAGTAAAAATACTAACGCAAAATCAAATGACCCTTCATCCAAATCTCCTTCCAATCCCAAGTCTAAGGGATCAGCAAATGCTATGGTACTTAGACCATCATCTTCAACAACAACCAACCAACCTCAACCTTCAACATTAGAATATATCACACGATAATTCTAACAATGATATGTACAGCGTCAATATACTCCAATAAGAGAATCATACGCTTTCGTGTTGGATAAACTAGTCAAACAGGGAGTCCTCAACCTCCCCCAAATTTGACCACCACCACAATTTGACCCTTCAAAAGCTATCCCTGCATGGTACAGGGAAAATGACTTTTGTCATTATCACTGTGTCAAAGGCCATGACACAGACAATTGTAAAACCATTAAGAATATCATTTAGGACATGTTAGATAAAGGTGATCTTGTCTTGGATAACCCAAACATGCCACCTAACCAAAACATAGACATCTTTAGACAACCTTTCCCTAACCATTCCCCTAGCCAAAACAACATACAGACCATGGCCGATGACTCCCAAGAGCGTAATATACGCACGGTCAACATGGTCTCCCCTTTTATGCCTAACCAACCTCTCCCACAGGCTAAAGAGGTTAGTCCACCTATTTGTCCACCACAGGCAAAAGAGCCTTCTTCTCCTATTTTTCCACCACAAGTAGAAGAGCCTTCTTCTCCTATTTGTCCACCACAGGTAGAAGAGCCTTCTTCTCCTATTTATCCACCACAGGTAGAAGAGCCTTCTTCTCCTATTTCTTCCCCATAGGTGGAAGAACCTTCTTCTCTTATTAGTTCTCCATTGACCTCTCTTATATTGGAGGACGCTTTGACCATACCAATGCCACTAGCCCCACCTTCATCCTTCCTACTACCAATGGAGGACCATACCTTTCCTGCTCTTCAACTACAAGTAGAAGGTACGATCATCCCTGCCTTCTATCCTCTTGAGGAGTCACCTTCTCCAATTCCTTCTCCACCAAGAGAAGAACTTGTCTCTTCACCTACTTCAACCGAAGACGATCTAGTAATGGCTCTCTCACACCTTTGGCCTGAAATCACTGCATCTAACACATTTCCAACTCACAACCACCCGCATCTTCTAAAAACCCAAAGCCTCATCTTACATCTTCAAAACCATTCTCTCGATTGGCTGAAAACTTAGGATTTCTCCATTTGAGAAACTTAGAGCATGAGGCATTATGGGAACGACTCAAAGCTCCTTATCTTACACATCCCATCTCATCTCGTACTAATGACCCTCCTTCAACAAAATCTCCCAAAGTCTCCAATGAGGACTAGGCTTCTACTTCCAAATCTTTAGAAGCTCAACCATCTGCATCTGAACTTAAACCCTCATAAACATCCACCATACCAACACCGGTTAAATCCCTTGGTGTTCACCCCATATCTAACCTCACTCACCCACAAGTGAAGGTAGACTTGAATCTCGCCCCTCACAATAGTAGTCCTCACACCAAACTAAAAAAGGATACTAAACCACGTCGGAGAACTACTCCCCCACCATCACCATTGCCGTCTATTTTGGGCCCTCATCCTTCTACCTTAATAGGAGTACTCTCTACTCCAACACCTATCAACAACAAGTTGCCTCCATTACTCCCTTTACCCACCAAAAACATGCCTCCTCTGAAAAATTTGGCACCCCTCACAAATAAAGTGTCGTCTACACAAGTGGCCACACCACCAATCAAAAAGGTGGTATAGAAATCTCCCTCAACAACTCCAAAACAAAAGTCATCAACACCTAGTACATCGACAAGCATAGACCCATTAGCGGGTTCATATGCTTTGATACTACGCCAACTTTTGCAAACTTCTAGCATCACTCTTCCACTTATCAAACCATTCCAACCTCTCATACCAAAGCCGTCTTGGTTCGATGACACTAAAATTTGCCAATATCATCACACACCTGGGCATGACACTAAAAATTGTTGTGCTCTTAAGGTTGTCATCTACCAATTCATGAAAAAAGACACCCTTCTTATTGAGGATACTTTCGACACATCTCCAACACCGTCTCATGTCTCTCAAACCTCTTCACCTTCATCAGAATCCCATCAACAAACTATGGTCCCTTTACCTCCTTCGCCCCCTTTATTCGAAATTAATACCATCAATGTGGCCACTAGGTCACAAACTTTAAAGGATAAAATAAAAGAGAAAGCTGCTATTCCTTGGACCTACCCATTTGTCATGCCTGTTCAACCACCCAAACCCAAGATTTCTATCTTAGGTACATCCCAACCAACTTCTTCAAAGGCAATCCGTGATTCTATGGTGAAACAGCTTTACCAAACTCCCATGAAGATGTCCTTATATGACCTCATTCAAAGCTCTCCACAACATCATCAAGCTTTAATCAAAGCTTTACAGGAAGTAGAGGTCCAATCCAAGGACCCCCAACCACTAGCTGCCTTAGTCCAATCATTACCCACCATCGCCTCTATTACCTTTAGTGATTCTGAAATTCCTACCTCCAACTTGGAAGATCAGGATGTTGCCCTTTTCATCATAGCCTATGTTGATCAAATTCACATTAAGTGAGTTATGATTGATGGGGGCACCAGCATCAATATCATTTCCACACATGCCTATGACCAATTAGCTCTCCCAAAGAATTGTGTGTCTAAAACCGACGCAATTCTTCGATCTTTTAATGACACTATCGCCACTACCGTTGGCACTATTGTCTTACATATTCATGTTGGCCCATGAATAATCCCAGAGCTCTTCTACATTATTGAGGGAGAGTTCCAATACAACATGTTATTAGGATGACCTTGGATCCGTGCCATGGCCTGTGTCCCTTCTACATTACACCGTTGTGTCAAATTTGAACATGATAGTCAAGTCCATGTCATTCCCGCAGACCCCTTCCCTTTCAAGACATGTAACACAATGTATCAACCCAATGATGTTCTCATTCCTTTTAAGACATCAACCCAAACACCACCTCCACCCGCAAAAGCTTCAACAAGTACGCAAATGGCAGATACACCCACACCACCTCCTCAAGTGACAACAAAAGACCCTATGGAAGATATCTTCCAACGTCTTTCACTTGGGGAGTATCGTTTACTCACCTTGGACATGTTCCAAACTCCTCAAGAGTATGGACAACTTCATCACAATCCTAGCTATGACCCTTGTATCAGAATGGTCATTCCTTATGGTCCTCCCAATCTTCAAACAAATCTCATATATGGAGGGCTAAATTGAGCTCCCACTAATGGGAATCCTCTTTCATCACCCCAACCATTTACGTCTGGCTTCTCTTTTCTTGGCAACCCAAACTTTACTCATACATATCTTTATAGGTGTGCATGGAAGGGCTTTGGCTTTGGGTGCTACAAACAAGGCTCCCACCAGCCTGTTGAACCACCAAATGACGAGGCCATAAAGAATGCCAAGAAGCGACATGGCCTGGGTTTTGAAGAACCTACCGAAACGTCTAAAAACCCAAACCTATCATAGAAAAATCACCACCAAACTCACCTATTCCCCCAGCTTCACCTACGGAGTCGGTGGTTTCCATCCCTCCTAGTTTTTTTTCCATAAATGCCCTTCGCTTGGAACCCCTAACCTATCAACTAGGTGGGGTATCCAGGTCTCTCCCTCTCATTTATCCAAACATGATAGATGATGAATCTACTACCATTCAACACTATCCAATGCATAGACAATGATGCCATTCTCACCTACATGGGTGCAGATGACTCTTTCATTCAATGATCACTTCCTTCAGAAATGTAGGTTATGTTAAATGAATCAACCATTGACATTAACATTCCATCTTTCGATGTTCCTCATGTTTTAAAGATTGGTCAATCTTTGGATGCCCAGGAACAAATTGACTATACCAAATTCCTTTCTGACCATAGCAAAGCCTTTGCTTAGACCTACAGCGATATGCCTGGCATCGACCCTAACATCGTCATCCATAACATTGTCACAAACCCAGAGGTTAAGCCTATCAGGAAAAAGCTTTGCAAGATGCATCCTCGCATTGCACTCCTTGTCAAAGAGGATCTTTAATGTCTTCTCTCTGTCTCCTTTATCCAACCCATTGATTATCTGTAATGGGTGTCAAATATCATCCCTATCACCAAAGTAACTGGGGGGATCTGAATCTATACTGACTATCGTGACCTTAACCTGGCTTGCCCAAAAGATGATTTTCCTCTACCCAACATTGACCAACTTGTTGATCTTACGGTTGGTCATGAGATGCTATCACTCATGGATGGGTTTTCAAGATATAAACAAATCCTAATAGCGCCAGAAGATCAGCACAAAACTACCTTCATCACCCTATGGGGGAATTTTTGCTATAGGGTCATGCCTTTTGGCCTAAAAAATGCAGGTGCCACATATCAACGCGTCATGACCTACATCTTTCATGATCTCCTCCACAAAATCATGGAGGACTATGTGGATGACCTACTAGGCAAATCTAAACTCTGCTGTGACCATTTGACTATTCTCAAAATCATCTTCACTCGCCTCCTCCAATACAACGTTTGTCTTAACCCCAAGATATGTGTCTTTAGGGTTCTCTCAGGGAAGCTTTTGGGCTTCATCATTTCTCTTCATGGCATTGAGATTGATCCCACTAATATAAGAGCTATACTCGAGATGCTGCCACCTACCAATCTAAAGCAACTTCGTAGCCTGCAAGGGAAGCTTCAATCTATTCATCACTTCATCTCACAGCTTTTTGACTGATGTCAACCCTTTCATCACCTCCTCAAGAAGGACATCTCCTTTAATTGGGATAAGGACTACCAAGAGGATTTTGAGGCTCTTAAGCATTATCTTATCTCTCCACTAGTCCTTATTCCACCTAAAGAAGGTTAACCTTTCTATCTTTACATTTCAGCAACAAATCATTCTTTAGGTGCCATGATCACGCACCGAGACAAACAACATCGTGAGCAAGCGGTTTATTATATCAGCCGAATGCTCATTGAATATGAAACTCAATATACTCATATCGAAAAACTTTGCTTGGCATTAGTTTTTACCGCTACCAAACTCCGTCATTATCTTCTCAATCACAAAACTTATGTCATCACCCACACCGACCCTCTAAAATACATGCATTCCAAACCATACCAAAAACAACATATGGCTCGTTGGCTCATGCTTCTTGCTGAGTTTGATTTGGAATTCATCCAACAAAAATCTATAAAGGGGCAAACAATCGCTGACCAATTAGCAAATGCCCCTCTACCTGAAAACCAACCCTCTCACGGTGAATTCCCTGACGAATCCATCACCATGTTATCCACCGATGACATTTTCTATCAAATGACAATGTTCTTTGACGGGTCTAAATGTCAACACAGTGGGGGTGTGGGGGTCATTCTCATCCCTCATGAGTGTGAGCCCATGCCCCTATCTTTCAAGCTTGACTTTGAATGTACCAACAACATGGATGAATATGAAGCCTTAATTTTGGGACTTCAAACCACCCTTTTCCTAGGCATCAAGACCATCAACATCTTTGGCGACTCACAACTAGTCATCAATCAAATCAATGGTTCATATCTTTGTAAAAATGAAGTTTTGCAAAGGTACAAACACCGTGTTGACACCCTGCTAAAATCTTTTGACCATTACCTCTTACAAATTGTTCCTCAATCTATGAATAAGTTTGTTAATACTATGGCTTCTCTTGCCTCACGCATTCCATCCTCATCACCTTCCTCAAGAATTTATGTTACGGTACACCATTTGGCGCTACCTACATACATCTCCACTAGCATCAACTTTGTCAGCACCATCGACTCTATCCCACAAGATGTTTGGTATAAACAACTTATGGACTACTTAACTTATTCTATTGTCCCCCCTAATCTCTCTAGCAATGCACAATGGGCTTTTATCAAAATCACAGCTTGATATACTATGCTAGGAGGTCTTCTCTATAAATGAGGTTTCGATGGCCTCCTTCTTTGATGTCTAACCTCCACTGAAACATCTCACGCTATCAAACAAGTCCATGATGGGATTTGTGGAGGGCATTTTAGTGGTAATGCGGTTACAAAGTGCATCCTTCGCTTGGGCTATTATTGGCCCACTCTTCACCAAGACTGCAGTGACTATGTTCGGCATTGCATCAAATGCCAACAACACGCTAACTTACTTCACGTCCCTAGCCATGCTCTACAAGTTGCTAAGGATTTTTGGCCTTTTTCACAATGGGGCTTAGATCTAATCGGTGAGATTAACCCTCATTCATCTCTTCGACATCAGTCTATTATCACCGCAACTGAATACTTCACTAAATGGGTGGAAGTGATTCCCCTTGTCTCCACTAAAGCTGACAAAATCATTGACTTCATCAACACCCACATCATCTGTCATTTCGGTGTACCTCACAAAATCATCACTGATAACGGCAAGTCATTTAAAAACAAAACTATCTAGAAACTTTGTGACTCATTTGGCATCAAGCTCAGCTTCTCCTCACCTTACTACCCACAAGCAAATGGGCAGGCCAAGGCTTCCAACAAAATCTTAACCAAAATTCTAATGAAGGTGGTCAATGATACTGGAAGGGATTGGCACATTCACATTCCCTTCACTTTGTGGGCCTACCACACTAGCATTTGCACCCCTACGAGTGCTACACCTTTCTCTCTAGTGTATGGAATTGAGGCTGTCTTGCCTCTTGAAGTACAGATACCGTCTTTGTGCATCTCCTTACACGACATCCTTTTTAACGATGACTTTCATCAAGATTGGTTGGCTCAACTTGAGTTACTTAATGAACATCACCTTGCTGCCCTCAACCATCTCCATATCTACCAAAATCGCATCTAACGTGCCTATAACAAAAGTCTGAGAGAATGAGATTTCAAAATTGGAGATCTTGTCCTCAAAGAAAACTAACACATGACCAATATGGAAAGAAGTAAACGAGGCAAGTTTGCTCCTAATTGGCTTGAACCTTATATCATAACGCACACATATGGATCAGGGACTTATCGTCTGTCTTCTCTTGAAGGCTGACCAGAACCTTAGCCCCTTAATGCCTTGCATCTACGACCATTCTACTATTAATCAAGTAATCATTCACTTGATGTTTAACTTGAGCTCATCCCTTGAGCAACCCCCGTCATCATCATTCCTATTCCTTTCAACCCTTTGGTAAAGCATGAATGCTTTATCCTTATAAAAGGGAAATCCCCAAACCTCTATAGTCAAGTCCATGACCAAAAGTTTAGTCAAAAAAAAATTGGGATGCCTATTCAAAGGTCATAAAACTATAAATGTAGACTGCTCCCTCAAAGGATAGCTACATCATTGTTGTAATTGATAGACTACTCCCTTGAAGGATAGCTATTCAAAGACATTCAAACATAAAAATCAGAATATAGACCACTCCCTCGAAGGATGACTATACCCAAGTTTTGCTACAAACAGCACTCTCTCAGAAGCTTCCTGCATCGATCAGCTTCACATATGACCACAAAATAAAACAACATCCCCACGTAGACTTCCCGCATTGATCAGTCTACCAAAAAAAAAAAAAAATTGACTGACAAAATATTAAGTCATGGACTTGCCTATAGTCATTCTCAGGGTCACCTATAAAAGGGGCAAAGTTATCCTTGCTAAAAAGGGGTTACACTATCCTTACAAATCATATAATCAAACCTATTACCCTAACATACTCAAGGTATTTTGAGCTCACTCAATGTCAAGTGATTCGACTACTTCTCTAACATAAACCAATGGTCAACGATGCAATGCATGAATGGGGTTTTTGTTTGCAATAACCCTATCTATGCTGTCATTATGGTCCTTGTCAATGAAAGAGAAGCATGCCTTTCACTTCTTACATACCTTGGTCACATCCAGATCCAACCAAATCATTTTCTCAACCAATCCAAATCCAACCAAAACTTTTTCAGACCACTCACATTATCATAACCCATTCACACTAGTTTCTATGGACAACAATACACATGGAAACTATCAACCACACAAATTATGTCAAGCACAAACCATTACTTGTTGAAGCATAAACATACTCATTTCATTTTTAGCATACATCCATCACTAATATGGAAAATTGCTAGGGATGAAAACCCCACATCACCAATGTTATAGAATACACCATCACATAATATGGAAAAGGCTATAACATCATCATACCCTCATCATTTCACACATGACCAAAACAATCATCAAACATTTTCACTCTTCTTCTGAACTACATTGGCTTGAGGCCCTTACAATTAGGGCTATGTAGGCAGCACTCAGTTCACATGGACTCTTTTGGGGTTAGCTCAGCCATTTGCCCATTTGTCTCCCTCATGACGTCGGCCATTTGTTTGTTCATCTGCTTGCTGGACAAACCATATTACCTTTAACCATGACTTAACCTCATCCAACCCACATCCATAACCGACCCTCTTCCTCCCTTTTAGGGAGAACTACATTGGCCTAAGGCCCTTCAAATAGGGGCTATGTAGGCAGCACTCAATTGACATGGGGTCCTCTGAGGTTAGCTCGGCCATTCCTTCGTCCATCCATCTAATGAACCAACTATCTATACCAACTCAAAATCATGACCTCTCCAACTAGCCCTGACACTGAATTAGTTACCTAAACTTCTCATGGGGCACATTGGAGATCACATAAATCTCCTTGACCACAAAACCCGCCACTTGAGATCATACCATGACTCAACCCGACTCGACCAATGACCTTAGAGATTGAGACTATCTCCTTAGACCACGACCACTTTTGAGACAACTATGCCTTGGTTGTTTTGATTGCATATATGCTACCTCACAAATAGTTATCAAAATTGTACAGACATCATATTATGACCCTCACACGTGTTGTCAGATCGCGCTCCAATTAATCATCAATATTTGTGACATTTTCATGTTTTCCAGGAGCACTTCCTGAGCTCGGGATACTTGGAACATGACGACCATTAGAGCTACAGCTTTGATCATTTAACCCAATCAGCTATGACTAAATGTTGGGGACTGATTATTTAAATTTTAGCACTCCTCGACCTTTGACTGTGACAATTTGACCTACCTATCACGTGAAGTGGCATACGCACAATCTCAACTATTGCAATGTTCACACTCAACCTTCACCATACCCATCCACTATCTGTCAAATCGGCACCCAATATTAGGTTACCTTCCCTCAACTCTCAGCTTGAGGGGGAACACCTCATCCCACACCTAGGGTAACTTACTCTTGTTTTTGTCTTGCAGTTTGTCAATAACAACTAACAAGACAAAAAGAGGAAAATGTAAACACCAAAATTATGTCTACTCCTTGGTCAACCCCCCTTGGTCCCCTTGGTTCACTTATAAACTTTTCTAACCCACACACTTATTAATTTAAAATAAATTACCTATTTTAAATTAATAACATCACCCTTGACACATCACCCATGACACCTCACCTTTCCCTTGGATACCCCCATTTATCACCCTATGACTAATCATAATTACCTAAGACCTATTTCAACTCCCCCACTAATCCTTGTGCCTATTAAACCCACCCTTTGGACCGTTCACTAACGGCAGCTAAACTTGGCAGACAGAGGAATGGGCAAAAGGCTAAAAATAGCCTTTTTACCCATCTTCTAGCCACCGACGTCGGTTACCCATCGATCGACACTGGTGAAATCACCGACGTCAGTTTCTTAAAACCAAATTTTGCCTGAATCGATTACAGTCGAATGCTAATTCTCTTGCTTCTAGAATTCAACCTCTCTCTCTCTCTCTCTCCTAGATGCATACCATGCATCACAGGCTATAGGAACTCTGCATCAATCACTCCACACCTAATTGAAACATTGTAGGAAGTCTTCTACATCAACCGCATTGGGAACAAGCATTCAGACCCCTAATTGTTTAGCAAGCAAGAGCTTAGTATTCTTCTTTTATTTCATTTTGATAATTTAGAAAGCATTTGCAATTAGCTTCTATTTAGCATTTCTAAATATCATCAACCAGACCTGACTTTCTTCCTGGAGAGGCTGAGAGGCCTTCCCCATATCCTTACTCCTTTTGACAACCTATCCTCTACCCCTTGTCCCTTTTAAGACTCTATTGACTTCCCTGCAATCTTGCACGGACCTCCAAACTCCTACAGACCTCCCAGACTCCTTTGTCGCCCATAAACCCATCCAAAACCCATCCAAGGCCATTGCCCTGATCGACATCAACCATTTCCCCTATCGACGTCATCAGACTAACCGATGTCGGCAACCTTGACAAATTGACGCCGGTAAAACTACCGACATCAGTGACTATGACAAACCGACAACAAAATATAGGTACATATTCTCTATTTCTTTTGTTTAGTCTTTCACCATTTCTCTTTCTAGCAACACTCTTTTATCAACTAGTGGACTGTCATCCCTCAAGGAAGTCTTTACACTTCTGGGACCGAGCTTTGCTTGGCATTCCACCATATATCTATCTAACATTTTCTTTGTTTAAGTCTTTCTTATCTACAGGTGTCATCCTCCACAGCCAAAGAGGAGCTCCTTCAATTGTCTGGATATGGTGCACAACTTCATCCAGGTATCATCTAACCCCTGACCATTTAATCTTTAGTTTCTTCCTTCCTTCTGAATGTGAAAAGTGAAAATGAGTAGAAACATCTATGATAAGTTTTTAAGAACCCTGAGAGTCCCCCAATTAGAGATGCATGTAACTCTTTCCATTCAAATTTGTCAGAGGATAAATTACCTTGCTGGAGATTCTGAATCAAAACTAGTGTATCCTTGTCTTACTCCCATTCTAACCTAGCTTCATCCACCCAATCTACTTGCAACATGGACATTGCACAAAGTAATGCTTTTGTGGATGCATCCCGTCTAGATAGTGCATCTGCTACTACATTATCTTTACCCTTCTTGTAGATGATTTCAAAATCATAACCCAACATTTTGGTTACCCATTTTTATTGTTCCTCAGATGATAATCTTTGATCCAAAAATTATTTGAGACTATCATAATCCATTTTCACCTTAAAGTGTCTACCCATCAGATAAGGCCTCCATTGTTTAACTGCATGAAGAATAGCCATCATTTCTTTCTCATAGATAGGTTTTTGTAGATTCTTACCTTTGAATTGATGACTTTCAAATGCAATGGGTCTTCCTTCCTACATTAGTACTACCCCTAATCTAGACCCAGAAGCATCACATTCAATAGTGAATGTGATGCAGGAGCATCTACATACATCTTGGGAAGACATGGTTATGTTGGGATGCAAGTCATGATTGAATTCAAATTCAATTTATTGTATTCCCCCCCCCAATATGTTGTTAATGAAGAGTAATTGTAAAAGGTAAAAATTTAATGTAAAATATATATATATATAAGAGTGGGTAAAGGAGAATATCCTACGTTGGGGCTGTTGAGAAAAGAAAGGAGGAGTGGTTGAAATTATGTCAACCTTAGTATATTATTAAAAATTAAAAATTGTGTTTGTTTTATCTTGAGCCAAGTTGGGCGTAGAAGTTAAGGAGGAGACTTTTTAAAAACAAAAAGAATAAGATATGCATTGGTGGCATTAGAGGGACGAAGAGGAAGAGAAGGAGGATCTCCTTTAGAGAGAGGAGGAGTCACAAAGGCCATTCAGCCTGTATTATGCAATAAAAATATTATGAAGGAAGCCAATGGAGGCTATTGGCTGGCGTCAAGAATTTGGCTTTGGAAGCCATGGATCTAGATCATGTATTGAATTGTAAGTATCCTTGTTTGTTTAAGAAAGATGGCTATTTATTTTCATGGTAATGATTATGCAATAATTATTTCATTGGTAGAATTCTAGTTATACATTATAGAGCCCTGTGTGTGTGCTTTTTAGAGCTTAAGGAGACAGATCGCCATTTTTAATCCTTGAGGTTATGGTGGATGGTGAATATAGATGTCTACATGGTAAGAAACACTAAATAGATCTATATAAAATGATAGGTATGAGTTTCAGAATGTGATTTGAACCTGTGAACAGAGTTGTGGGATGCTTAAGCATAGACAGACCCAACTGTGTTATAAAATAACTTGCCAGTTGATAGGCCTGAGGAAGTGCGGTTTATACCGAATTTGCACCTTAGAAATATGGCAATGTTTTATGCTATTGTACGGTTTCAAACCTGATCCGTAAAGTGAAGGTGGATTTACATCAGAGGTTTGATTGTCTCCTTTCTTCTGATCATTTTGAGGTCGGTTTGGAACTTTCTATGGTTACGATGGATCGGAGTTGGATGTGTTTGTCATTGGTTCTGCTCTATGTAATTTCACCATTAAATGTCCTAGTTTCAGCTTCTAAACCACTATTTTATGAATCTTTCGATGAGGCTTATGAAGGAAAATGGATCGTATCCGAAAAGGAGGAGGCCTGAGAGAAATCTATTGAAGCCACAATAAAAAAAGAACCCAAATGGGCGTGGAGGTATGCTGTCATTTTTGGGAAATAGCTCAATAATCATTAAAAAAGTCCCATGAAGATGTAGGAATTTGTCTTTCCAAGGAATAGAATACTGGTTTACAGGTCAAGGGTCTCCCAAATCAAGGAGAGCAAGCTTCTATTGGACATGGTTGATGAATGGTAAAATCAAGAGTTGGAGAATGAAAGCTACCACAAAAGGCTGAACATGGATGAATCTTCAATTTTTTGGGACATGGATGAATCACAATTAGATATTGAACTACTTTGATGCTTTTGCATTGATATTTTTATGCTTGTGAATACATGACTATGCATCATAAAGAAGCTCATTGGGAGGACCAGATGTGACTATCTAGGAAACTGTCCAAATTTCAGAAGAATCCAAAAGATGACATAAGAGAAATTATTTTGTCAATATTGTAGTTAAGCCCTATTTGCAGCCTGATAATAGTGCATCATTTTTGGTATTAGAGCATGTAATCTCCTGGAAAAAGGAAAATTTTGTACTCTTCTAATCAATTTTTGCAGATATAATGTACTTTGTGAAGTTGCAAATTTTAAAAAAAAATTGTAGTGATTAAAGCAAGTGAAGAAGGTAATAAGAGAGTTATTGACAAGTTGTTTTCAAGCTCTTTAAAGAGTAATTGTTGTTGCAGTGAAGAAGTTGCAGGTTCAAGGCAGTCAAGCCATTGAGGCTTAAGAGGAAACGAAGCCAAGGAAAGCTTAGTGAAGAGCCAAGAGAAGCTCTAGAAGAAGAGCAAGTGAATGCTCAAGAGGAAGATCCAAAGCAAGGTAAGCTTAGATTTGTGAAATTATTGATATTTGGTTAAAGTAATGTCATATTTCAGAGCATTGACTCAGTGTGAAGCTCAATAAAACCATTAAATAGGATCAAAAGACTAGGGTGCAGAAGACCTAGGTGAGGACCTAAAGGGATCAAGAGACCAAGGTGAAAAAGACTTGGGTGAAGATCTGAGAAATGGAAATATTGTTGAGAAAAGAGCAGAGCAGCAAGGTACATGAGGGCACCAAGAAGAAAACAATCATCCAAAAGAACAAAGGTATTACCAGCATTGAAATTGATAAAGAGATTGATAGTTTGAAAAGAGATTTAGCTAAGTTTGCAGATAGATATGAGTCTTGGATGCAGATGGACAAGCAAGCATGGGTATGGCCAATGAGGAAAAGGTTGAAGTGGCCAATTGATCTCCTAATGAAGAGGAGAAGAAGGCAAAAGGATATTGCCAAGAAGAGAGAATCCCATAGAGGCAAGAGGATGAGTAGGTTGCCAAGTGAGCAACAAGAGAAAGAGGTTGTGAAAAATGTTCTCATTAAGGAGAACAAGAGAAGAGAAGAAAGAAAAGATGAAGTGCCAGGAAGAGCACTTGAAAAGATAAGAGTGTTGGTGAAGAGAACACTCATAGGGACCTTGTGGTCTCTTATTTTTATATCTAATGTTGTCCTTGCATGGGTAATTACAGGTATGAGCAGCCTTGTGAAGGTCAAAAGAAAGGCCTTGAAGAATGAAGAGATTGGTGCAAGAGAAGACACCAAGTACACAAGTGAATGTGTAGGAGAAAAGAAAAAGTTTGATGTTGTTGATAAAGAAGAAGAGATGCATTGGTTAATGCATGAGGAAGGTGTTGAGGACCCCATACAAGCAAGATAAGAGATAGAAGATGAGGATGACTTCCATGATGCCATTGAATTCCAAGAAGAGGAAAGAAAATAGTTAAGCATAAAGGAAGAAGAAAGTACAAACAATCAAGAAGCTATGCAAGTAAAAGAACTAATGGAGCAGCCCATTAAAGAGGTAAAGGTGATTCCAAAAATTGATTTTTCTTATAAGCATGAAACTATTGATATGCATGTTAGAGAAGCAAAGAGAAAGGTGAAGTTTCCAAATAACCATGGATATGTGATGCCTAAATGGTGGAAGAAGCAAACTCCCAAGCAACAGGAAGTGTTGGTACAAGAGCATGGATGCAGGATGCCTACATGGTTTGAGAAGACAAATGATAAGAAGGAGAAACAAGTATGGGTACCTAAGAAGGCAAAGAGTGAAGATGTGAGTGTTGAGGTAACAACACCAAGAACTCAATGGCGGAAGGTGAAAGTTGACACAAGCAACTAAAGGCGTGAGGATGACACAAGTACATGGAAAGGTAAACAAATGGTTTATGATGATGTTTTTGAATCCTTTAATGATATTTTCATGAGAAATGACAAATGGAAAGTGGCTACGTGGACTAATATGCAGCAAGGAGAGAGTTACAAATGGATGGATGATGAGGAAAGGGGAGAGTATGCAGCAAAGCAATGCCTCATTGAATGCAAGAAACAAACAAGATGGCTTCAAGCAGAGATTGAAGAGAGTAAGGAGACACAAGGTAAGGGTACTTCAATTGTATTTGATGAGTATATTGAAGAAGTTGTTTTGTATGAAGATATCTCAAGAAAGGATGAGATGAAGAGTAAGGCTAGTAAGGAACAATCAATCTTTCAAGTTGATAAGCCCAAGTTTGATGAAGAGAATGGTGAGATAGATGAGATCTTACTAAAGAAAGAGTTGAGAATGTTGGAGGAGCTATTTGGTAATTCAAGAGAGATGAATGAAGGTACAAGCCATGGTGAAGACACCATTGGGAAGAGTGAAGCAATAAAAGAGCAAACCCAAGAGGCCAAGACAATTTTGGTCAAGGAACAAGAACATGGAGACAGCCAAGAGGCTTCATGGCCTAAATATTTTGATTCTAAGGTGGCTTTGAATGGTTTGTATGTAGGTATGAAGGTAGCTAAAGTGAATGACATACATGAGTCATTGGAGAAGCTCATGAAACAAGAACAACAAGAAAATCTAGAAGACATGTATGAAGATGAAGAAGCATGGAAGCGGGAGATGGCAGCTGAGAAAGAAATGAGAAGGACATATCTAAAGAGGAAGAAAATCAAAATGAAGGACAAAGACTATTCCAAACAAAGACAAGCATTGGTATTCACAACAAGACCTTAGGATCCAGGCATATAGTGAAGACTAAAACATTGAGGAGATATCTGTTTCTAGAGGGAGAGTATGATGCAAGAGCATCTACATACATCTTGGCAAGACATGGTTATGTTGGGATGCAAGTCATGATTGAATTCAAATTCAATTTATTGTATTTCCCCCCCAAATATGCTGTTAATGAAGAGTAATTGTAAAAGGAAAAAAGTCAATGTAAAATATATATATATATATATATATATATATATATATAAGAGTGGGTAAAGGAGAATCTCCTACGTTGCGGCTATTGAGAAAATAAAGGAGGAGTGGTTGAAATTATGTCAACCTTAGTATATTATTAAACATTAAAAACTGTGTTTGTTTTATCTTGAGCCAAGTTGGGTGTAGAGGTTAAGGAGGAGACTTTTTAAAAACAAAAAGAATAAGATATGCATTAGTGGCATTAGAGGGACGAAGAGGAAGAGAAGGAAGATCTCCTTTAGAGAGAGGAGGAGTCACGAAGCCCATTCAGCCTGTATTATGCAATAAAAATATTATGAAGGAAGCCAATGGAGGCAATTGGCTGGCGTCAAGAATTTGGCTTTGGAAGCCATGGATCTAGATCATGTATTGAATTGTAAGTATCCTTGTTTGTTTAAGAAATATGGCTATTGATTTTCATGGTAATGATTATGCAATAATGATTTCATTGGTAGAATTTTGGTTATACAGTATAGAGCCTTGTGTGTGTGCTCTTTAGAGCTTAAGGAGACAGATTGCCATTTTTAATCCTTGAGGTTATGGTGGATGGTGAATATAGATGTCTGTATGGTAAGAAACACCAAATAGATCTATAGAAAATGACAGGTATGTGTTTTAGAATGTGATTTGAACCTATGAACAGAGTTGTGGGATGCTTAAGCATAGACAGACCCAACTATGTTATAAAATAACTTGCCAGTTGATAGGCCTAAGGAAGTGTAGTTTACACCATATTTGCACATTAGAAATATGGCAAAGTTTTATGCTATTGTACGGTTTCAAACCCAATCTGTAAAGTGAAGGTGGATTTACATCAATGGTTCGATTATCTCCTTTCTTCTAATCATTTTAAGGTCAATTTGGTACTTTTTATGATTACGATGGATCGGCGTTAGATGTGTTTGTCATTGGTTCTGCTCTATGTAATTTTGCTGTTAAATGTCCTGGTTTTAGCTTCTGAACTGCTATTTTATGAATCTTTTGATGAGGCTTATGAAGGAAAATGGATCGTATCTGAAAAAGAGGAGCCCTGAGAGAAATCTATTGAATCCACGACAAGAAAAGAACCCAAATGGGCGTGGAGGTATGCTATCATTTTTGGGAAATACCTCAATAATCATTAAGAAAGTCCCATGAAGATGTAGGAATTTGTCTTTCCAAGGAATAGAATACTGGTTTACAGGTCAAGGGTCTCCCAAATCAAGGAGAGCAAGCTTCTATTGGACATGGTCGACGAATGGTAAAAGCAAGAGTTGGAGAATGAAAGCTACCACAAAAGGCTGAACATGGATGAATCTTCAGTTTTTTGGGACATGGATGAATCACAATTAGAGATTGAACTACTTTGATGCTTTTGCATTGATATTTTTATGCTCATGAATACATGACTGTGCATCATAAAGAAGCTCATTGGGAGGACTAGATGTGACTATCTAGGAAACTATCCAAATTTTAGAAGAATCTAGAAGATGACATAAGAGAAATTATTTTGTCAATATTGTAGTTAAGCCCTATTTGCAACCTGATGACAGTGCATCAGAATGTCTTTGAGAAGTCTGGAGTAGCCAAAACTGGAGTGGTGCACATAGTTACTTTTAGTTTCTCAAATGCTTTGGTGGCATCATCATTCCAATGGAAAGCATCCTTCTTTAGCAATGTAGTGAGTGGAGCTACTATGCTGCCATAACCTTTCACAAATCTTCTATAGTAACCTGTTAGTCCAAGGAACCCTCAAAGGTTTTTGAGAGTTTTTGGCATGGGCCATTCCATTATCACTTTGATCTTATGGGGATCAACTTTGACACCTTCATGGGAAAAAATGTGACTGAGGTACTCTACCTCCTGTACTCCAAAAGCACATTTAGATGGCTTCACATAAAGTTGGTGCTTCTCCAAAACTATCAACCCCTGTTTCACATGTTGCAGATGGGCTTCCCATGTCTAACTATAAATCAATATGTCATCAAAGAAAAATAGCACAAACTTCCTTTAAAAAGGCCTAAAAATAGTGTTCATCAAGCTCTAAAAAGTAGATGGTGCATTTGTAAGACCAAAGGGCATTACCAAAAACTCATAATGGCCCTCATGTGTTCTAAAAGCAATTTTATGAACATCATCATCCTTGATTCTAATTTGATGGTACCTCGAGCGAAGATCCAATTTTGTGAAATAATTAGCACCATGCAACTCATCAAGTAAATCATCAATTACTAGAATAGGAAACTTATCTTTGATGGTGTACTTGTTGAGTTCCCTATAATCTAGGCACATCCTTCATGTGTCATCCTTCTTCCGCACCATGACCACTGGTGATGAATATGCACTTTGGCTATGCTTGATGATCCTTGCCTCTAGCATCTCATGGACCATCTTTTCAATTTCACTCTTTTGTGCATATGGATATCTATATGGTCTGATATTTGGTGTTAACTACCTAGAATTAGTTGAATGGCATGATCATGTTCTCTTTTTGGTGGTAGTCCTTTTGGCATGGCCCCAAAAATAGATGAGTGGTCCTCAAGAATTATCTATAGATCAGGATGTGTAGATACCTGTGTGGGTTGAACTTTTATGGAGCATAATCATGAAATAATTCCCTCTGCCCCCTTTTTTAGCATCTTGGTCATCTGATGTGAACTAATCAGTTGTGGAGATTTTGCATGTAATCCACATAGTTCAATTTTCTTACCTTCAGAATGAAAGTGCATGAATAGTTTTTAGAATTTCATCTCAATGGCACCTAAGGTTGTGAGCCATTAGACTCCTAAACCAATGTCTATGTTACCCATGGGAATAGCAAACATAAGAGAGTTGAGATTGTACCCACCCATAGTAAGCTTAATACTATGGCATTTGCCTGAATAATTAATTGTGCCACCATTTGCAATCATGACCAGAAATTCTGGTGCTGGGTAGATGAAACAGTTCAATCTAGTGGCCAACTTATGGTTTATAAAGTTATGTGTGCTCCCTGAATCAATCAACATTGTCACCTTCTATTTCTTGAGAAAACCCACCACCTTAAGAGTTTGTGGAGTGCTAATACCTACAAGTGCATGACAAGAGATTGTAGGTTGGGAATCTTCAGGTACCTCCTCTATATCTTCCTCATCATCATTGGAGGCATCATCTGCTTCTTCATCTTCATTTGGTCTCTTGATGTAGAATAACTTCTTCTCAACACATCTATGTCCTTTACTCCACTTGCTATCACAATTGAAACATAATCCTTTTGCACACTTATTTTCAATTTGTTGAGGGGTCAATCTAGTAGGTGGAGGAAATGTTGGTGATGATATGCTATGATCTTTGAAGTGAGTGAATGGCTACTTCTTGTTGGCTATGAATTTTTCCTCAGCTCTACATGCCATGATAATAGAATCAAAAATCTTAAGTGGATTAAACATGTGTACCTCATGTTGAATGTGGTCCTTAAGTCCACCCAAAAATAGGTCATTCAATTTTGCTTCAGAAATTGTCTCCACACGTAAGGATAGGTTCTAAAAATGATGAATATCATCCTTGACAAAGCCAGTTTGTCACAATTTTTCTAGTTGGTTGAAGTAATTCTCTATCACACTATTGCCAAAGTGTAATTATAGCTCCTCTGTAAAAAATGACTAGGTGACATTGAGAGTCATCTTTTTCTTTTGAGCACACAACCATCGATACCAAATGAATTGATCAAGTTCAAGATACAAGGATGCCATGGTAACCTTTTGTCTACCTGGAATCTGATGTAGGTCAAAAAATCTCTCCATTTGGTTGATCCAATTGAGTTGATCTTTTCCATCAAATTTGTGCATATCCACCTTTGGTAATAGGTTCCTCTATGGCCATGGAGTTAGATTTGAAGTAGACTGGTTAGGAGAACCACCCTGGTGGGTTTGTGTAATAGAGTTAGCTTGATGATTTGACTGATTAATGTTCAAATCCATCATTATATCTCCCAAACTATCTTGTATGGATTGCATATTAGATTGTATGTCTTGCACCTCACTCTAAATGCCTCGCACACTATAATCAAGCTGGCTCACTTTATGATCTATGTCAGAAAACCTTGGTACAAAGGGTCTAGTACATCCCCCTTATGACTCCATCTCTTCCTTGTTAGGAGTTTTACTTAAGAGTTTCAGCACCCTTTCCTCGGCCCCGAGTTTGTGGAACTACCATAAAAGGGTTTTACGATGTCGACCCTTATTGGCACTTTTGACCCAACTTTGTGTTAGGTTGTGGAGCTAAAAGCTTCACTGTATGCAGACATGGAGGAGGTTGCTGAGTGTCATAGTCACCAGCGTTAGTTAGGCCAATCGACGTCAGTCAAGGGTGGACAGGAAGTTGCTGACATCGGTCAGAGATCGGTCGACGTCAGTCATCTCTAGACAGATAGCGACCGACGTCGATCGCCTGTGCAGTTCTAGAACTATTAGTTCACAAATAGTTTATTAACGAACTGAATGTTTGCATGTAAAAGGCTAATTTTAGTCTTGAGTTGCATGTCTAATTATTGTAATTAGGTGTCTAATTATTGTTTGCATGGGATCTATATAATAGACTCATGGGGCTGTATTGTAAGCAAGGACAAGGAAGAGATCCTTCCAATTGTAAGATCAGGTTGATCTGCAGGTTGTGCATGATCATGTTAGATCTACATGGTAAGTAAGATCATTTGAGTTGCAATTTGTTGCAAGTTCATGGGAGATCTATTTGAATTACTTTGAGTACTTGTGTATTGGCAATATTGTTACTGACTAGTTGGAGGTGAACAACTCTGTGTTTGAGTTGATTGTTGTGACCGTAATTAAGAGAGAGAACTCTTGATCGAGAATTACTGGAAGTCCTAGAGGTGTGGGAAGCCTCAGAGGTGTGAGAAGAAGTGGCATCTTCTTTATTGTATTTTCTTTTTGGATGAGTTGAATACAAGATTGTATTATCTCTCAAATTCTGTGTTGTTTCTGATTTCTAGTTACTTGTTGATTCTAGTTAAATTTCGTGTTTAGTTACTTATACAAAGGTAATCAATTGTGCTCCTAATCCTGAAAAAGTGGTATCAGAGCTAGGGTTGCAGGGAGCAGGTTTGTTTTTTTATTATAGATCACTCTCAGGGGTTTCTGATTGAGTGGGAGTATAGCAATGGCAGAAGAAAGTAAGCTTAGAATGGAGAAATTTAACGACAAGAATTATCAATTATGGAGGATGCAAATAGAAGATTATCTGTATCAGAAAGATTTGTACTTATCATTGGGTGGGGTTACATGCAAGCCCATGGATATGAAAGATGAAGAATGGAAGGTTCTTGATCAAAAGGCTTTGGGATCTATAAGGTTGAGCCTTGCATCATCTGTGATTTCCAACTTATCACAGGCAAAGACAATGGTAGAGTTGACGAAATCTTTGGCAAATTTATATGAAAAACCCTCAGCTTTGAATAAGGTATTTCTTATGAAGCAATTATTTAATTTGTAAATGTTAGAAGGTAGATCTGTACATAGTCATCTTAGTGATTTCCATGGTTTGGTAAACTAGTTAGTTTCAGTTAATATTGTTTTTGATGATGAAATTAAGGCTCTCTTAATCTTGTGTTCATTACCTAAAAGTTGGGATAGTTTGGTAATGGCAGTTAGTAATATTGCGTCTACTTCAAATATCTTAAAAGTGGATGATGTTTTTAGTGTAATTTTGAATGAAAAAATTCATAGGAAAAGCATAGGTGAATCATCAGGGAAGGCTTTGAGTGTTGAAAGAAAGGGAAGGCAAAGAAAGAAGATCAAGCAAGGGAGATCAAGGTCAAAGCTAGGCAGGAGATCCAAATCTAGGTATGGCAGAGTAATCTACTGGAATTGTGGAAAGGCAGGGCACATGAAGAAAGATTGCAGGTCGGTAGAAGATTAGCATGAAGGAAATGAAGAAGTAGATGTTGTAGATGTTGTTGCACAGGATGCTCTAGTATGTTCCTTGGATAAAGTGGAATCTTGGGTTTTAGATTCTGGTGCCTCTTTCCATGCATCCCCAAATAGGGAATTTTTTCATGAATATGTCCAGGGAGACTTTGGAGAAATTTATTTAGGGGATGGTAAGCCTTGTCAAATGGTTGGCAAAGGGAAAGTGCAACTGAAATTGTAGACGGGAAACACATGGGTGTTGAAGGAGGTCATGCATGTCCCAGTCCTGAAGTGGAACTTGATTTCTATTGAAAAGTTGGGTGATGAGGGATGCACAGTAACCCTCACAGTGGACTCTTGGAAAGTTTCCAAGGGTGCACTTGTTTTAGCAAGAGGTAAGAAAGTAGGTACTCTTTATCTATCTACTTGTATTATTGATTCTCCTTCTAGTTTATCTACTTCAACTGTAGATTTAGAGATGTGGCTTCATAGGCTTGGTCACATGAATAAGAGGGGATGCATGTTCTTGAGTCAAAGGGTAAGAGTTCAGATCTGGAAAGCATAGATAGAGATTTCTGTAAGCAATAGAAGAAAGTGAGGTTTCTTCAAACTCATGCTACAAGAAAGGATCGGGTCTATTGCACAAAGAGGAAATTTGATGGTTTTGACAAGAATAGGAAAGCCTTGGTGTTCAAGGAGAAGATGACAAACAGAGATCAATCACAGGGGCTGAATAATTTTAAGCAGGGTAGTTTAGACAGGATTTTGATTCAAAGTAAGCTCGTGGGTAAAAAGTCATCGCTCATAAGTAAACACAAGTATCGACATTAGTCAGGTAGAATTAACGTCAAACAAGCAGGTACCGATGTCGGTCATGTGAAGACTAGAGTCAGTGGTGTTGAGTAGGTTAAGACTGATGTCGGTCAAGGAACCAACGTCGACAGTCAGGTTAGTCGCATGGAACTGACGTTGGTCGGATGTAGACTGAGGGGTGACCGATGACGGTTACTGTCAAAACAGAATTTGGGCGGATAGCAAGCTGTCAAGGAGTCTCAAATGCCCATGAGAAGGACTGAAGGGGTAAGTAAGCCTCAAATTCATTTTTCTCCTTCTTTAGATTACTTATTGCTCACTGATGGTCAAGAACCAAGAAGTTTTAAAGAAGCAGAGCAGGTAGAATCTAGGAAATAGTGGGAGCATGGCATGAATGAGGAATTTGATTCCTTGGATGAGAACCAAATGAGAGATTTGGTAGAGTTGCTAGCCAGAAAGAAAGCACTGAAAGATGAACAGATTCCTAGGTCAAAGAAGAGAGAGAATGGACACGTGAGATGGAAGGCCAGGGTATATGGTCTTGAGCAAGCTGAAAAACAATGGAGGTTTAACCATTGTGTTTTCTTTACCAAGTTGGATAATATTAGCTACATTATCTTGTTACTGTATGTGGTGTGTATGCTTGTTGTAGGGTGACACATGTAGGGAGTTGTTGAGCTAAAGGTAAAGTTAGTTCAGAGGTGTGTCATGAGGAATCTGGGAGCAGCAAGATTCTTTGGCATGAGAATGTCTAGAGACATGGAAGATCATAGGTTGATTTTGTCTCCAGATGATTGTGTGAATAAGGTAGTGGCGAGGTTCAATATGCAATATGCAGAACCAATTTGCACACCTATGGATGGACAGTTCACAGAGCAGTGTCCCAATTCACATAATGAGGTTAAGTGCATGGTATGTACTAGACCTGAGTTTGCCCAAGCAGTGGGTGTTGTCAGAAAGTTTGGGGTCAATTTAGAAAAGAAGCACTGGAAAGTTGTTCAGTGGATTCTTAGGTATCTGAGAGGGACCAACAGCAGGTATACATGCAATGCAGGGTCAAGCACTTCTCTACATGGGTATGTAGAATCGGATGTGGCAAGGGACTTGGATGACAAGTGTTGCACCACAGGATGTGTGGTGATTGGTCTTCAAGATTAATCTTGAAGAGGAATACAAGCCAGGAAACAAATTAGATGATGTACAGGTATAGGTACAGGTGCAATTGTTTATCTCCAAGTGAGAGATTTTTAGGTTGTAGAGCTAAAAGCTTCACTATATGCAGACATGGAGGAGGTTGCTGAGTGTCACAGTCATCAGCGTCAATTAAGCCAATCAACGTCAGTCAGGGGTGGACAAGAAGCTACCAACATTGGTCAGAGATCAGCTGATGTCGGTCATTTCTAGACAGACAGTGATTGATGTCGATCGCTTGTGCGATTCCAGAACTGTTAGTTCACGAACAGTTTGTTAATGAACTAATTATTTGCATGTAAAAGGCTAATTTTAGTCTTGAGTTGCGTGTCTAATTATTGTAATTAGGTGTCTAATTATTTTTTTCATGGGATCTAAATAATAGACTCATGGGGCTATATTGTAAGCAAGGACAAGGAAGAGATCCTTCCAATTGTAAGATCAGGTTGATCTGCAGGTTGTGCATGATCATGTTAGATCTACATGGTAAGTAAGATCATTTGAGTTGCAGGTTGTTGCAAGTTCATGGAAGATCTACTTGAAGTACTTTGAGTACTTGTGTACTGGCAATATTGTTACTGACTGGTTGGAGGTGAACAACAACTCTGTGTTTGAGTTGATTGTTGTGACCGTAATTGAGAGAGAGAACTCTTGATCAATAATTACTAGAAGTCCTAGAGGTGTGGGAAGCCTCAGAGGTGTGAGAAGAAGTGGCATCTTCTTTATTGTATTTTCTTTTTGAATGAGTTGAATACAAGATTGTATTGTCTCTCAAATTCTGTGTTGTTTCTGATTTCTAGTTACTTGTTGATTTTGGTTAAATTCCGTGTTTAGTTGCTTATACAAAGGTAATCAATTGTGCTCCTAATCCTGACACTTTGACCAAGCAATTTTGGAATTATGTCACCCTCAAATAAAAATATAAAAAGAACATACCACAGCCAAATTTTTCTAAGTTTTCTAAAAATGTAAATAACTCAAAAAAAATCTTTGAATTGCACACTATAGAGCAATTTTATGAAAAACCATAAAATAGTGATAACTTTTGTAAAAAAGATCTAAATGAGCTAAAATTTTAATGGAATATTAATTTGATTATTTCTCAACTCTAGTATAAAATTTACATATAAATTTGTGACCATTTTTTATATATCACAAAATTTAAAAATTTAGTGTTTCACCCACAAGATTGCCCAAATCGCAGCTCTGATACCACTTGTAATGAGATTACTTCAAGAATTAAGTATAATAGCAGAATTATATCCAAATATTACTAAAATATATCCAAATATATGATAATAGATAAGCCACTTTGAGGGAGAAACCTCCACAATCTTCAATACGAGCAGAATTCACAATATGATGATAAATAATTACCCACTACCTCCTATATATAGTCTATTTAGGCCATGGTTACTCCATAGGCCGACCTACTAATCAAAAGAGATCATAGATAAATGTAATATAACATCAAAGAGGGATAATTAAGCCACAAGTCAGCTAATACTATCCTCATACATGTGATAGGTTAGGGGTGTAACATATTTAGGGAGGAAGTGTTATGGAAGTAACCATATGGCAAGGTAGTTAGCAATATTAGCATACCAAGGTGTGGTAAGGGTGAGGGAGAACAAGTTATCATTTAAAAATAAGTCATCCACTATGGTATCCTCTTGAGTGGATTGTAGGTGTGATAAGAAGTCAACCACGACATTATCCTTACCAAGCTTATCTACAATGGTTAGATCAGATTCTTGTAATAAGAGCAACCATATTATCACTCTACCTAGGACAACTAGTCTATTCATAAGATATCAAATGGTTGTATGGTCTATATAAATAAATAATTGATACCCTATGATGTAGTGATGGAACTTGTTGATAGCATAGACTACTACCAAGAACTCTTTTTTAGTAACTGTGTAATTTAATTATGTTGCATGTAGGTTCTTGCTTACAAAATATATAGCATAATTAGGTGATTCCTATTTTGAGCCTAGCACAGCTCTTAGGGTAGTATCTAAAGCATCTATGTGAATATGGAAGGGAAGCTTCCAATCAGGACCACATAGAATAGGGGTGGTGGTCAATAATTCCTTCAATTATTTGAAGTTTGTATCACAGGAAAGAGTCCAGATAAATTTAGCATCTTTAGTCAAGAGAGTGAACAATGGTGTTGCTACTTTTTTGAAATTGTTAATAAATATCCTGTAATAACTAGCATGTCCTAAAAAAATCTTGACATCTTTCTATTTTTGAGGAATAGTTTGGTTTTTTATGATACTAATTTTTGCAGGGTCAACATTAATTCCTTCAGCAAATACATGATGATTTAAGACAATGCCTTCTATCATAAGCATGTAGCATTTCTTGTGACTTAAAGACAAATGGTGCTCCTGATATCATTACAACACTTTCTCTAAGTTATTTAGGCACTCATCATATATTTCTCCATAAATAGTGAAGTCATCCATATAGATTTCTACACATTCATTGGCCATATTTGCAAAGATACTCAAGACAACCCTCTAAAATGTTGCAGGAGTGTTACACAACCCAAAAATTAATATAATATAAGCATAAGTACCCTAGAGACAAGTGAAAGTGGTCTTCTCCAGGTCCTCAAGATCAATCTTAATCTAGTTATAACCATTGAAGCCATCTAGACAGGCAAAATATTTCTTCCATGCTAGTGTGTCCAACACCTAATCAATGAAGGGTAGAGGAAAGTGATCCTTTCTGGTTGTTGTATTAAATTCTATGAAATCCATGCATACATGATATTCTAAATTTTTATTTGGTATAATTACCAATGGTGAAACCCATTCACTGTTTAAGATGGGATATATAAATCCAGTAGTCACAAATTTTTGTAATTCCACTTTGACTATTTCTCTAAGAGCTAGATTCATCCTACATAATGGATGTTTGATTGGTTGGCACTCTTATTTGATATAGATATGATGTGTGCATATTTTTTATTTGATTCTTTTTATATCCTCATAATCCCATGTAAAAGTGTGTTGGTTTGCATGTAACATGCTGACTAGATGCTTTTCCTCAATTGACTCCAAATTGTTATTAATAAGCAATGTTTTCCCTGGAGAGATTTCAATTTATTGTGAGAGTTATTTCATCATTTCTATATTGATAATGAATCTAGTTTGGCTACATATATGAGGTAGTAACTGGTGGAATATTACCTATACAGATGCATCAAAATTATCTTCTTCCTAAAGACTAGAAAATGGGCACTCAACACATTGCAGGTGGTTGAGATCTACAGAATGAGTTTGGTAATTATTCTAGAGAACATTGGAGAAAATTGTATGTTCTTCCTAATTATCCAAGGTGCATGCATGGTCTATGGTGAATATAGGAATCTATAGAGGCTACTCTACCTCATCTTCTTCATCCCATAATAAATTCTCTAGTGCCAAGGCTGACTATGTTGGGGGTTAGAAGACCAACTTCTTAGTGTGGTTGCCATTAGAAATCAACATGTCACCTAATTTGTATATGATGAAGGTATCAATTGTGGCAAGTCAATTTCATCCTAAGATAAGAGGATATCTACCCAAATTAGACTTTGATTATAGCATAATAAAATATGTAAGATGATTTGAAGAATTTGTAGTAATGACAAGATCCTCAATGGCTCTTTCCAAGCCGACTGTAGACCTATCAGCAATTTACAGTATTATAGATGTGCGATAAATATTATTTAGTTTGTTCATGGTTTTAGTTGTCATTACATTTATTACAGCCCCTAGGTTTATCAATGTATTAGACAGTTATTGATCATGGATCTAGATTTTTACTATTGGGCATCCTAGATCTAAATATTTCTTTGGTAGGGTGTTTCCTAGCATAATGTCTACCAGCTAACCAATCACATGCACTATATTGGGATCCTTCTTCCTTTCAGGTTTACATAGACATAAGTCTCTAATAACTATGGAATATATGGGTACATCCTTGATGGCCCGAAAGAGAGGAATTTCAATACAAATTATTGAGTTGTCTTATGAAATCAAATTTAGGCTCAATTTCATGGTGTTAAAGGCTAAGATGTTTTGGAAATTGTGGGGTTGCTTCATCAATAGCTTTATTTCCTAGTTTAGAGAGTTATTATGATGCTGAAGGTGGGTTAGCATGATCTTCTAGAGTTTCTTGATCTGGCTCCATTATTAAGGGTGAGGTTGGGGGTGGTAAAACCTTTCCTAAATGTAGGTGAATCTCATTGATGTTCATTATATATGTCAGGTACTAGACAGGTCCAGTACTAAATGTTGACTATACTAACTTATTTCTAGGATTCCTCACAGGTTGAGTAGGGAGCTGATTAGGCTTGGGTGTAGCTTGTATATTGAGCATAAGAGTAGGAGGTTGTTATTGTTGTGGAGGAAATCCTCCCAGATGGTTTTCCCAAGGTTGATTGGGTTTTTAGGGTTGTTGCCACTAGTTTGTGAATGCTGGGTATTGGGGTGGTTACCAAGCTTGTATCCAAGGTTGGGATACATTTTATGGAGGTTGTTAAGAGGTGGTGGGGTAGATTTTCTAAGGTGTATTCTATTTGGAATTAAGAGGTGGGACATTTATCCATGGACTAGTCCAATTGGGAGTAGTATTTACAAATTATGAATTAAAAGAGGTAGAATTTTCAAGAGGTGGATTTGATCTCATACCTAGATAAGATGGTCATTGAACCTATGGCTTTCTTTGTGAAACATAGAAAACCTGATCTGCACCTCCTCCTATAGCGTGTAGCTCTACTATTTCTAGTTCTTTAGTTGTGATGTTAGCTACTTTAGCTCGAACCTTGTAACACCTACAATTTGTTTTCTTCTTCTTACAATCTGGATAATAGATGGTCAAAGATTGATCCAAGGTTATTTACTTTTATCTTGAGTGTAGGATATCTATTTGGGTAGCCAAATGACTAATGATATCCTATTTTATGTCTTGTAATAAGTTACTAACTATAGATTTTGATAGGTTACTTGTAGCTGTGAGTGGAAGCTTGTTGCCCTTGACTTTATTTATGATAGACTTGGAATAATTCTTACTCAATTCCTTGATGTGTACAAATAGCATATGGTAGATATCTCCCCCACTCATTAGGTCTAAGGCTTCCAGACAATATTCTTAGACTCCTTTCAAGAAGATGAGTTTTAGAGGTTCTTCTCCTAGTTCACTTTGCTTGAATTTTTATACATTGAACATGAACCATTCAACATAGTCTTCCAAAGATTCATCCCCTTCTTGAGTCATCCTAAAGATGTCATTTCTTATATAATTTATTTCTCTTCCATATTCCTAATACTTAGCCAAAAATTTCTTTTTCATGTCCTCCCAAGTGTGGACTGAATTACTACCCAATCCCATGAACCAACGAAGTGTTGAGTCTTTGAGAGTGGCTAGAAAATGTTTCAATTTCTATGCATCTTGCTTGTAGTCATAGATTCTATAGAGGATATTAAATTCAAACAAAAATGTGTCTGGGTATTTTGATAATATACCTTTAAAATTAGGTAAGGTTTAGGGCTGGATATTTTTCATTTGTGTTACACCTATTGCATTTGGAATAAGAAATTCAAAAGTAACTGTGTCTAGATTCCTATTGTCATCTAAGAATTCTCCTCCGTTTATGATGGATTTTCTTGTGATATGGATATCAAAGGTACTCAAGATCCAATTTTCAAATTACATATTAGTCCCTTCATTAGCATGATAGTAGATGTTTATCTATTGATCTGCAGTCTTTCTACCTGATGAGAAATCTAAAGATTCTCCTAAGCTTTCTTTGATTTGTTCAAGAAAGCCTTGTTGGAATGTTATTATGATGTTACTTTTTGAAGTGTTTAGTTCATGAATTTATTCTCCTTCATTTCTCTTTACTAACTCAGCTAATGTTTCCTCCACTTTTTTTTCCTTTTTCAAATCCAATAATACTTATTCTACAAGTTACTTCCTTCAGTCTGTAGTGTTTCTTTCTTCAAGAGCCCTCTGGCTTATGGTATTTTTTCAATAGGATTATTAGTTTTTGTAGGTATTTATGGTTCTTTCCTAGTAGTAACTTATGACTTGTTTGATAAGAATCTCCCTTGAAAATCTCTTTCTCTATGCATAAACATTGTGCCACACCTTTCATTTGTCATGTCCCTTCTTGCATAGGATTAGTGTCTTTTTTATTTTTCATGTATTCTAAGGGGTTGTTTTAGAATTTAAAAAAAGTAAAATAAAGGAGTGCAAAAATGAAAATGATTGGAATTGAAATTTTACTTCTAGAAAGTAGTAAAGTTATCTATTGAAAGTGGGAAAATTACACTAGAAAGCAAAAAATGAAAGTGAGAAAATTATCCTAGAAAATAGGAAATGAAATCAAGAAAATTAAAGGCACACTTTGTGGAAAATAAATCACTCTTGTAGGAAAGTAAATTCTAAAAAAAAACATGAATTAAGTAAATTACAAGATTACAAAGAGCCATTCAAGGTTGTGCACCATCAACATCCAAAAACTTAGACATCTGGTATAAGACATCATATTGTCCTCACTCACATTGCCTGATTGGGTAGGATAGTGCATCAAAAATGTTGTGCACCATCGACATCCAAGGACTTAGACATCTGGCATAAGACATTGTAGTGTCCTCACTCAACTTTCCCAGCTAGGTAAGACAGTGCATTAATCAATATTGAAAAGCAATAATTGATTCTAAAAACAATTGACACCCTCCCTAACAACAGTGTTAAAATATTGTGCAAACTTATTACCCAATTAATACCATATTTTTGAGTCTAATTAACACTAATTGTCAAGCCAGGGTACATATACTTTTCAAAGATGCCAGCACTATATATGCATTATTGATCCATAAACTATCTTGCTTACTAGTTGTAGTACAATAAACTTTTACTGAATTCACCATATAGTTATACTATGAAACTATTATGACAGAAATATATAAATACTTCACACTTATGATTAACACATGCATCACACTTTATATAATAAAAATAATAATGAAATCAACTTAAATAATACACTTAACTAAGAAGGGTCAGGATCTTCACTGCAACTCCTTTTGAGGGGGCCCTTCCTCATTTAGAACTAAGTTTCAATCCTTCTCCAAGAGACTTGCAAAAGCTTCTTACATAATTAACCTTATCATTACTTAGATATGTAGTAATTAAAGATTGCTACAAAAGATTACGATATTCAAAATGCAATGGCTTCTATAATTCTACTATTATGTTATAATCTATCCAACTCCTAATCTAATCTAAGTTCTGTCATTAAATACAGAACATGGTTTATTAGATTTTAACCAAAAACACTAAACTAGGAAAAAATATAAATACTTAGGAACTATCCCAATCAACCTTCAAGTGGTTAGTAACTGAAGTTACTTGTTTTAGGCCTAACTGGGTTAAGGACAATGTATACTGTTTTGTTGTTGTTTTTTTGTCTCCTTCCCATTGTCTTTATCTTTCTCATCTTTGGAAGCACATCCAAGTTTCTTTGCATGTGGGGAGTATATACAATAGCTATGGGCCTTTTCAATCATTCATTTGGTTCCCAAGATAGCTAAATGTGTCCTTAAGATCTGATCACAACAATAGTTATGTTTTATGCAATGGTTGTAGGTAACCTGTAAGCAAAAGCCTATAGTTGCTGAAAATAATCTACAATGGCTACGGACAACCTGTAAGTGGAAGCCTACAGTTGCTGTGAGTAATCTATAGTGGCTAGAGGCAACCTATAAGTGGAAGTCTATAGTTACTATGGGTGCCCTATAGGTGGAAGCCTATAGTTATTGTAGGTAGCCTATAAGTGTTGTGCCCAAACAAGATTCCTATAGCCTTACATTGCCCTTCAAATGTTTGTTAAATAAAGTTACACAAGTATAATCTAATCAAATAAAAAGCATCATTAATTCATAACATATATATATCAATGCACATACAAAATCATAAATTCATTCATTCATTTGTACGAGTCATGGATGGTTATGGAGATTTACATAGAAAAAGATATATATTATGTATGGATGAGGCTATAAAATAGAGCAACTGGTGGTCTCATCATATTCTTTGATGAGCCTACATAGATCATCATCCTATTCAAAGTGTTATGGTTAACAATGGGTCAAGTATTAACATGTGCACTATCACACTTTTATAGCATTTGGGGTGTTTAGAGTAAGATATTTATCCTACAAAATAGTTATTTGTGGTTTTAGTGGCCATGCTCAAAGCTCCATTAGGGAGATTGTACTTCCACTATAGGTTAGACCAGCACATGTAGCCACTAGATTCTTAATAGTCCTTGGTGTAGGTATATTTGACATGTTGTTGGGTAGGCCATGGATAAAACTATGATCCATCTCATCTATCATGTACAAATGCATTAAATGTATACATGCAAATTAGGTGATCACAGTCGAGGGTATTTCATATGAGTATCATTTACCTATCCCATAGGTAGTCACACCATAGTTACTAGTTACAGTTCTAAGCACAATTCCTATTAGTATACAATAAAGCTTAGTTGAGATGCCAGTACAAGTGATGTCGACTCCTATAGTGTTACCATGTACACATACTCTCCCATAAAGACCATTATTAGAGAGAAACCTACGTCAGATATATGTTGTAAATTCTAGAGGGCCTCCCTATACTTCATTTCTTTTGAGATAAATATTATTGAGTTCTTAGGGTTCTCATCACATGGCACCTATGTCATTGACAACATTTTCTACTAGATGGGTCACTAAGGCCCCTACAGTTTATAGACACTAAATTCAGTTTCACAAATTGCTAGCACCACTTCACAGGCAGTGTCAATTATATATCACTTAGTACAGTAGGTTCTAGGACCTCAGTTACCTTTTCATATAATGTCTACGATCATTGTTTCTTTATTTGGTAATGGCCACATTAATAGTGAGTCTCCCATGAGACTCATTGGTTAGTATTATTACTCCCTTCTTGTACATACTTTATTTATTTCTTTTTCATGTTGCTTATACATAGCTTATATCCAAAAAATATAAAAATAATATAATATGTCAAAACACAAAAACATTCAAATATGTATTTAAAAAATACAAAACTATAGATTGTATACATTGCCATGTTTACACTTCTTATATTTTTTAGACACTACATATGCTAGCTATATAATATAATAATTTTTATCATACATACATGTTTTATTTGTACTTTTTGAGTGCTTGCAGATTTTTATAAGATTCAGGTCCACTACATCAATCCAAATTTTATACTATCTACCCAATGGGGGCATACACACACATACACAAGCTCCTCATTTGAAACATTCACCCACTTGGGGGCACCCTATATACAATTTTGATTACAAAATTACATCTTTCTACACTCTACATCAAAAATTTAGCATTGTTATATCTTGATATTGATCATGCTACACCTACTTAGATTTTTGTCAAATACTACTACTTTAGACTCATCATATGCACATCTTAGCTCTTATATAGATTTGTATCACATGTTCATGCATACATTAATTTATAGCTTTCCTACTTTAGACTTGATTCTATCTCTATGCTTCTTCTATTTGAAGGCGTTTGAATATGGCATTGCTCTATGGCTCTATGCCACTTCTTTCCATTATATGTATGATGTGGACATATGCCCGTGTCCTTGTGTGTGTTTTATTAATTGTGTATGCAGATATTTTAACATGTCCTTCCATGTGGATATAAGCCAACTTGCTTGTTGTTTGTGTATGTGGACATTTCAACATGTCCTTATATGTCTTGTTTTCTCAAATTTAGTGACATGTGCCTGTGTCCCTTGTATTGTGGCCCCTTGGCCTACTTTGTGTGCCTCATGTGTGTTGTATTTATGATTTATTGTATGCATCATGGACATGACACTTGTCTCTTACTTATTACACACTCCATTTTTAGATTCCATGAGAGACCTCATACATCTCCCCTTCCTACTTGGGTGTTGTGATGGACATCATGCCCCATCCCCCTAAGTAGCTACTCAAATATTACTCAGATTTGTTGTTCATTGATATTATTATATCTATCTTAATATCCTTGTGAATGTTAGACCTAACATACATCATACATTAAAAACTTATGCTCAGATTATCTTACATTTGGATGTTGTATGCTCATTATATTGGTTTATTACATAAATTTCACATATGCTCTAGCTAATACACATTTTTACAAAGGTTTTCCTTTTAAACAAAGTTATTGCATAGGTACAATAACTCCCCTCAAAATAAGGGCTATTGATAGGGGTTTATCATAGAGATTAGGCTATTCAAATGCACTCACATTACAATTTTCAGCACATAGGCTCAAAACACAAAAATTAGATTCAAGGAAACATATTGGAAAATAGTGACATAGAGATCAATTACAGTTTCACAAAAATCATAACAACCTTACATTAGCAACCAAATTGGGACATTAACACCACATGGAACTACTATCTAAGATATGGTGCTATTATCCAGTAGCCTCAATTTTTAAAAAAAAATCCAAATTGGCTAAAAAAGTACAATGTGTACAGTTTAGGTATGCACATGTTTAGTTATAGATTACCATTTTTGGCTCAATTTAGCATAGATTCATACCAGTGTTTTCAGATTGGGGGCATCATGTGTGACATGATCATTCTTGGTTCATTTTAGATATTCAAATACAGATTATTACAACTCAGTCTAGAATCTATATGCTCAAATATCATATTTGGGGGCATGTGTGTGGTGCATTATTTCCATATGCTCACTTATACATCGGTTGATTGGATGGAATGAAAAACTCCATGTCATTATTTATGTTGTACACTTTAGAAACCATGCTCTAGGTTACACACCAAATTCATGCCTTCCTCCATCTATAATGGTTGGCATTCCCAAGTGGTTCAAAGCTACCTAATATACATGATTGGTTATAGAGGTGACATCTCTAGTTACACATCTCCAGTTACATTGTGTAGTTTTAGTTTTAGATGCATATATTACACATGGGTAGGAAATTATGGAGTCATAGTATGCTTGAGTTTTTGATCCACCTACATGAGAGGATTGGACACACCATTAGTCAAATCCAAGATATTCATAGGCTATGATCCACCAAGCAGGGGTAGGTAATGATGGAGTCAAAACTAGATTGATTCTTAAGCCACCCACACATGAGGATTGAGCAAGCCATCATCTCAGTCCAATCTATTTATTGATTGATCATTGTTTACATGCACACACACACACACACACACACACACACACACACACACACACACACACACACACACACATGTTATCACCAAGTTTACGAATTAGTTTATGTACCTAGTGAAGTGTATTGATTCATTTCCTCTCTCTTATGTCTTTACTCAGATTTATCTCTCTACTTAGTTTTATTTATTTACTCAATTTTATCTTTGCTTTTGATATCACTTAAGTAAGGACTGATTTATGTAAGTTTAATTTGTAGGACACATAATGGAGCATGTTTCACATACTCAGATCTATATTCATAGGCTTCACCTCTTAAGTAAGTCTAGGTATGCTTATTTTTCCTTTTTCCTGGTCATTTTGCTTTGCTACATTTTTAGAATAAAGGGGAGCAAATGTAATCACCTAAAAATGACATTTAAGTGTTAAGAGTGTTACTTGAGACTGTCATTCCCTAGCTTAGCCCTAGACCTATTTTAGGGCCTATTTTCACACTTATCCAACCTTTGTGTAGGCCACAAGCATCTTTAAAGCAACCCCAGACCCTCATCTTGACATCTTGGCCCCTAGTGTCTCAGGTTCTACCATATGGACACTAGCATCATAATATGGACAATAGCGCCACATGGTGCTAATGTCCCAATTTTGGTGATATTGTCTTTTCCCTCTTTTTTCTACCAACAGCTATCTTTTCAAATCTAAGACCACCTAGGATTTGCCTAGACCTATTTTAAGACCTACACAATCACCATAATAGTATATATACTTAACCTTTATCCCTCTAACCACTAGATGGAAATCATATGCAAATTACATATATAAAATTAGAAAAAGTTACGCATAATCAAGGTTATCAATACTTAGTATGCTCTACTTCTACATACAACCATCTATAACATTCCTAAACTTAGATTATTTAGGTTTCCAGTCTCAAGCACATTCAAAGCACTCAAGTCAACAGTCATACTAGCTTCACTTTCATTTTCATGAGCACTTAGGTGGGGAGAACTAAATTGGTTTTGATCCCTCTTTAGAGTATTGGTATGTAGGAAACTCTCATCACAGTGGGGTGTTGAGGATGTCCACCTTTCCCCAATAATAACACACTTTACTGCTTGTATCAACTAGATGCCCTAGAAACATGGAGGATTAGAGTTTGTTCATAAAATTAGTAAAAATAGGTCACATACAGAGATCCATCAATCACATAGGAATAGGTTTGATAGACCCAGACACGGGTGCACCTAGAAGCTCATAAAAGTTATGCATACAGGACACTACCACTAAAACTTAGGACACTAGTGCTACATGGCACTACTATACAACTAGGGTGATACTATCTAGGAAGCATTTTGATACCTAGATCCTATTTATGACACTCAGACTAGCCTCTATCTCAGTTTGTAGCCTTCAAATTTATTTCAATCATTTTTTAGCTAAGTTTTTATTTACATTATTTATTATTATTTTTAGAAAGGTCAAAGTAAGTCAATTTTGTTACAGATCAGTGGTTGTATTTGTTGCATATTTCTAATTTGATTTACTATACTTAGGCCTTTAACAACATAGGACTTACATTCATATAAGTCCTACAAGTTTAAAACACTTTCTTATAAAAGAACTATCCATTTGGTCTTTCACAAAAAAAAATGGAATAAATTCCCTAGATAGTTTTGGCATAACTTTTATGTTTCACCCTGTAAAATGTTTTTAGTGTGCAAAGTACAATGAATATGGAAAAAAAATCAGTGCATTGACAATTAAACATGTTTCTTACAACAACAAGTGGTGCATGTGTGATTTATTTTTACATAAAAATGTTTGGCCATCTCAAAAAATATTTAATTAATTGAAATTTGTGGATTTTTTTCAAAAATTTAGAGTACAATTGTGTTTGAGTCAATATAATAAATGATTCAAATGTGATTCATAATTACGAGAACCAACTCTTCTTTTCACTACATCTCTTACATTGGGTGAAACTCTTGTATTGTCTTACCAAAATTTTGCAACTACTCTTTGAGAGCATCAGTTATAGCCTTGTCCTTTCATGGAAGTCTACAAGAGAATGCTTATAACTCATTGGTATTGGGTTCATTAAGTTTTTCATGTCTTCTAATTGCTTTCATTAATGTTTTTTTGTTTATATCAAGTGCTCAATTTGTTTTTGAAATCAATCATTTTTTCCATTTTTGACCACTTACTACACAAGTTGTAATTATATGTCAGGCAGCAATACAATCTTTGTTACATGATTATGGGCCTACAATATGATATGCACAATGTAGATTTTTAATAATTTCATTGTTTTCATCATCCATGTTAGATGTTCTTAGTCCTAATGTGTACATTTTAGGTCTCATCTTAATTAGTTTCATCAACAAAACAAATAATTGACATGTTGACTTTCATAATCCAATTTATGAAAGAAACCATCTCAAATTTCATGATCCAGTCTTCTTGAATGGTGGTTAGACATTTTGTTATGCATTGGTTTCAATATATTTTCATTGACTTTAATTAAGTACTTATTTTTTCTATGCATAATTCTTGGAGGTGTTGTTAATGGTGGAATATGTTGAGGGTGTTTCAAAATCATTATTACTTTCATTTTTTATTGGTTGGATGACATTTTTTTTCACTGTTTCTTTCTTTATTATATGTTTCCATGAAATTTTCTTCACTATTAATTTTGTCATTATTTGTTTCCCTGAATTTTTTTTCATTGTTAGGGGGTAAAGCATCATGCATAGATTCATCATCAACAAAATCAAAAACTTTATACTTTGAATGTAAAATTCTAACATTATCTAATTCATTATTATCAATTTCATCATTATTCAATTCAGTATTGTCAAATCAATTCATTATTATCAATTGGCTCATTTTCTACGGCATTTGGCTCATTAGGATTAGTATTTGTACTTTATATAAAATGAAGTACTTGAAGTCATACCTTGGTTTTTTTTGTCAACTCTTCTAATTTCTCTAGTGTTTTGTTCTTCAACTTTTTCCTCTTCCTTGAACATGATTCGTCATCCATTAGACAATTGATAGCTTTTCAAATGTGGGGTCAAAAAAAGTACTTAAAAATTATGCAAAGAATACATAGAAAGTACGCAGAGAATGTCTATGGGGATAGAATTATCAATTTGGGTTAAAAATAGTCATTGAAAAGTAAGTTTTTTCATTATTATAAACAACATGTATGCATTATTTATACTATAGCTTCATCCCATATAACTATACAATTTAAGACTATTATACAATGTAGTAGCCCCTTCAATTATCCCAAAGTGAATTGATTTATTTAACTTAGTCCCAATTAGGCTCAATTAGCCCCTTCATTTAATTGATGTCCACATTAAGTTCAATTAGGCCCAAATTAGATTTAATTACTCCAAATTAGGTTCAATTTTCCCCTTGGTTGATGTTAATTAGTCCAAATTATATTCAATTGGTTCAAATTAGATTTAATTGTCCCAAATTCAATTTGAAATTAGTCCAAATTAAATTTAATTAGTATAAAATACATTCAATTTGTGATAAAATTAGGGTTTATGGCCAACACATGTCATAAAACATGGGCTAATTTAGCCCTTTTTAATCACATTGTAGACTTGCATTTAGGTTCAATAGGTTCAAATTGGACATAATTACCTTCATATTTGAATTTATGATTAAATTAGGGTTAGTTAAGCCATGTGTTCCATAGATTATACAATTGATTGAGCCATAAATTTGGTTCAAGGGATCAATTTTTCCCAAATAATGTCCCTAATTGCACCAATTGACTAATTAGATCAATTCATGACATATCAAACTTAATTTTGTGCCAAATCATATCATGCTCTTGTACTTAGGTTGAAGGGGTTTGAATTGGCCTCAAATGCCTCCTTGATTGAATGAATCAATCCTTTGGTTCATTATATTTGATGACACCAAGGTTAATCTCACTCCAAATCACATCTTATACTCTATGTACATACTTAACGATTTTATATTGGCTTCAATTTCCTCCATGTTTGCATTTGTGATAAAATTAGGATTTAGTGTTTAGGGTTTATGGTTTACAGTTTAACAATTGACTAATTGGCTCAATATGTAAGGCAATATGATCTAATTTAGCCCCAAATCACATCCTAGACTCGTAAAACTAGGTTCAATTGGTTCACATTGGTCCCAATTACCTTCATGAAAATGTATTTGTGAAAAAAATTGGGAACTTATAGGTTGTATTTGTCATAAAAATTGGGTTTTAGGGTTTAGTGTAATGGGTTTATATACATGTGATGAAATTAGGGTTTAGGGGAACTATATTTGTATAAAATTAGGGTTTATGGTCAACATGTCATGAAACGTGAGCTAATTTAGCCCCTTTAATCACATCATAGACTCACATTTAGGCTTAATAGGTTTAAATTGGCCACAATTGCCTTCATGTTTGCATTTATGATAAAATTAAGGTTAGTTAAGCTATATGTTACATAGATTATACAATCAATTGGGCCACAAATTTGGTTTAGGGGCTCAATTTTGCCCAAATCACATCCCTAATTACACCAATTAACTAATTGGATCAATTCATGACAAAATAGAACTTAATTTAGCCCCAAGCCATATCATGTTCCTGTAGTTACATTTAAGGGGTTCAAATTGGCCTCAAATGCCTCATTGATTGAATGAATCAACTCTTTAGTTCATTATATATGATGACATTATGGGGTTAATTTCACTCCAAATTACATCATATATACAATTCAAAATAAGTTCATGTGGCTCATTTTGACCCTAATTGCCTCCACAATTGAACTAGTTGACATTTGAATTTATTATATGATATTCCATTCAAGTTTATTAAGCTCAAAACCACATCCTATACATGTAAAACTTGCATTTAATATTTCTTTGCTTCAATATCTGATGAAATTGGAGGCAGTCAACCCACAAATCACATTTTATAGTCATACAATTAGGTTGAAGGGGCTCAAAATAGCCCCAATTTCCTTCAGATTCAACCATGTTTGACTATTTTATTTATATTTTTTTATGACATTGGGGTTGACACATTAATCTTGAATTAAGTCTCAATGTCTCATGCTTGGCTTAGGCTGCGTGTCACATATTCTCATTACATTATCACATTCAGACATTTTCATCGTATCTTCACATAACCTATTAAATGAGGCCACAGAGCATATCAAAATAGAATTGCATCCTTTTCTTGGTAGTGTATATAAGGGAAAGGTACCAGTAGTGATCTACACCCACTAATAACCAAACAGGGTTTTTGTTAAGGTGTACTTTACTGATAGAACATGTATTGGTGTGTATAAATATTAAAGTGCACCAGAAGTTAAGCATGTAGTATATTATATACTTTTTCAACATTTACTCTATAAAATCTAAATGAACCAATCACATCTTGACATGTAAGACTCAAGTATCGATATTCTAATGCACATCTAGATTAGTACTCCAAAGGTTAAGTTGTGGTCATAGATTTAAAAAATGTATTTTATGACCTCTCATGATAAAATTGGTTATATCATAATATGTATAATGAGTTAGACCTTAAAAGCTTAATTATAAGTAGTTACATTGACATATTACAATGGGTAAAAATTTTGAAGTCTAATGTGATACCTCAACACCCTAATTTGTTATCCAAAGTTAGGGACCTTTCCCCTATCATGATACATTTCACTTTACAATTAAAATTATCATGATACACCACTTTTAGAGAGCTCAAGAACATAAATATAAGCATAAAAACATGTACCCATAAATCAAATTCAATTTTTTTGGTTTATGAACAAGTAACGTGTACACGTTATGACAAGTTTAAATTCAAAACCCAAGCCTTTTGGCTCATAAATGGCTTAGATTCCCGAGCCAAAGGCTTGGAGCTGTAAATTTACTATCAAGTCTGAGAGTTTTGGTAGAAAATAACAAATCTCTATCACCAAATAAACTATATATTTCAACAAAAAAATGTAAAAAAAATATTACCATGACAATGAGCATGCTCTCCTCTTTCCAAATATATGTTTTTTATAATTTTTAGACTATTTTAAGGGCTCAAACTATGTTGATTTCTAACTATACCTTTTTTAGGCCACTACATGCTATAAATATACATTTTTATTCATGTTTATGTAATTTATTTCTCATTGATCCAAATGCAAAACAAATTATATTGTCACAAACTATGCCTAATTCTACACACATTCAATAAAGAAAAAATCAATTTTCATAGTTTTGAGGTAGTTAGGGAGGATGCACGGCTGGCTATCCATTTTTTTTATCAATTTTTAGGATATATTTACTTTCAAAATTAATAAAAAAAATATTCATTGAAAAATATTAAAAAAAATAGGTCACAAACTAGATCTTATCTAAATATTCACCAAAGGGATTCACACAATATTAAATGATGCTCAAAAAATGATGGACCACACGATCGTCTATCTACTCTATTTTCTTACAAAAATAGGAGTTCTTCAAATTTTGGATGTTTGACTTAGTTATAGTTATTCATTTTTTTTTTAAATAGTGTTTTAGAAACCAGTCTCGAAATTTTACATTTCATGTTCTTATATCATCTTCAAATTTTGAGTGTAACCATCTCAAATTATCTACAGAGATTTAGATTTCTAAAATTTTAAGAAAATTATGTCCACGGATAGGCCCCTTTTTGTTCCCCAACTTTGTGCACTTACCCATTTCAAAAAATATATAACAAAGTCCCAATCAACCATAGACCTTTAGATGGAGTAGTTATAGATATGTATTTGTGTGTTTTGGTTCCATCAACCTCCTCTTTTGTGAGAATGTGTGGAATGAATACCTCGGCTCTGGGTTATGCAGAGGCTATTCAGGGGGACAACCAATTGTCACATCTAGATATGGGCCATGTGAAGAACCAATTCTCTTTTCAAAGTAATTAGTGAGTTTAACAAGATCGTATCTCTGCTCCCATAGATGATTTTTATCTTTGTGCAAATTTTCATAATAAGATCTCAACCCTTGTTATGGATGCATGTGTGTAGAGACCCAAATTTGGCACAAACCCCTTGTTCTTGTGTTTTATTCGTAATTTAAGTTGTTTGGGAAAAAAAGTTTAATTTTAATCTATTTTAAGGATTATCCCAAGCCCACATAAGTCTATATTTGGTTCATAGAGGTTTAAATCACCTCAATGATTATCCAAAAGGTATCTGGTATATATATGGACAACATCTTTATCCATAAGCCTCCCCTGCCTTGAAAACAGAACTTGACTTATCTTTTAACAAACATGTGATTTTACAAGTTTGTCTTGGACAAACTCATACCCATATGAATTTGTCTCTTTTAGCTTTATGGGTTTGTTTCTTTATTATTATCAGCCAAGAGCCTTAACCCTTCCCATTTATATTTTCAAAAGCTATCTAGTGCACATTAGTTATCTTGTATCTTCTTATAAATACAATGCCTTGCCAATCCATTTGACAAATTAGAAGAACTAGAAGAGAGAAGGAGAACATTCAATATCCCACTACACCAAGGGTCAACACTAGAGCCAAGTTTCTTCATTTAAGTTGTGCTTCATTGAGTCAAATCCTACATACTTTTGACACATATATCATGGTCTCTCTATGAATTCCCTTATGCCAAAGGAGGGTAATTAGACTTCAGTAGCTTCATTGATCACGTATAAGGAAGAGGAGGTTGAAACCCTTACTCAAAATACTCCATTCAGACACCACAAAAACTACATATAGATCTAATTCTAAGTGCGAGACATACGTAGTTTGCAATGTTGGTTTGACAGTTGCTCGACTCCATTACTTTTTTCTGTTTGTGAGTGTGCAGACTAGGCCAAAGTGAAGATTCAACCATACAATATATTCTTCCTTGCACATCTGCAAAGTAAAGGTGCAGTCATAATTAGGAAGACACAACACACAAGCACAAGAATACTCAGAGTATGAAACCATACAAAACACACTTGGTGGCACTGGGACACAACCCAAAGCATAAGGATAGAACTGAAGTGGTAAAGCATGTTGTGATCGAGCTTGCACAAAAGAGGCTTGTACAAGTACAAGTTCATCTCAGATTAGTTCAAGTCTAGAAACTCAAGAGCAGGGCAAAAATAATCAACACAATCAAAATATAAACTCAGATTGATAGAACAATCAAGGTGTGATTGTATCTTAACCTCTTTATCAATTCCTCATTTTGTTTTAGCTTTCATTTGTAACACTTGCACTTGTTTACATTATTTAGCCTCTTTGATAGTTTTAAATTATATATTTCGATTGTATATAATTGTATTTATTTAATTGCAACTTGTTTATAACTATTTTAGATAAAAACCATTACTAGGATAAACAATATGATATGCCTTCGAAGAGTAATTTGAATATGAAGACATGTAAAACCACAACTTCAAAGTAATATCAATGATAGTACCTTCAATGGATTTTGTAGAGAGTTTGCCCTAAAGTAGCCACTTTTATGAGTCATGACATGGTTGGAAGAAGAAGACATTTGAGATGATGATGAATGCCAAGAGGTGAATATTTTAATAAATATTGATGTCTTTTACAAGGAGATTTGATATAACAAATATGAATAACACAAAAGAGAAACATGAAGAATGCATGCTTGCAAAAAAATGAAAACGAAAAGATCCACTTCATGACAGATCAATTTTTGAAAGTTTGGTGTCACTTGAGCCTCGTTTCAAATTGCCAAGTTACCCAACCTAAGGTAAATGATTCTCATGCTTTCATATGGGTAGATTCAGTTTCAAATTTACATCATTTAAGACGTTCGATTTCTGGGTTAATCCCCTGTTTATATTCAACCGAAGGATCAACTTCTACAGTTTTGAGATATACTCTTGACTGAGTTCAATTAGTGTCTTACTATGTCAAAGTACATTTTAAGGGTGGTGGTTGTGAGATCCTCTTGTCTATTTAATTCTATTTTGACCAGCTCTCTTATAAAAACCCTCAAATCTATATATGTGGAGATTCCTGCTAGAATAACACATTTCCATGACCAAAATAAACAATCAAACCATAACAAACCCTTAACATTCCCAATAACAAGTTGAAATACAAGACATTAATCCTGTGTCTATTTATAAGCAATTGAGGAACACATGTTGACAATTCAGAAACTGCAATAAAAGTAATATATTTTTTTTTTGGGGTATGGAATCATTTATAGAAAGTCGAAAAGAGCAGATTTATGTTGATTCAGAGTAAGAATCAATAAGCTACTAGCTTGAGCCTTAAGAGAGATTTCAGGTAAGATAAATAGAGAGACGATTAATGTCATTCAAACCAGTCAAATTTGTCATCCAAATATTTTTTGATAGAATTTTTCAAGAGATACCTATTTATATTATGAAGTTGTTAAGATTTTGAGCTGGTGGGGCTTAAGGCTCAAATGTTAATCCACACAGTGGGTACAGGGGCACCATTTTCGAATCAGGGTACAGGGGAGTAAATTAATAAGGGAAATGCTATATTGTATATAAATCTAGTGAGTAGGAGGTGTGGCAACAAGACGGACTGGCATCTTTATCCTGGAGTTTCCAGGTAACTATAGTTACACTTAATAGCAGGAAAAATTCCCCAATCCTACAAATGGTAAAATTCAATGGTCTCACCTTTGTAAGCCCTGCAATAAGGTTTTGTCATGGTCATAAAAAGCACCTTGGTTAGCTATCGGCTCTGAAACAATCCACCCTGAATAGTGTTAGGCACAAAGTAACCCGATCAGTGGAGGCATGTTTCCCATTACATACATTATAGTTACTATTATCAGGCAGTATATTGATTGCTTATGTTTGATCTGAATTCATAAATAAGGTTCACCAGGAAGATGTTGCTAGTGGCAAAAAGTAAGGGATCCATTCTAGAAAAACATGTGGAATGGTCTACCACAACCCCTATGGAAATTATTTCTCAAGTGTTTGTACTGTTTAAATCTGGTTAGCTTTGTTTTCTGGTCTCATAGAGTGAGTGAGATTTTTTCACTCTTAGAACTACTTTTGTAGTCTGTTTCTATTTTTTTTTTTTTTTTTTTCTGATTGAAAACATGTTAATATATTCATTTTGAAAATACGGATCAAAAGTGAATGGCTGTTGGTTCCTGGTGAAGATGTTTGGCTTACAAAGAGCCCGCCAGGATCAATTCTTACTGTTAGGCTGTTAGCAAACCCTGCCACGATATAAGAGATGAGTCCGGGATCTTAGCCTACTATCACCGCAAAAAACAGTGGTAAAAGCACGTACAATTATATAACAACATACACCCTGAAAATTAAACAACAGGAGCAACCAAGCCCACCGATGGAGGCGGCAGTGGATTGTCTGGTTTGTCCCCACAACCATCACTGCAGAAGGGATGTGCAGTATCAGGTACGGATTACCACTGTTGTGAACTAGAGGATATTTCTCAGTACTCGAGCACGCAAGCTTCAGCTAATTTTCGTGATAACTAAATTTAGTCAACTGTAATGCACCCATTTTCACATGTATATTCAGTAACTCTGGAGACTTTTCCCCTGTTCTTTGTCCCAATTGGCGGATGCGTAGAAAGAGAACGTAAAGAGAACAAAATGGATACCTCAAAGCAAGAAAATGAGGAATGTAAGTCTGGCAGATTCATGGATCAAATTAAAAAGATCTGAAGACTTATAAAGCTGACATATAATTTCAGTTTTGCCCCACAAAATTTATTATAATTCCATATCGGGTTAGACGTTGATTACAATTTTCGAGGCAATCTTTTCCAGTGCTGTTCTGCTTCTCCTTGACAATCAGCAATTAGGATTTTGTATGCCACAGAACTGCGGCCTTGGTTAATAGTCCAATAAGATCAAGCCAGGGGACTTAGGGACAAACACTGCCTCATCATGATGCCAATTAGACTAAAATATGATAATTATGTTCTGTGCCAAAGGTTATCAGTAATTTTCATTAAGATTATCCAACCAACTCAATTAAGAATTTCTCCTGTCATTAACTTATAGACCTCACATGATCATTCTAATTCATAGGTAGTTTTATTTAGATTTTCTGCATAAAAAGACCATCACTGCCATTTGAGGGACATTTTGGGTATGCAAACTGGGTGTCCCTTGAAAGGACAGCCTGGCTATCTTGGAGTAAGATTCCATGTTGCTACAATACTGAGTTGGATTTTTCTGTAATCAGTTGCGTGAAAGATTTTATGCCCAATTTCGGATCTTACTTCTGGATCTATCTTCAGGGGAATAAAGAGTGAAGCTATTCATTTTGCACCATGATGACTTATTCACCAGGTGATCCCAGGAGTTGATAAATTATATTGGCTTGCCTCTGAAATTTGAAAGCCTTGAACTGTTTGTAAGACATTGTATAAAACTCTAAGCAAGTTGTTTATTCTCTGTTGAAAACGAGAACAGAGTTGAAATGAAGACAAGTTAAGAAAACAGGGGCTTATGTACATTGCTTATAGGTGCTAAAAGACTGATAGATAAGCAGTTAGCTGCCTACAGACTCTACACAGGAGACAACAAAAGTAACCCATATAAATTGCCATCATAAGAAGGAGCCAACTGTCAATCTCACATAAAATTGCAGGCCAATATTTACACAAGATGGAAATTATGGAGCTACACTTTCAAAAATGATTTGGCATATATTCCACTTCTCATGCTTCAATATACAGTTCCAAAACGTTTAACAGAGTATTGGGAGCTTAGACCCGAGAAAAAAAAAATCTATTAAGATCTGTTCATCATTGTCATCATGTACTCAAATTCCATAAAATCAATCCTACCATCAGAATTTTTGTCAAATCTTGTTATCATAATTTCACAATTCTCCAAGTCTTGCCCTTCTCTCAGCCCCAGGTTAAGCAGGACCTCTTGAAGCTCAGATGGTGTGATGAAACCATCGCCATTTTTATCAAAAACAGAGAATGCTTCTCTCAACTCCCCGCCGTCAGACATTTCCTCCCTACCTTCTGCAGATTCAGCCCCCAGCCACAGACTCAGGCAAAGTTTACAGAACTCATCGAAGCTCATATGCTCCTGTAAACCCATCGTGATCATAATATTATCATCACAAAAGTACCGGAGCCCAAGCTTTTCCATCAGACCTAGTATTTCCTCTGCCCTTACACTGCCATCTCTGTTGCTGTCCAACGCATTGAATATTCTAGCAAGGTCTCTTTTTTGGATTTTATGCACGAATTTTTCATCATTCATAGATTCAGAAGGTGGGCATTGGCCATCTGGCATTACGTCTGAGTCTTTTTCATTCCCAAAGCCAATAAACTCGGTTATTATCATCTCGACTGCAACAACATAAATATGAGCACAGTAGAATTGCAGGAGGGAATACATTGCTGGGAAGAGAGTACTGTCCAAACATATAGACATAAGAGAAGCATAAAAGACTACACGGTTTCTGATGATGTCAGACACCATCGTTGGGGATCTGTGAAAGAGATCGAATTTAATGGTAGCCAGAAATTCTTGCAACCAAAATTCCTAGAGAAAAGTCTTGGGGTGCTACTGCTGGTTTGCAGAATGGTGGTTAATGCCATCTGTAAATCCTTGTTAAAAAGTCCCTTGATTGATTGTTGGGAGTTTCCTTGAAAGAGGAAAGCAGCAACCCATAGTGTCTCTGCGTTGGAATTATTTTTTGTTAATGAAGGTGACTTCTTTATTGATTGATTGTTGGGAGTTTCCTTGAAAGAGGAAAGCAGCAACTCATAGTGTCTCTGTGTTGGAATTATTTTTTGTTAATGAAGGTGACTTCTTTATTGATTGATTGTTGGGAGTTTCCTTGAAAGAGGAAAGCAGCAACCCATAGTGTCTCTGCGTTGTAAAGTATTAAGAACGTTCAAGGAAAGTGGCTGACATGACTTATTTTTGGCTGACCCTGTAGGCCACCTGAGATATTGTTTTCCCCGCTTTAACTTTCTTCAGAGTTGGTTTGAAGGAAAAAGCCATACAAATTCAGAAAAAAACAAAAAGAATTCAAATGTTAACCGGAGTGAAAGGCAATATCGCTATAGTGGCCTATTATTTGAAGGAAAATTTGTAGTTTTTGAAAGTTCAAGGAAGGAAGAGTGGGGGCCAATACGTTGATGATGAATGTGCTACTAAGTTAGTTTATGAATTTTCATAGTTTAGTTGTTCAACTTAGAATCTTTTCTTAAATAGAGATTAATTGGTCTCAAGGATTGACTTAGGGTTTGGTCATTATTCTTATTTAAGTTGTTATAATATTTTTAGAAGTTCATATTTTTTTATATGTTGAATCGATGTTCAATAAGAGTAACCTTTCTTTTTAATACGAATTTGATATTTAATTTTATTTGAATGTAAAATTGAAGTCAACTTTTCATTTTTATTTAATTGTATATTAGAGTGGTGCTCTTTGATTCTCATTTTAATTGATATACTTGTCTCATTAATGTAGGGTTTTCTATAAGAGAGATTAATGCACTAAACATCACTTTTAAAATTAGATTTTACCTACTCTTTTCCATACTTTAAATTCCACCTCATCTTATTAAGGATAATGAAGGCCATCCTAGTATCTTACCTCATCAATTTTTTTACGATCTTGTTGAGAATCTCTTCAATGTAAGGATTGAAAGCATTAGGTATGGCTACATCTTCCTCCTCACAATGTTGTTGAGATTTTATCTCTCTTGCTTTATAAAATTCCTTTGAAACTTATTTCCTACAATACCTATCCTTTCTAAAGAACATATTGTTGATGCTTAAAATTGCATTGTTTCCAATACCAACAATGGGAAGTTTCAGGAATGTGGAACTTGCGACCTGAAACGACCTCCAGATTTTAAAGAAGCTGGCTCTTCTTTAACTCAAAAGTATGTTTGGAAAAAGGATAGAAATTAAACAAAAACACAAATGCAACGAAAGAAAATCTAACTATGGCAATGCGCCTAAATTTAATTCAACCCTTAATTCTAAGCACAGTGAAGCTATCTTTAGGATTCAATTACATTAAAGAGTAAACAAGGCATGATCAATGTAAAAGATGAAAATAAATAGGATCAAAGGCTCACAACTTAGACGATTTTGCAATAACATAGAAAATATCAACAAAGGCACAGAACTCAGTCTTCTTATTAATTTTGTAGTCACATAAAAGGCACAGAGACATGCACAATTATACAAACTTTCTAACTCAAGAAAACAAAACAAAGGCAAATGATATTCCTAGTCCTAGCTGAAAAAGTCTAAAACTTCTTGACAATAATCTCTTGCAGAAAATTCTCTCTATCTTCTGATGATGCCCCCTAGCAATCTTTGCACCCATATTTATATCATCAGACTAGCTCTAGATTGCCCGCACGTTCCCAATCCAACGGTCTAACTGAACTCTAACTGAACTGGAAGTGTCTAACAAAAGATATTTCTTAGATCTGAAACATTCTGTCTCCCTGCAAGTTCATTGGCTGAAATAGATACACAGGGCGCTTCCCACTATGAAACGGGCGAGGACACTTGGCAGTATCCATTTTTTCACTTGAAAATCGTCTCATTATTTAGGTGACACCAAAAAATGACACTTGGCAACTTCTACGGCACTTACAGAAAACACATGGCACTTTCCGCGTAACTTATACTATTTATATGTCTTTGCTCAGGAACGCTCCATCTTTGACATTTGTCACAGTCCGCTGCTTCAAAACTTTAACAACTTACAAAAAATGGGATCCACAACACTTCTTGCCTGAGCAGCTTCAAAAGGGGAACAGGGACAGGTGTCATTTTTCGTGTATCTTTAACAAGGGACACGTGGCGGCTTTCATTGCTTTAGCTAGGGACACGTGGCGGCTTTCATTGAGCTTTAGCTACACTGTAGAAACATTCAGGACTCATTTTAGATTCATACAGATGGTGACACTTGGCGGCTTCCACTGACTTTGGAAACAAAACTCAGGGTCCACCACAGTCTTTACTTAACAATGAAACAAAATGAAGATATTTCAGATGTTGACACGTGGTAGCTTCCACTTTCTTCAACTAGGGACGCGTGGCATCTTTCGTTGCTTTTAGAAAAACATATTGAAACCTTCCACAGTTGCTACTTGGCACCTTCCACTTGACCCTGAGAGAAGCTTATTGACAAAAGCTTTCGAAACTCATAAGAAATTTGAAACGCGAATGCCAACACTTGTCGCGCTCCGCTGAATTACCACGGGACATGTAGCATGTTTCGCGCAACTTATAGAAATTATAAAATGTGTCTTAGCCGATGACACTTGGTAGTTTCCGTTTGATTTTGATACTTAGACAAATTTTAGGCAAAAATTAAAATTGCGCCCACACTCTGTGTCAAAAAACTTCACTACCTCCAAACAGAAACGCGCAGGGACAAAACTTTGAGCGCACAACTGAAACTCAAAAATAAAAATGTAGAGTTTTTACTCTACAGTTCTTGGCAACCGCAAGGACTTTTGAGCCTGCTCAAAAAGAATCCAAAGAATGTATAAAAAATGTGACAAAAATCACAACTTCAATAAGGCTATCTGATAAACAGACCACTCATCATCAGATAATCCCTGCTTATTTTGCAATTCGTTGAAGGCTAAATCAAGGTTAATGATATTCTTGTGTGAAAAATTTTGCAAAATATGAACTATAGCCTTCAATTGAAACTCAAGCTGGGACATGGGCATCAAGACATCTTCCACTTCATGCATTGATGAATCATCTGTTAAACCCTAAAAAATTGACTAATCACTTTGCCTGGCTAACAACAAAGGTTTAATCTCATCAACCATTAACATTGTATTGCTATCCAAAAAAGGGGAGGGAAGACCCAATTGCACCAGATCTTCAATGTGTTGTTTCATGTCTTTGATTCCTTCTTTCACCACATCTAGAAGCTCTTCGCATTTAACTGTTGCAAAGTTACAACTGAGAACTTCATTCACTCTTTTAGCAGCGATCATTTTGTCACCAATCCCTGCTGATGATAACATTCCATTAGTTGCATCATATAGCTTTTGCAGCAGCATTTGAGAGTCAAACACTCTCGAAGAGACAGTGGACAGAATGGCTTTAGCTGAAGTCTCCACCTTTTTGCACAATTTTTGTGCATTTAGCAGAAAGGTTAGAGAGGGTCTGAGCTGAGTAATCTCCTCATAGATTCTTTTCCATATTGATACATAAAGCTCCTTAACCAGATTCAAAACCCCTGCATTCTTTGGCTTATTAGCCAACTCAAGTGTCAATTGTTCTGTCATTTGTTGCTTGGCTTGAAGTTGGGTCTGTATAGTAGCAGTATTGTTTTACTCATTCAGTAACTTCTGTTGAAGTTGAGCAACCTGTTGCAAGTTTTTTTCACATTTTTTCTGTAATGTTGCCTTTCCCCGCCTTAAGGCTGTCACTACATCTTTCACCTTGATCAACCCTTCTTTCAAAGAATCATTTTGGGCCTGAATAGCCTAGTGAGTCTGAAAAGAAACAGTATCTTGAAACTATTTGTTGAGACTCTCTATTTTGTTATTCTTGGTATTGATTTCTATAGTCAAACCGCTATAGTTTGCCTTCTCTTGAGCTAGATCAGCCTCCATCTTCTTTAGCTTCTTTGATACTTTTAAATAATCATTTGCTACTACAGAAGTGGATTCATTTAGCAGCTCAACCCTATCTTGTGGTCTGAAAAGTGACATATCTATATCCACTGCATTCATTGTATAATCTTCAGGCTGCATCTGCTCATTTGGTTTGACTACATTAGGTGACAAATGGGTCACCGTTAGTTGCTGCTGAATTGGGTCAAATTGTGACCTCATATGTGGTGTAGCCAGGGCTTTACTATCTTTCATCTTCTTTTTCTTCATCCAGGCTTCTCTAGCCTTCTTAGCAGTATTTGCTTGAGTTTGGAAGGTAGAAGGAGAGGCAATGTGCCCACCCACAAAAGGATAACCCTATGGCAAGCCATAGGGAATAGCCAAATGTTGGCTAGGGGAAATCTGAGGAGGTACTCTCTTTGGGATAGAGGGGGAAAAATGAGGCAATGATGTGGCCTGAGTATGAATAGGTGGGGCAAAATGGGAAATGGGCATAGCAAAGGTGGCAGGGGATATTATTTGGCTAGATGGAAATGTCACCCGTATAGAAAAAGAGAAAGACTAAGAAGAAGGAGAAATAACACTTACCTGAGGAGCAACTGAAGTACTATGTGGTTGGTGTTGTGAGGGTTCTGCCCCCTCCTCTGAATCAAGATGAAACCTCAGCCTCTTACATTCCTTGGCATTTCTTCTTCTAGCTGTGTTTCCTTCTCTTCAACATTTATCACTACTGCTAGTGGTGAATGTATAGAACTAGGACCTCCAAAGGCTGACACTGATAGGGAAACTTTTGGTGGTGAGGATACCACACTCTTTTGTTTTTCAATGGCACTAAGACATTGGGGCCAAACAGTTACAGCGACTGCAGCTGAGGTTTGCCCTAGGGTTTGCAATGTTTGACTGAATTCTACTCTGACTTCTAACTCTCCACCTTGTGTCTGCAAATTGCTTGTATCAGGGCTAGAAATAGGAGATAGATGACATTCATCCCAGAGTTCCTCCCATTTCTCATCTAAATCCACATTTCCAAAAGAGTGAGTTGTCTCACAAATCTCTTGCCTATATTTCCAATAGGCTTCTATTTTATCAGAGTTCCAGTCTTTATTCTTTAATGCTCTTCTTAAACCAGAAGTCATTCTAATTTTAGGATCAAAATCCCTTTGCTTAACATAAAAAGTTTCCCATGGCCTGTCCTCTTGAAGGGGCAAATCCGTCAATTCTACATAAAAATTAGGAATATCTTCCCTAGGATTTCTTCTATTTTCCCAAAAAGGACGGCCCTCATGTACAATTTTGGTAGCAACCTTATTATTCCTGACCCATGAAATTATGAAACCATTTGGGTCATATCCCCATTTATCTTCAACTAGAAAGAAACCCAGGAAGGCTAGCTTTCTCAGCAACACGAGCTCAGCATCTCTGACCTCTAGGGCCATGTTGTTTGTCACGCATAGAACATCATACATTTTCTTCTTTTTCTTCCTAATGCCATATTCATTATCCACCACAAACACTTGCCTGGTGACCTCTAAGAATGCTAACCTAAGGGTCAAAATCATAGGTAGCAACACTAGTTCTCCACTAAAACCATGGACTCTAATAATAGTATGATGGGATCCAAAAAAGTAATCACAAGGAATAGTGCAATTGGTCATAATGCCTGAGACACTTGGAGTCAATCTATTTACAACCGGCTCTGGGCTTAGATGATAAAAAGTAGAGGAAACAAAAATTTCTCAAAATTTGTATGGGTCACTAGTTTTGGACAAGATATGTGTCCATGCAGACACAAGAATGGTCCTATGTAGACCGAAGCTTGGGTCATACATATTTAGATGCATGTGTTGGGAAAAGATGTCAGAGTTTTGATACAACATAAGGTGAAACAGATAAGAAGAATACCTAAAAATCCCTTTAGATTTGAACTGGGTGAGTTGTTCAACCATTGAATATGCAATCTACTTAGAGAAATCTAGCTGATATTCCTAAGACTTGTCGATAGTTTTCAATCTGAATAGAATGGCCATTTGCTCTTCATAGATAGTTATATCCTCTTTCATTCCAAAAATGAATGCCATCATGTAAAGTGCCTCTTGACTGACTTGTGTAAATTGTGCTCTTGTTGGTGGTAGTATTGGTACAATGGTATCATCATCCCTTAATTGCAATTCTGATTTCAAAAACCTCAATTGATTATTGATGTTTGCCCACGTTTTCTACATTTTGGCAATGGTGAGAAATGTGGTTGTCTTGTCATGATACAGGACCAACATGTCCCTAATAGCCTTTGGTTTAATCTACACCACAAATGGACCCTATTGTATGGTATTTGAGGGAGCATGAAACAATTCAGCGCATATTTCAACCAAGTCAAGGCACGGATGCACACTTGAGACAATGAATTGTGCCAGCTGGGAAGTCCATATCCTCATTGTAAATGTTTCATACTGTCTAGCCTTGGCCCTCTGAATACACCTTTGATATGCCCCTTCTCTTAGAGTTTTGCTAGGCTTTTGAAGAATTGAGTCCATGATTTCATCTACAAAATCTTTCACCTTTGCTGGGTCATTTGCATAACCAACTTCAGGGACTCTAGTCCGTGGATAGGTCTTTAAGGGTTGCGTAGGGGCCGAAGCATATGATTTGCTTGTGAGAAACTTATCAATGGATTCGTAAATCCCAGACACTTTTTTCAAAGACTGTGCTCCCTCCATATCTATATCTATACTTGGAAATAGTGAACTGTGGTAACAGGTATGGAGCTTTGCAATAGGGAAGGCACTTTCACTAAGCAAGTTTGCTATGAACTAAAAATGCAAGTAACAGAGATTTTCTAGCAGACGCAGGAATGTTTGAGATACTATTAAGCTTTAACTCTTGTTATGGGGTATTTAATGACCCATCAAGTCTCAAAATAGCATTAAAATTGGATAACCATTAGCAAATCTTACTAAATCTTCATGGGACAACGAGTTAGACACGTCATAAAAGTGGTTGTGCAAGGTACCTTGGGGAATTTAAGGATTTGGGAGAGGTTTAATGTGTCGAGAGTTTTGAAAAATTTGAAAAAATCTTTGAGCCACAGCCATGTGTTCAAAGAACACTTATTTAAAAGAAAGAGCGGGAAAGAAAAATGAGAAAACAAAGCAACAAGAAAAGGGAAACTATCTAACTATAATACATTAGAGACACATCTTAACTAAAATGTTTCAAGTAGATCCCATTCACAGGAATATCTTTAGGTTTGCCTTCCATTATTTCTAGCTCAAACACATTTTTCTACTTACATGCATGAATTTTATAGGGGCCAGTCCACAATGCTTCAAATTTAGTGTGTTGACCCGGATTGGCAACTTTTGCATCTTATTTCAAAACAATTGAGCCTACTTCGAAATGGAGATTTGAAGTCCTTTTATCGAAGCAGTCTTTAATTATTTTTTTATGCTTTATTAATGAATCATGTGTTGCATCCCTCTTTTCTTGAACTTTTAAGAGTTCAGCAAGTCTGACCTGCATGGGGCCATTTTCCTCAATTTCAATCTGTTTTAATAGCTGGAGAGCAGGAATCTCCAAGATTAGGGGTATTACAGTAGGCTTACCATAGACCAATTCATATGGGGACATTTTCATCACCTGTTTAGGTGTAATTCTATCAGCCCACAGTGCTATATTAAGCACTTTATGCCACTCTTTGTGATGATCAACCCCTATTCTCTTGATGAGTCTAATCAGGTTCGTGTTGGTTGATTCTGCTAAACCATTACCTTGAGGGTAATAATTATAGGAATTTTTAATATAGATTCCATGCTTTAATGCAAATTTAGATACTTTAGACCCTAAAAATGCTTTAGCATTATCTGAAATTATGGTGCGAGGAGCTCTAAAGCGAGTAGTGATACTCCCTAGAAAATTAAGGATCACATTTTCTGTTGCTTCTTTAAGTGGCACTGCCTTAGTCCACTTGGTGAAATAATCTGTTGCAGTTAGAATCTATTTGTGACCCATACTCAACACTAGATTTATCATTCCAATGAAGTCAAGACTCCATTGAGCAAAGGGTTCATCAACAATTATAGGACTAAGGGGCATTGCTGCATTCTTTCTCATCCCCACATAATACTGACAAGATTGGCACTTTTTTACCAGTTGATAATAGTCTGTAAATAAAGTGGGCTATAAATAACCTGCCTCACTTATCTTTATAGTTGTGGTTCTTATAGAAAAATTTCCACCTGAGACTCCATGGTGCATTTCATGCAGTATTTTCTTAGCCTCATCTTTCTCTTTGCATCTTAAAAGTTTGCCATCAGTATTTCTTCTAAAAAGAACTTGTTCAATTAAAATAAAATGGACCCCTTGCTACCTATAGTATCTCTTATTGTCCCGAGGGAGTTCTCTTGGGTAAATCCCATGTTTCATAAAATCGATCATGTTTGTGGCCCAAGAGTTTTGATCAATTTCTTGTATCCTCAATACACTTTTCCTCTTTGTTTTTGAATCTGTTTCTTCAGGTATCATCTTTACAAGCTCTTGAGTCATGTATTGGCACAACCCCCTACCTCTGACTAACTTAGTGGGTTTGACCTCTACATCATATTCAAGGATCTTTGTTATCCAGCTTACTTATTTTTCAGTAATTTCACCCTCCATAATGTATTCTCTGACACTTGGGTGAGCCACAAGTATCAGAATCTTACTTTTTGATACCATATGTCTAAATTTCTTGAGGGCTTTTACCATAGCATATGCTTATTTCTTCACAAAGTTATATCTATTTTCGTACTCCCTAAAATTCCTTGAGAAAAAGGCTATTGGGTGTTCTCCCTCCTGTCTATCATCTTTCTGTGTTAGTACAGCAGCAATACTGAGCTCTCCTCCATAGACATACATTAAAAAAGGCTTAGAAAAGTCTGAGTTTTTAAGTACTAGAGCCATTGAAATTGCCTTCTTGACCTCTTCAAAGGCTTGTCTTCCTTCTGTAGTCCACTTGAATACCAGGTCTTTCTTTAACAAGAGTGTCACTGGTCTCACTAAGCCTGCAAAGTCAGATATGAACCGGCTGACAAAATTAATCTTCCCTATAAAAGACTAAACTACTTTCTTATTTACTGGTAGGGGCAAGTTCATTATGGCTACAACTCTCTCTGGATCTATGGAGACTCCTTCTTTGGATATTATATGTCCCAATAGTTTGCCTTGAGATACTGCAAATATACACTTCTTGGGATTCAGGGATATTCCAAATTCTTGACATTTCTTAAAAACAAATTCTAGATGATCAAAATGATCAACAACATTCTTGAAAAAAATAGTGAGATAATCAAGATAAATCAGGATGATTTTATTTATAAGTTCTTTAAATGCTACATCCATAGCTCTTTGAAAAGTGGCTCCAGCATTTGATAGACCAAATGGCATCTTAGCATATGCAAATGTTCCCCATTTGGTAGTAAATGCAGTCTTGTGTTGGTCTTCATCAGCCAACCAAATTTGATTTTATCCAGAGAAACCATCTAGCAAGGAAAATCTCTTTGATCCAGCCACAGTCTGTAAAATTTATTCCATAGGGGGCAGGGGATAGTGATCTTTCATAGATGCTCTATTTAGGTCTCTAAAATCCACATAGAGCCTTATGTCACCATTCTTTTTCCTGACTGATACTAAATTAGAAATCCAGATTGAGTGTTTGATTGGAAAATTTATTTTAGAATCTAAGAGTTTCTGCAACTCATCCACCATTAGAGGTTCAATCCTTGGATTTACTGGCCTTTGCTTCTGTCTGACTGGCTTATATCCTTCAGTCAATTCTATTGTGTGCTGAATGATGTCTCTATTATATCCATGAAGGTCTTCATAGCTCCAGGCTATGACTCTATCATATCTTTTGTATAAGTCAATTAGTCTTTCCCTTTCCTCTTGAGTCGCAGAATTTTCAATTTTTAATTTTCTCCCTTCACTCACCTCTATTTCAGAATAATTTGCTTTATTTACTTGGAACCTTTTCTTCTCTAGGCCTACATCATCTAGATCAAATAAGTTTTCTAAAGTGATCAAGCCTTTGGGAAGCTTATTAGTCTTTAATTATATAACTTGGTCTCCATATGCCTCTTCAATTTTGGGTTGCAATTGATCAACAAATTCCCTTGATTTTTGCAAGAATGAGAGTACCTAAGAATCATTCTCAAATACTTGCCAATTCTCATCGTTGTCTGGGATAGTTGGCCTTACTATAACTTTTACTAACTCATTGTTAACTAATAGGTTAGTTGCTGGATCAAACTGTGAGCCAATATGTGCCATCCTATCAGCTTCAAAATTTTGGGTTCTAGGAACTACTTCAATATTGAAAACTTTAAAATCTTCTATTAAGTCCCAAATTATGTGTCTATAGGATCTCATCCTTACATTTTTGGCTATTGCCTTTTCTCTGATTTGCTTCACTACTAGTTCTGAATCTCCTTTTACTATCAGATTCTTTACTCCCTTTTTCTTGGCTAATATGAGCCCATGTACTAAGGATTCATATTTAGCACCATTATTAGTACAGGCAATTGGAAATGGATAGCTCTTAAAATTTTCTCACCATTTAGAGCAACAAGACAAATTCTTGCTCCAGCACCATTTTTAATTCTAGCCCTATCAAAATTTAAAGTCCAAATTTTTGAATCTTTTTCAGATTCTTGAGTAGTTGGCATTTCTTCCCTTAAAACATTTAGGATTTCATGGTCTTCATCAAAAATGATAGAAGTTCCCAAACTAGTGAAGTCATAATTTCCATATGGGTCACTATGCATCATAGCTAACAAATGGTTATTTTCCTCTTCTTGGTCATGTTCATTCTAGTCACCTAAATCTTCAACAAAGACCCTTTCTTCCTTATTTAGCATAGCATGAGCTGCCTCTAATTTTGGGGTTGGTTCATTGGTGATGTGATCTTTAGATAATGGCTCAGATAGTATTTTTATTTTTGAACCATATTTGGTTTTTAGGATAAGGTGAGACCAATCAAGTGACATATATCCTCCTATCTTCGCTGTGAAATCCCTAGATAAACATAGGCCAAATATAGGAGGTATATCTATGACTACCACATCTTGATTGAAAATTATATTAGGACAAGTATATAATTGCAATGGGAGTTGTTTAATTCTCCCTATTTTTTGCATTGATTTTCCATCCAGCTACATAACTCCTTTAGTAAGTGGCTCATACTTTATTTTTAAATCATCTCCTATTTGCTTAGGCATTACTATGGTACTAGCCCCTGAGTCTATCATTGCATTATGTAATAGTTTCTTTCCAACTATCAAATTCAAATAGAAAGGCTCTGGTTTGGATTTGCTTACCTCTGGTGTGTTGTTCAAAAGGGTTGTTGTCTGTAGAGAAACCAAATTTTTTAATTTTTCTTTTTCAGTAGGTCCTTTTGTACTAGTATATTTAGGCACTGCTTGGCCTTGTAGAGCTTCTTGTAACAGTGTATTTTGCTCAGGAATAGCTAATATGTCTGATATTGATACTTGTGTTGGGGTCCTCTTCAGTTGATCCACCACATTCATCGATCCCATAATTTGGGTTCTTGGAAAATAAGGATATCTTGCTTTTTTTTAAACTTGTCTAGTAATTACTTGGTTCTACACTGGCTGAGGCACTTCTTGTCTAGCAACTATATTTTGATAAACTTAAAATGGAGGATTCCCTATAACTTCATTATTTGTGACTTCAGGCTATTCCATCATCCTTCTCTTTGATCTGGTGTAGTAATCTGATTGTACAACTAGCTTCTTGGAAGTGGAAGCTTCATTCAAGAATACTGACTCTTCATCCTCAACCCATGAAAACAAAGCATGTTTAGGGGCTATTTATTCTTCTTGTTGTAAGGACATCCCTTGCATCTGAGCCATCAGGATTGAATTTTGCATACCAGGGGATTAGTAGGTTTGAGTGTCAGAATTACTTGCAAATTGTCCATCCATTCTTCTTTGATCTGCTACCTTTTGTTGTAGATTGCCCATGGGACATTCTCTGGGCATATGAGCATTATTACAAGGGAAACACCAGGCATTGGTGCCATCTATATAATTATTCTACCCTTGAGTAATCTCCCTATTTGGATTAGGGGGAAAAGTCTGTGAGGGTGTAGGGACTGCAACTAATTGGTTTGCTGGCTAAGGGTTATTTTGCCTTTGAGAACCCTGATACTGGTTTCGCTGTGGTGGAAATCTATTTCCTTGGTAGCCTTGATATTAGGGTTTAGGATAAGGATTATGCTAATTTTTTATGTTAATTAACTCATTAGAAAATGTCCTTAAGATGTTCTTGATATCATCCATCTCAAATGACTGGGCAGGGACAAGTTCTTTAGCAGGTTGTTGAGGATATGTGTACATAGACACAGGTGGGGCTATGGAATTAGGGGTTTCTTGAGGCAAAGGTAAGGTAATCTCTAGAAACATGGGCATGGGAGGCCTTGGGGGCAACTTTCCAGCATCTATTAAATTATTTTCAGCTCTGACTGCATATTCATAGGCTTCTGGCAAAGTCTGACCTCCAAGTGACTGAATCATTACTGATATATCTGAATTTAAAGCTTTAAGATAAAAGACTATAGCCATACTTGGTAATGGTCTTGCTGTAGCAAGAATTCTTTTCCAAGTCTTTTGAAATCTTGAATTGAAGTCAGTCATTGCTTCTTGTGGTGCCCTTTTGATAGTAATCAATTGTTGTAACAAAAAAGACTTATCACCTTTTTCTTCAAATCTTTCAAAGAAAAGATCTCCAAGTTGATCCCATGTAGCTATTGTATTTGGGGTCAAGGATCTGTACCATTCCAAAGCCTTCCCTTTAAAAGAAGTTGTTAATAATCTTATAGCCACATTCTATTGTGTGACCACATGAATTACACAGACATCAGACACATCATGTAGATGTTCTTCAGGTGTTTTAAAATCTTGCCCACCGAATTTGGGCAAAGCTTTCAGGGCATTTACTGGTATAGGGTCCCAAGTGGCTGGTGGTATTGGGAGGATCAAAGGACTGCCAATGTTCCAACTTGCATAATTCCTTGGGGGTATAGGAGCTGCCATGTTTGCTCTTGATATTGGTATAAACTAATTGACCCTTCTTCTTGGACTAGTTACCAATGGTGGAAAAAGAATATCTGGATTTATAGTAGATTGAGATCTTGTTACTGGTCCACAACTCTAACTCCTTGTATCTTTCTGGTTCATACGGTCTTGAAAGAAACTTCAAGATGGTGTCCCATTGGGCATGCCAAAAATTGTTGATGCTTAAAATTGCATTGTTTCCAACACCAACAATGGAAAGTTTCAGGAATGTGAAACTTGCGACCTGAAATGACCTCCAGATTTTAAAGAAGCTGGCTCTTTTTTAACTCAAAAGTATGTTTGGAAAAAGGATAGAAATTAAATAGAAACACAAATGCAATGAAATAAAATCTAACTATGGGAATGCGCCTAAATTTAATTCAACCCTTAATTCTAAGCACAATGAAGCTATCTTTAGGATTCAATTACATTAAAGAGCAAATAAGGCATGTTCAATGTAAAAGATGAAAATAGATAGGATCAAAGGCTCACAACTTAGATGATTTTGCAATAACACAAAAAATATCAACAAAGGCATAGAACTCAATCTTCTTATTAATTTTCTAGTCACATAAAAGGCACAGAGACATGCATAGTTATACAAACTTTCTAACTCAAGAAAATAGAACAAAGGCAAATGATATTCCTGGTCACAGCTAAAAAAGTCTAAAACTTCTTGACAATAATCTCTTGCAAAAAATTCTCTCTATCTTCTGATGATTCCCCTTGGCGATCTCTGCACCCATATTTATAGCATCAGACTAGCTCTAGATTGCCCACATGTTCCCAATCCAATGGTCTAACTAAACTCTAACTGAACTGGAAGTGTCTAACAAAAGATATTTCTTGTATCTGAAACATTTTATCTCCCTACAAGTTCATTGGCTGAAATAGATACATAGGATGCTTCCCACTGTGAAATAGGCGAGGACACTTGGTAGTATCCACTTTTTCACTTGAAAATTGTCTCATTATTTAGGCAACACCGAAAAATGACACTTGGCAGCTTTCGTGGCACTTACAAAAAACACATGGCACTTTTCGCGTAACTTATACTCTTTATATGTCTTTGCTCAGGAGTGCTCCGTCTTTGACATATGTCATAGTTTGCTACTTTGAAACTTTAACAACTTACAAAAAATGGTATCCACAACACTTCTTGCTTGAGTAGCTTCAAAAGGGGAATAGGGACAGGTGTCACTTTCCACGTATCTTTAATAAGGGACATGTGGCAGCTTCTGTTGCTTTAGCTAGGGACACATGGCAGATTCCATTGAGCTTTAGCTACACTGTAGAAACATTCAAGACTCATTTTAGATTCATATGAATGGTGACACTTGGCAGCTTTTGATGAATTTAGAAATAAAACCCAAGGCCCACCACAGTCTTTACTTAACAATGAAACAAAAAGAAGATATTTTGGATGTTGACACGTGGTGGCTTTTGCTTTCTTCAGCTACAGACACGTGGCATTTTCTATTGCTTTTAGAAAAACATATTGAAACCTTCTGCAGTTGCCACTTGGTGCCTTTTGCTTGACCCCGAGAGAAGCTTATTGACAAAAGCTTTTGAAACTCATAAGAAATTTGAAACGCAAATGCCAACACTTGTCGCACTCCACTGAATTACCACGAGACACGTGGCACATTCTGCACAACTTATAGAAATTATAAAATGTGTCTCAGCTGATGACACTTGGTAGCTTCTGCTTGATTTTGATACTTAGACAAATTTTAGGCAAAAATAAAACTCGCGCCCGCGCTCTGTGTCAAAAAACTTCACTGCCTCGAAACTGAAATGCACAGGGACAAAACTTGGAACGCACAACTAAAACTCAAAAATAAAAATGTAGAGTTTTTACTCTACACATATGATCTAGGTCCCAAGAGAAACCCAAAGGATAACCACACTTAACAGATTATATGAGTTATTGTGGAAGCTTATATGCAATGATAGATGTTAAAGGATATATCAAAGTGTAAGGAGACAAGGAAAGAGATGAAAGATAACATACAAAGAATAGAAGTATGCACTAATATACAAGTGTAGAAGATGAAGTGTTAATTAGATTATTACAATAGTTAGAAATAACAACTTTGTAACTAATCATTATTTTGTCATCTTCTATAAATGCCACTGAGGATCTCTGTAGAACAACACTGACATTGTGGAAGTTGTGCGACATCAATGAAGAGGAGTTAGGACTTCATGGTTTGAACATTTGTGTTTGGGATGATTTTGAAGTTGTTGGTGAAGATGATATATGGTGTGGTGAACCATCAAGATAACACAAGTCATTACAAAACCCAAATCCTCATAGATCAACACATGTTTTTTGAGTTGCCTTCTTTTACCATCGCGATGGTCCTCATATAAGATCATGAAAACCTTTGTGGCCAATGTTTTTTACCACCCCTTTCTTTTGCAAAGAGGAAGCTTGAAAATATATATATGTATGAATTCCCTTCTTTTAGACTTGGTGTGCAATGGAACCATCTAATTTCCTCTTAATGAGCATATCCAAAATGGGGAAACTAAAATAAAATAAGAAGAATGACTTAAAATGGGATTTATTTTTTGAGCGAGAAACTCTAATAACTTGTAGATAAGACTATCCAAATTGCCCACATTAGTCCTAAAAAGATACTCCTTATTGGCCACACATTCCAACCATTGGATTATCGATGTACTATGATGATGCCTTTTATGATATGGGTTGTTTATCTAGGGTAGTGCACCACATATAGATGTGTTACGGGTCACTGATGTATTAGTGGCACTATATGTGCACATGTGGTTAGGTAGGTTTCGGTAGTGCATATACACATATTTATACTTTGAAATAATGGTATGCATTTAATGTTCAGGGCATTAGTAGATGAGATAGTTATGAGTAATTATTATAACTATGCAGGCTATGTATTTATATAAACATGCCCTTTACACATGTGAGAGACATAAAGATAATATTTGGCTCCCTTCTATTCTTCTGAAGAGGGGTTTGGAGAGAAATTATAGACAAGAGGTAATGTTGATGTATTTAGATACCACCTTGCCCACTATGGGTAAGGGAGGCTTTGATATATTTTCATAATGTGATGATAAAGGAACTCCAAGTGTTTGTATATATGATGTATCATTATGTGTTGCAATGTGTTACTATTATTTGTATGAGTAGATGTTAGATGATGATTGCATACATGTGGAGTTATTTTGCATGGATGTAATAAGTTAGAGATGATATGTGCAATTTCCATAGCTATCTTGGTTTATAGATTGGGGTATTAAGAAATAACACCCTTGTGCACATTGGGTGAGCTTCTCTTGCAGAGATGATATGCTAAGGTTAGTAGTATTTTATTTGTTGGCTAATGGTTTTCATGTGCACAACTATTTTGGCTACCACCTCCTTATATATTTTTGAGCCTATAGATCCTAGGAGCAATTTATTTATTTCATAGAAAATTCTTCTTAATATCATTTTTTAGTGATTTTTTTCAAGGCATGTATCACCTATTTTAAAATCAATGGCATTGGGTTTAAATGTATCATCCTATAAATCCCACTATTTTATGGATGATCGGCCACCTTAGTGAAATAGTCATGTAAGTTCATCCCAACAATTTCATTACCTTTATCTACATCCATTGTCAATATCATAGGATTATTATTCAACCATTGGATAACTCTACATTCCTCTTTTATTATATCATGATAGTTTTTATTCATGAGTCCTAGAAAAATTTAACCTAATTTCTTTTGTTATGCCAACCAATAGAGATCTAATCACACTTATTATGTTGATTAAACATTAGTCAAAAAATATATGGGTTAGAGTGAATGTCAACCTATAATCTCTATTTTTGTTTCAGATTAAGCCCCCAATGATTGTGGCTTGCATCATATAGAGCTACTACCATCCTTTAAGTTGTTTCTTCTTCCCATTTATTAGCGTGCACCCTTAAAGGGGCCATAAGTGTCCTAAACATTGGTATGTTGGGAATACACCTATGTATGATAAACTAAATATGAGATATATTCTATGCAAACCTTAAAATACAAAGGTAATGACAAACACACAGATACTCAAAAATTCATTTGGAAAAATCCTTTCAAATAAAAAAAACCTAGCATAATAACCTTCTTGATTATAACCTTTCCTGCCATGTTACTGATATGGATGCGCTAAATAATGTCAACGGGGTTTTTGTTAGCATCATTAATTGGAGTTTATATGATCGGGTTCATTTTTTTGCCAACGTTTTAATTTCTTGAGCACAACATCATACCCTTCCATTCTTGTTACCATTATAGTTTACACCTCTTGGTGTAATTATGAAATTAGTAGGAGAGTGACAGGTAAGGATATCATGAGCCAAAGGATTGACTAATATATTATTAAAATTAACCATATGACTCATATTTTAAGACTCTTAGGAAATAAAGTGAATTATTATTGCATTTATTTCATGGCTTGGATAGTTTGTTGAAGGAGTGTGTCTTGAGAAGTTGGAACTGAATTAGAAACAACATGTGTAGGAATGGACACCTTGTGTGTTTAAGGAAGACAATTAAAAACATGTGTAGATTGAAAATTTGGTTTAGATGGTTGATAATCTTGAGGAGGCACAAATTAAGTATTAAGGTCAATATAAAAATATATAGGCATATTAATTTGAGTAGAATAAATAGATAGAGGGATAATAGTAGAGCCAATGTGAATAACAACCTTATTACTTAGTATGGGAGGAAAACCTCTAAAAGGTGTGTAGAGGTAAAATCACTAAGAGGGGGAGGGGTGAATTAGTGAGCCCAGATATTTAAACTTCAGTTTCAATCTTTTCAAACTCGTAATTAGTCAATACATACATTCATGAGGTATACACATCATTCATAGCAATGAACAAGAAAGACAATGCAAGATCAAGCACATAAGACAAGACATACATGGGAAACTCTCTTGAGGAATAAAACACATTGGAACCTACAATTGGACTACCATCCTATAAAACAAGAACCAATTTAGACCAGCAAGCTATTGATCAAGGAACTACCATTCCTGATTTTAGTGAGACTTCAATCCCACAAGGAGCTACTACACCTGTCTAGTTGAGCACCCACAACAACTAGAATTTTATCATGTTTCACCTTGCAAGGAGGAAACAAACCCCTTAGATGTTGAGCACCCAAAACAACACCTATTAATGCATCCACCTTTATACTGATGTCTTCAACACCTGATGATGGACCTATGATTATCACTCTTCACCTTCGCTCACCCTCAATTTGTAAGAGCACTATTCTGCCAATAAAATTATGACCAATAGTCCATACAAATAGTCCCCAAATTTATCTACTCATCAACTCATCCATAGGTCACTCTACCCTTCCTTTACTTCCTAATTCACACACAAGCCTCTCTCAAACAACCTCTTGAGCATACTCACCCATTCTACCTCTTTTAGGCTTATTAGGTCCAATGGCCTATGTGATCACCTTCAACTCCTTGCTCAGACTAGAGTGTTTGATTTTCTTTGCTCTCTACTTTTCTTCACTAACTTGTACCTTCTCTTTCAAAGGTTATCTCTTTTTCTTGGCTCCACACTCGTACTCCCTCATTCAAGTCTTACAAGTTTAGAAACCATCACATTTGGTTTCACTATATAGAGAGCATTCATGATTAACAACATCTTGGCTGGCCATTAGGCATGTAATAACCCTTAATATATCTAACACATAGATACATGGCTCAATACAATCTTCATAGGTCAACCATATCATCTATGGGTCATCCTTAAGCAGCTACACCTTTTAATAAGGCCCTCATAGCTCTTATAGGTCTCATGAAGACCTATTAACCCATTTAACACACCCTTGAGCAAAAAAAGAACATAGGACCACTTTCAAATACATGGGTCCACCCCTTATGTCTCCTTTGACATCCTCAAATGATCATAGTCATTTTAGCTCACCTTTACATATGCATAAACAACTCAAACAGAGACCTTATACACAAGAACACCATTACAGAACAAATAGTCAACTTCTCGAGCATTTTTCATACTCAAGATAGATTTATCACACCTCCAAAATCCACATATATCATCCTCATGGAGTCTACACCATGTTCCAATAGAAAATTCATCGTGAGACATCGAAACAACATCAATACAAGCTCAAACATCCTTCTCAGGTCACTTGCAGAATAAGCATGAACACACAATCAACTTAGAACATTAATATATTTTATTGTACTCACTCTCATATCTTCAAATCTATATTTCCATAAGTGTCCTAGAGTCCTCTACAATGTTGCTTTTTACAGTAATAGAAAATTATACTTCTATCAAAAGATATGGACAAAATACAGATCGTTGGTTTTTCCCTATGTTAAATTCAAATATTTGAATGACAATGGTCATAGTTAACCTTCAAACACAATGCCTGAATCTCATGTCATCTCAGCTTAGATCAAATACGTATCATCGATCTTATTTTATATTTAACACATAGACATCAATGCTCAGACATTAAACCTTAGTCACTTTGACCTCATCTCGTGCAATCTTGATATGTTGACTCAACACGCTCTATCAATCTCTACAGATCAATTAGGTCTTTATAAATCAATGCTCACCATTTGATCAATTTTTATGAGCACCTGATCATCATTGGATCCTTATCATGTACCTTTGCTCAGTAGTTAAACATCATTCACATGTTCTCATCTCTTTACTTCCTAACTTCTTGAAGTAACGTGCATCATTAATCTTGCTTGAGCTTTAAATCTTTCAAACAATGACTAAGTATGGGGACCTTTTCAATATTCCTAAGTATCCATTTTTACACCGCAATAACTTCTTTTGCACTTACTCACATGATCTCAAATTTGGACCAGATGATCTCCTCACATAAGAGAATACAACCATGTGACACAGTGCTCCTGAAGCCTTCGCATGTGTGAGATATATCGCCATTAAAAATCCTTCTCAAAATCTTTTTTTATAGAGCCAACTATGCTTAGAATTTGTTTGGGAGATCAACTTTTCTCCTACATAACTTTAGTCGTGCTTCAACGCATGATCTCAAATTTAGCACAAATCATCTATGCTAGAAATTGAACAAACCCATATGATTAATTTATCTTAACACTTTCACATGTTAAATACATAACATCATCAAAATTATCACTCAACTCTTTCTTGCCTTATGCAAAGTTGCCTATGGAAAAACACAGTCAAAATGCTTGGGAGCCCAACTTTGCATATGCATATATTTTGATGCACTTTATCACATGATCTAAATTTTAGCATAATTTAACTAGGTCCAAAACTAAACAAACCCATATGATCACCTTCTCTTAAAACATCCACATGTGTGATATATTCCATCAACAAACTACTTACTTGACTCTTTCTAGCCATATTGCAAATTTGGCTAAGTATGGGAAAATAATGAATTCTGACTGAGGAGCCAACTTTACACCCTCATATATTTGATCATGTTTCGATGCATGACTTGAGATATGGCACATAAAAACTAGGGACTAATGTTATCACAATCATATAACCAAATCTCCTTGACTCATTCATACATGGCAATGGTGACATCATCAAACTACCTACTTTAGATTTTCTACCACTAGACCCAAAGTGTCTAGATGAAAACTATGATCAACTAGATGAAGCCCATTTGTGTACACAAGATCTCAAAACATAGATAAAATATTAGGGACCTATTGTACATGCTCCAATCATCATATTGATCCCTGAACATCTCTAGCCATGTCAACTCTGAAGTTCAACAAAGCATACTTCAAACAACCTAGAACAAGCACATTGCACACTTTATCATTGTCACTTAGGCTATCAAAGCACTTCATCCACTCAATGGGACACATCCATGACATCATCATGATAACTCTCCAATAATCTCCCCCTTTTTCATTGATGTCAACAACCATCATATAAATCACTATACAACTCACCTTCTCTCTCTTCAAGCACTCCACAACAAGGACTTTCTCCCCAACAAGAACTCTTTCCCCCTTTGACACAATGACAAAGTGGGCACCCACTGATACTAAGGACCTAAAAATACCATCATATAGGAAAGGACAATCTTATAAAAGATGATACAAACTCCCCCTTACCTTGAGCCAACCTCTTGTCTTGACAACTTCCTCTTGCTCCATGACAACACTTTTCTTCAACTAAGCATTGCAACCAAGGAAGAAATAACACATAAAACCATATAAATATGATGTAACATACCAAGAAACATTTGATAGGGACTCCCCCTAAGATCTTTAAGAAATTTCACCTTCTGAATATCTTCAAATCTCCACACACTATGAAGAATCACCACATATGCTTACTAGCCTTCTTTCTCAAGCTACTACAGTGACCACCAATCAAAACTTCATGCCACTCACCAATTAATAAATATAATCTCAACCAACCTAAGAACTATTCTTGAAAAAAACATATCTTTCTATTTTTGGATAAATTGAGCAAAAAACACTCTTCTTCAAACTAGGTCTGTCTAGCCTCTTTGTAGCCCTACCTGAAACTTGCAGAGCCCATAAATTTCAATAGACACATCTTCAAGACTTAAAACTTCATATCTATATCACTCTCATATGACCCTTAAATCACACCAATTTTCATCATCAAGATCATCCTCTGAAACATACTTTCTTCAAAAATGAACTACCTAATTAGGCCTCTAACATGACAAAAACTTGAATATCTTGAGAACCACAAGCCTTCAATTCTCTGTGAAGCTTGATTTGACCACCCATTTGGCCTATTCAACATATTAAGAATCCTCAGACCTCAATTCATAAGGTAAACCACTTTTCTAGCATATCCCAAAACCCTAGAATCTCAAAATAAATAGGGTCAACAAACTTCATTCCAGTTTATGAACATCTCTGAAACTTCTTAGAAACACCCATCACATACTTTTGAACCAAAAAAAATGATCCTTCACACCTTTGGGAGTCTTGACTTCCTATAACCCATTTTAGGCATGCTTGCCCTTAAGCCAAAAACTGAGAAAACTGAGAGCATTCAAAAATCTTCAATTTGTCATAAACATACTTTTAGACTACAAAAGCACCTGGAGCACATCACAAAGAAATGCATAGACCTTTATGAACATCAAACTCTTCTTTTCATTTACATCAATCTCATTAATCCACCTAGAACCACCCATTCTGACTTTGTACTACAGCGCCTTTACAAACCTCTAGAGCAAACTCATGAACTAGTTCCTCCCCCTTAACCAAAGAACTTTTGATTGGAATTATCATTTTGAACACAAACTTGATTTTCCATACCTTCTTAATCAGATTCAACTATTCAATCCTCTAATCCTAGGACCTAGCCAATTGCAAAGCTCCCCCTAACTTCATGCTTCATCAAGAAAATGGCATCTTTAACAAGTCTTCAAATACTTATACCAAAGCATCCAAAGCATGATCAACAAGCCAATCTCCTTACCAATCTATTACCACCAAGATTCTTCACAATCTTCTTTTCTCCAACAAAAGATATATAAAAGAATGCACAAACATACCTTGTTTATAAACCATCTCATCAAACAATATCTAACAGCCACCAATCTTCCTCTGACTGACACGTGTCTCCTTGAAGCCTAGATAGAGACACCCCTTTGACATAGTGAGACTAAAAGTCCCAAAACTCAGGAGACTCCCATATCTCCATATCTTTCTCTGACTTGAATTCCTACTTGACTTTAACTGAATCCTTGACTTCATTCTTTTCTTCAGATTTGTCAATAAATGTTTTCAATAGAAACTCTTGACTCTCCTTTATTTTTGATTTTTTCAACCTTGGCAAACAATCCATCAAGACTCTTGGACTTAATAGGGTTAGTCTTCTTAGTCTTTACTGCCTTAGGTCTATATACCATAGTTTGACTCTTCTCATCTACTGCAGCCAACTTACCAACTTGACTTTTGAGTTTACACTGATTTGCAACATAGCCTTCTAGAGAAACTTTCTTATCAACCTTATGACCAAAAGAATTGGCAATGATTACCTTTGGTTTCTATACCTGAGTTTTTCCTTTCTCAAACCTTCTAGGAGCTCTATATCCTTTGACATACCTTGAAGACCTCTTAACACTATTTGAACATAATCTAGCAATATGTCCACCCTTATGACAACTGAAAAAAATAACATCATTCGTACCTTTTGACATATTTGAACTATGATCAATCTTTTGCAAAAAAATCCTTCTATCATAGCTCCATAAATGTTCATTCTTGACTAAATTCATTCTACAGTCCTTAGCTCTATGACCATACTTACTACATGTATAAAAATGACCATGAAATAAACTAGCATACCTTGAAGCATTTGGTTGTATAACAGACCTTCTTTCATTGATTTTTAATTTTGCAATCTCCTTGACTTACTCAGACTTCTCATGCTCCTTTCTTAGCTTGTTCAACTTGTCTATGATCTGTTCATTCTCATTCTTCAACAATTTTATCCCATTTTTCATCTCATCATACTCACCTTGCCTTGAACTTATTTTGACATTTGCTTCTTCTAACTGAGTCTTAAGATGTCTGCATTCTTCTTCTCTTGTCTTCAAATTTACATTAGCTACCCCTAACTGATCCTTGAGATTATTGATATGTTTTCCATCTTCTTTGACTTGTTCTTCTTTGGGATTGCATGTCTCGATTATGATCTTTTCATACTCATCTTTTAGAGAAATAAGATTAGTCTTTAATTAATCAATTTCAACCTCTTTAGCTTTCATGTTTGAACATGCAGTCTCCATCTGAATTATGATAACTTGGATAGTCTCATTATCACTCTTAGCTTCTTTAGCCATGTAATCATTTATTCTACATTCTTGTTCTATCAAACTTCCCTCAAAATAACTGACTTGTGCGTCAAGACCTATGATCAAATTTCTCATCTTATGATTCTTCTTCTACTACTCCTTTAGTTCACCAAGTGCACTCATGAGCTCAACATCTAGATCGACTTCTTCTTCCTTGATGTCATCTTCTCTACTGTTATGGAAAGCTTCTTCATCATGCATGATGTCCTTTTATTTTGAACACAAACTTGTCTTGGCATCTACTAACTGAACCTTGAGATTATTGATAATATTCTCATCCTCTTTGGAATATTTCTTCAAATTACATATTTGTTCTTCAAGTGCCTTGATCATAGCCTTCTACAGTTTATTTTCTTTCTTCGACTGCTTAGCCATCTTTGTACCTACTTAGGACCACCTTCAAGCTATTAGGCTTCCTCCAAAGGACTCACTCTAATACCAATTGTTAGAGGTAAAATCATTGAGAGGGGGGGTGAATTAGTGAGCCTAGATATTTCGACTGTAGTTCTAATCCATTCAAACTCTTAATTAGTCAATACATACATTCATGAGGTATACACATCATTCATAGCAATGAACAAGAAAGATAATGTAAGATCAATCACATAACAAAAGACATACATGGGAAACCCTCTTAGGTAATAAATTTCACTAGAACCTACAATTGGATTACTTTCATATAAAACAAGAACCAATTTAGACCAACAAGCTATTGATCAAGGAACTACCATTCCTAATTTTAGTGAGACTACAATCCTCCAAAGAGATACTACACTTGTCTAGCTGAGCACTCACGACAACTAGAATTTTAGCAAGTTTCACCTTGTAAGGAGGAAAAAACCCCCTTAGATGTTGAGCACCCATAACAACACCTATGAACACATCCACCTTTGCATTGATGTCTTCAACACCTGATGATGGACCTCTAATTATCACTCTCCACCTTCGCTCACCCTCAATCTACAAGAGCACTATTCTGCCAACAAAATTATGACCAATGGGTCATACAAATAGTCCCCAAAATGATCTACTCATCAACTCATCCATAGGGCACTCTACCCCTCCTTCACTTCCTAATTCACACACAAGTCTCTCTCCAATCTATCTCAAACAACCTCTTGAGCATACTCAACCATTTTGCCTCTTCTAGGCTTATTAGGTCCAATGACCTATGTGATCACCTTCAACACCATATTCAGACTAGTATGTTTGATCCTCTTCACTCTCTATTGTTTCAAAGGTTATCTCGTTCGCTTGGCTCCACATTTTCACTCCCTTATTCAAGTCTTATAAGTCTAGAAATCATCACATTTGGTTTCACTATATATAGAGCATTCATGATTAACAACATCTTGGTCAACCATTAGGCATGTCTTAACCCTTAATATATCTAACACATGAAAACACATCTCAATACAATATTCATAGGTTAGACATAGTATCTATTGTTCATCCTTAAGTAGATACACCTTTTAATAAGGTCCTCATAGCTTTTATAGGTTTCATGAAGACCCATTCACCCATTTAGCACACCCTTGAGCAAAACAAGAACATAAGACCACTTTCAAATACATGGGTCCACTCCTTATGTCCTATTCAACATCCTCAAATGATCACATTCATCTTAGATCACCTCTATATATGCATAAAAAAATCAAACATAGACCTTATGCAAAATAACATCATTACCGAATAAATAGTTAACTTCTTAAAGCATTATTCATACTCAAGATAGATTGATCACACCTATAAAATCCACAAATAACATCTTCATGAAGTCTAAAACTTGTTCCAATAGCAAATTCATCGTGAGACATCGAAACAACATCAACACAAGCTCAAACATCCTTCTTGGGTCACTTGTAAAATAAGCATGAACACATAGTCAACTTGGAACATTAATATCTTTGATTGTACTCACTTTCAAATGTTCAAATCTATATTCCAGATGCACCTTGGAGTCCTCTACAACTTTGATTGTTATAAAAATAGCAAATTAGACTTCTATCAAAAGATATGGACAAAGTACAGAGCCCTAGTTTTTCCCCATGTTAAATTCAAATATTTGAATGACAACAGTCATAGTTAACCTTCGAACATAATGCCCAAATCTCATATCCTCTCAAATCAGATTGTATACGCACTATCAATCTTGTTTGATATTTAACACATAGGCACCAATGCTCAGACATTAAACCTTAGTCACTTTGAGCTCATCTCATGCAATCTTGAAATGTTGACTCAACACGTTCCATCGATCTCTGCAGATCAATCAGGTCTTTAAAAATCAATGCTCATTATTTGATTAATCTATATGAACACTTGCTCGTCATTGGATCATTATCTTATACCTTTGCTTAGTCGTTAAACATCATGTACCTATCTTTATCTCGCTTCTTCTTGAGTTCTTGCAGCAATGTGCATCATTGATCTTATTCAATCTTTAACTCTTTCAAAAATAACTACCCCACACACACACACACGCACATATATACATACATATATATATATATATATATATATGTATATATATATATATATATATATATATATATATATATATGTATATATATATATATATATGTATATATATATATATATGTATATATATATGTATATATATATATATGTATATATATATGTATATATGTATATATGTATGTATATATATAGATACACATATATATCTATCTATATGTATATATATATATATATATATATGTATATGTATGTGTGTATATATATATGTATGAGCTAAAAGCTTCACAGATGAGCAAATGCAAAGTTGCAAGATTTACACAGTTGCCGGCGTCGGTTAGGGGTCGACTGGGAGCTGCCGGCGTCGGTTATGTATCGGCCGACGTCAGTCATGTGCAGGCAGACAGGGACCGACGTCGGTCACCTGTGCGTTCCAGAATTCTATTTTCGTGGGATGAACGGATTGTTTGCATGATAAGTTGAACTGTTAATTGTAAGTCCGCGTTTCTATTTTTGGCAGGACTGATTTGGACCTTTGATTAGGAGGTGTATCTAACAGTGGAGAATGCATAGCTCATGATCCCTAATTCTTTATAATAGGGATAGATCTTCATAGCTTGTATGATGTAGAAATCAATTCAAGTAGCTGAATTGTGTTTGTAATTGTGAGAGAGAACTCTTGAGGGAAAGAGATCTGTACATCTAAGAGGTGTGGAAGAAAGAAAGATTTCTTCAATTGTATTTCCTTCTGGAAGAGTTTAATACAAGTTTTCATTGTTTCTTGTATCTCATGTTCTTTGCTGATTCTAGTTTCTAGTTACTTATTACTTCTGATTAATTCCGTGTTTAGTTGCTTGCACAATAGTAATCAAGTTTGTTGGTTGATCCCCAACATGATTAATCTATATGAACACTTGCTCGTCATTGGATCATTATCTTGTACCTTTGCTTAGTCGTTAAACATCATGTACCTATCTTTATCTCGCTTCTTCTTGACTTCTTGCAGCAACATGCATCATTGATCTTATTCAAGCTTTAACTCTTTCAAAAATGACTAAGTATGGGGACCCTTTCAATATGCCTGAGTAGCCATTTTTGCACCTCAATAACTTCTACACTTACTCTCATGATTTTAAATTTTCACCAAATGATCTCATCACATAGGACAAGCCAACCATGTGACACACTATTCCTAAAGCCTTTACATGTGCAAGATATATTGCCATTAAAAATCCTTCTCAAAATCTTTTGTCATAGAGCCAACTATGCTTAGAATTTGTCTGGGAGACCAACTTTGCTCTTGCATAACGTTTTCCATAATTCAACACATGATCTCAAATTTGGCACAAATCATCTATGCTCAAAACTAAACGAATCCATATGATCATTTTCTCTTGACACCTTTACACATGCAAGATCACTCAGCTCTTTTTTACCTTACTGAAATTTGGCTAAGTATGGAAAAACACAATCAAATTACCTGGGAGCCCAACTTTACATATGCATATATTTTGATACACTTCATTGCATGATCTAATTTTTAACATAAATAAACTACGTCCAAAAATAAACAAACCCATATGATCATCTTCTCCTAAAACATTCACACGTGTGAGATATTCCATCAACAAACTACTTACTCTGCTTTTTCTGGCCATATTACAAATTTGGCTAAGTATGGGAAAATAATGAATTCTGACTGAGAAACCAACTTTGCACCCTCATATATTTCACCATGGTTTGACTCATGAGTTGATATCTAGTGCATAACAACTAAGGACTAATTTGATCACAACCAGATAACCAACTCCCCTTGACTCATTCAAACGTGGTAATGGTGATGTCATCAAACTACCTACTTCAGATTTTTGCCACTAGACCCAAAAGTGTCTAGATAAAAACTATGATCAACCAGATGAATTCCACTTGTGCACACAAGATCTCGAAGCATAGATAACATCTTAGGTACCTCTTGCACATGCTCCAATCACCATACTCATCCCTAAACATCTCTAGCCATGCCAACTCTAAAGATCAACCAAGCATACTTCAAGCAACCTAGACCAAGCACCTTGCACACTTTGTCATTGACACTTAGGCTATCAAATCACTTCATCCACTCAATAGAACACATCCATGACAACACCATGACATCATCATGACAACTCTCCAACAAGGTGGAATAGAAGCATATAAATATTCATGATTAGTTGTAATGGGTATTTACATAGATATAAATTATTTATGTTTTTATTTTGCATATCTTATATAGCTAATATTACATTAATTTAATTTGGATTTTCTCTATCATATTATCTAAATGTATCCAATTTATTTACCCTTTCTTTTTGTACATTGAAATGGTCCATATTTTTAGATCTATTAACATCATAATCATTCATAGTATTTGCATCAAAATCATTTGTATTTTCATTATTACCATCACTCATGTTTGTATCATTTGCATTATTATCCACATGTACAATAGAAGAAACATTAATCTCATGAAAAAATTCCATATTATTTTTCAAATTAACATGAGCACCAATCAAAGGAATTTGAACAAAATCAATAGGTTTAACACTCAATCTATCTTTTTTACTAATAGGTGTCTAAGATCTAACCTATTTAGGTGGCATAAGATAGAAACTTAAGATTATGGAAAGAGCTAATTCTAATGATAGAAAAACAAAGCAGCACAACTCTAGAAAAATTAGACCTAAACTAACCACAACAAAAGCAGGCCCTAAAGGGAAAGAGAGCATGAAACCCTAAGTTTGAGTGAAATAAATCATGGGTTCACCAGAATGTTTTATTGGTAAAATGGATTTATGTTAACAAAACTATACTAAACCATAAAAACATGAGGCACAAGCCAAATCCAACCTAGATATAGTAAAATAATAGTAAATAAAGATTTGACTCGTGTGGGAAATGAAGGAATTAAAGTACCTAAAATTCTTAAATGTGATAAAAGGGGGGTTTGTAGGTGAATCCCTGATTTATAACTTATATGTACACTAGAAATGATTGAAATGTTTAAAAACATGTCCTAAGGAAGTGTAAAAGAAAACTCATAGAGAGTGTATAGATCTAATGATGCACACAAAGTGATGAGTATCAGATTAGTTAGATATAGGCATAACACTTGTGGACTGGTTCAATAAATGTTATTGGTTCAATATCAATGGATGACTTTAGATCAATATGCAACTTCGTGGATGTCTTCATCGGCCATTTATTATCAAAACCCTTTCTCAAATTGTCAATTTAATGCACAAAACTGACATAATTGATTCACCTTGTTCCAAGCTTTAATCCAATCCAAGAGACCTTGCAAGAGCATAAAATATAGGGGTAGTTATGAGGGACATACCTCAGTCAAACCTTTGTTTGATGAAAAATTAGAAATCAACAGCCAAGAAAGTCAACAAGCAATATGGTGTGTATGAAGTTCCTAGCCATTATTCCTATCCATGATATGTAATCAAGCATTTGAATCTATATGCTCTTTCATAATCATTTTTTTACTATAAGAATGCTAAAATGACAATTCAATTGATAGTGATGCAGTAAAATGATGAGTGTATGTATATCCTTATGTAATATTGTGATGATATGAGTATTGATTCCCCCATTTTATATTAAGGTGCTCATGTATACACAAACTTATTGAATTCAAATTAAGATCTTATTGGTGTGCAAGTTGATATTTTGGAAGCAGAAAATATTGAAATTACAACATATAAAACATGGAAAGACCAAGAAAAGAGGTCAAAGGACCCACAACTCACATGACCATTATCAAACTAATTCAATAGTGACAAGCCCATTATCAATTTAGTTCGATACCGATCAAGGTGATTAAGAACCTAAAGACAAAAAGTATGGGGATTATAGGAGCATGTAAAGGCAAACAAATAATTGCTTTGAAGGTTCTTCATGTGTTAAAAAGTAATTGGCGATATTTCAATTAACCCTAGATGACCTGAAAGGCTATACAAAGCTCTAAACAAATAAAAATGTGGCAATGAGATCTTGTTTTGAACCAATTATTCATATGCACAAAAACACACAAACAACATTGTAAATATTATGTGTATACCAAAATTAGGTGTTTAAAAGAACATATTATTGCTTATAGATCTACCATGAATGTTTTGATTGCACGATAAGAAGATGTATCCTATATGTTATTTCCTCTCACACTAGAAGAAGTTTGTGATTGGTTTTTAGACTTGGCACCCAATTCTGTCGTTGATTGGTAGCATTTTGCATATGTTTTTCCTTTTTCAGTTTGGTCCAAAGATTGGTGCTCGTATTATACTAAAATAATTCATTGCGATTTAAAGATAACCTCATGAGCAAATTATGATTTTTTATTTTCATTTTCAAGTAGATAATAACAAAGTCCCAATCAATTATAGACCTTCAGATGGAATAGTTTTGGATGTGTATTTTTTTACTTTGGATCTATCAACCCCTGATTTTGTGAGAATGTGTGTAGTGAATACTTTGGTTCTAGCCTATGCAAAAACTTTTCAAGGGGAAAACTAATTATCACATCTAGATATGGGCCATGTGAAGTATCAATTCTCTTTTCAAAGTAATCATTGAGTTCATCAAGATCATATCTTTTTTTGCATGGAAAACAAATTAAGTCTGGCACAATTTTTTCTAATGAGAAGACTTCAAGCCTTATTATGGATGCATATGTGTAAATACCTAAATTTGGCACAAAAACCTTCTTCATGTGTTTTATTACCAATTTAACTTGTCTAGAAAACTTATACATTTTAACCTATTTCTAGGATGGCCCCAACCCCATATAAATTTGCATTTGGTTCATAGAGCTTAAAATCACCTCAGTGCTTGTCTGTGAGGTATCATTTATATATCTAGACTACATCTTATCCATTAGCCTGCCCTACCTCAAAAAAAGAACCTGACTTATCTCTTAGACAAACCCATGTTCTTACAAGCTCATCTAGGACAAACTCGTACCCATATGAATTTGTCTCTTTTAACTTTATGGGTTCGTCTCTATATTACCATTTGTCATGAGCCTTAACCCTTCCCATTTTTTTTTCAAAATTTCTTTGATCCACATTAGCTATCCTATTTCATATTATAAATGCAAGGCATTGCCATTTGACATATTAGAATAAATAGAAGAGATAATGAGACCATTTGACATCTACTACACCAAGGGTCAAGACCTGAGCCAAACTTATCCATTCAAGTTGTGTTTCATTGAATCAATTCCTACATTCTTGTGACACTTATCTATCGTGAGCTCTCTACAAATTTCCTTGTGAAAAATGAGGGTAATTAGACTTCATTAGTTTTATTTATCACTTCTATGGAAGAGGATGTTTAAACCCTTACTCAAGCTATTCCATTCACACACCAAAAGAACTACATGGAGGTGCAATTTCGAGCATGTGGAATATGTAGTTTACAATGATGCTTTGGCAGCGACCTGACTCCATTACCTTTTTTCATTTTAGAGTGTGTAAGCTAGGTCAAATTTAGGATTTTTCCATATAACATATTTTGCCTTGCACATATACAAACTGAAGGTGTAGTTTTAATTAGGTAGACACATCACATAGAAATCATAAAACCCAAATTATGAAACCCTATAGAAGCACACTCAGGGGCACAAAGATGCACTTGGAGAAATGGGGACATAATTTAAGCCATCAAGCCTATTTGGGTTGCACAAAAGAGACTCATAGATGTACGGGTTCACCTCATAACAATGCACAAGTCCAAAAACTCAAGAGCGGGTCAAATACAATCAACATAATTAGAATACAAACTCAGATTAGAAGAACAATCAAAGTTTGATTGTATCTTAACCTCTTTATCAATTTATTGCTTTGTTTTAGCTTTCATTTATGACGCTTGGGATTGTTTCTGTTACTTAGCCTCTTAGATAGATTTTATATTTCATTTGTATATGCTTGGATCTATTTTATTACTACTCATTTATACCTATTTTGAGTAAAAACTAGAATTAGGGTAAACAATATATTATGCTTTATGAAGCTTACTTTGAATCAAAAGATGATACATTAGAAATACATGCACAACCACAAATTCATAGCAATATCCACAAACTATTACCTTCAATGGATTTTGTAGAGAAAGTTGATGAAGTAGTCACTTTTATGAGTAATGTCATGGTTGAGGAAGAAGAAGACATTTCAAATGATGATGAATGCCAAGTGGTAAATATGTTAATAAATACTGATGTCTTCTATGATCATATTTTATATAAGAAACACGAAGATGTATGCCTGGAAAAGATGCAAAAATAAAGGTCTACTTCATGACATATCCAATTTTTGAAAGTTTGGTATCACATGAACCCCTTGTTTCAAACTCCTAAGTTACCCAACTTAAGGTAAATAAGTCTCATGCTTTCGTTTGCATAGAACCAGTTTCAAATTAACATTAGTTTAGACAAATGTTTGATTTATAGATCAATCCCTTGTTTATATTCAACCGAATGATACATTTATACAACTTTGAGATATATTATTGAGTGGGAGTCCAATCCGTGTCTCACTATGTCAAAATATATTTTGAAAGATTTTTTTTTAAAAGGTCCCTCACCCCTCTCATTTATATAATAAGACATTATACAAAATTCTCTTAATAACCCAAAAAAAAGTGATTAACACTTTGTTGGACATGGGCATATCCTTTTTGTCCTAGGTTGCTAATCATACTATCACCACCCATTGGTGACAGGGATGGAAAAAAGCATTTTTGATGGGTTTGGCTGAAGAGGCTGGTCGCTAGTGGGATTCTTATATTACTGGATTGAATTTGAGTTACATTCATCTTCGTGATGAGGTTGATTTCTTGGCTTGCTCCATGAGCACATCTTTGGAGGACTATAATGTGAGGCTTGGATATCAGTCTACATTTATTAATGAGGCACCTAGAGAGAGATAGTGGTGGTGTCAAAAACTATGAAAGATTAAATCTCCTTATAAAACAAAACTCTTTATGTGGCTAGATGTAAGAAACAAAGCACTTACCTGGGAGGTTTTCCAAAAAAAATGCTGGCAAGGCCTAAGGCAACATAATCTCTACTTCTAAGACTTGGAAACTATGAATCAACTTCTAGTCACTTGTTCATATGTCTAAAATATTTGGACTGTTGGAAACTTCCATGGGGTTTCAAGATTGTTGGCAGGGTATTATTGTGGTTGAGTGTCTTAAGAATTGGTAATAGTGGTTAGAACTAAAATTATCCAAGGCTCTTCCTTTGATAGTGTCTTGGGGAATTTGGATTGCGAGGAATGTCTATATCTTCCAAGGTAAAATTATATCTACTTTTTAATACATCTCCCAAATTCAAGTTATCTTCGAGAACTTTAAAATCATCCCTAAATCTCTGAGATAAGGATTGTTGGTCCCTCCTCTCATCGATCAGACTAAAGCTTGAGGTTATTTTGATGATGTTTGTGAAGGTTCTCTTGCTACGCCCCTAACCTATCACATGTATGAGGATAGTATTAGCCAACTTGTGGCTTACTTATCCCTCTTTGACATTATATTACATTTATCTATGCTTTCTTTAGATTATTAGGTCGGCCTATGGAGTAACCATGGCCTAGTTAGACTATATATAGGAGGTAGTGGGTAATCATTTATCATCATATTGTGAATTCTGCGCTTATTGAAGCTTGTGGAGGTTGCCCCCTCGAAGTGGCTTATCTATTATCATATATTTGGATATATTTAAGTTATATTTGGATATAATTCTTTCGTTATACTTAATTCTTGAAGTAATTTCATTACAAGTGGTATCAGAGCTGCGATTTGGGCAATCTTGTGGGCGAAACACTAAATTTTTAAATTTTGTGATATATAAAAAATGGTTGCGAATTTCTCTGAATTTTTTTTACTGGAGGTGAAAAATAATTACATTAATCTTCCATTAAAATTTCAGCTCATTTGGATCTGTTTTTCAAAATTATCGCTATTTTATGGTTTTTCATAAAATTGCTCTACCGTGCGCAATTCAAAGAATTTTTCTGAGTTGTTTACATTTTTGGAAAGCTTAGAAAAATTTGGCTACGGTTTGTTCTTTGTATATTTTGAATTGAGGCCGAAATAATTCCAAAATCGCTTGGTCAAAGTTGGGTCAAAAGTGTCAATAAGGGTCGACATCGTAAAACCCTTTTATGGCAGGTCCACAAACTCGGGGCCGAGGAAGGGTGTTGAAACTCCAAGAAAAACTCCTAAAAAGGATGAGATGGATTCATAAGGGGGTGTAATAGACCCTTTGTACCAGGGTTTTCTAACATAGATCACAAAGTAAGCCAGCTTGACTATAGTGTGCAAGGCATTCAGAGTGAGGTGCAAGACATACAATTTAATATGCAATCCATACAAGATAGTTGGGGATATATCATGACAGCTTTGAACATTAATCAATCAAATCATCAAGCTAACTCTATTTCACAAACCAACCAGGGTGGTTCTCCTAACCAATCTACTTCAAATCCAACTCCATGGCCACAGAAGAACCTATTACCAAAAGTGGATATGCGCAAATTCGATGGAAAAGATCCACTGAATTGGCTCAACCAAATGGAGAGTTTTTTTGACCTACATCATATTCCAAGTGGATAGAAGGTTACCATGGCATCCTTGTATCTTGAACCTGATCAATTCATTTGGTATCGATGGTTGTGTGCTCAAAAGCAAAAGATGGGTCTCAATGTCACTTGGTCAATTTTTCAAGAGCAGCTACAAATACACTATGGCAATAGTGTGACAGATAATTACTTCAGCCAACTGGCAAAATTGTGACAAACTAGCTCCGTCAAGGATTATATTCATCATTTTCAGAACCTATCCTTACGTGTGGAGACAATTTCTGATGCAAACTTGAATGACCTATTTTTGGGTGGACTCAAGGACCACATTCAACATGAGCTACGCATGTTTAATCCACTTAATATTTTTGAATCTATTATCCTAGCATGTAGAGCTGAGGAAAAATTCATAGCCAACAAGAAGCAGCCATTTACTCACTTCAAAGATCGTAGCATATCATCATCAACATTTCCTCCACCTACTAGATTGACCCCTTAGCAAATTGAAGAAAAGCATGCAAAAGGATTATGTTTTGGTTGTGATAGCAAGTGGAGTAAAGGCCATAGATGTGCTGAGAAAAAGTTATTCTACATCGAGGGACCAAATGAAGATGAAGAAGCAGATGATGCCTCCAATGATGATGAGGAAGATATAGAGGAGGTACCTGAAGATTCCCAACCTACAATCTCTTGTCATGCACTTGCAGGGATTAGCACTCCACAAACTCTTAAGGTGGTGGGTTTCCTAAAGAAACAGAAGGTGACAGTGTTGATTGATTCAAGGAGCACACACAACTTTATAAACCATAAGTTGGCAACTCGATTGAACTATTTCATCTACCCAGCACCAAAATTTTAGGTCATGATTGCAGATGGTGGCACAATTAATTGTTATGGCAAATGCCATAGTATTAAGCTTACTATGGGTGGGTACAATCTTGACTCTCCTATGTTTGCTATTCCCATGGGTAACACAGACATTGTTTTGGGAGTCCAATGGCTCACAACCTTAGGTACCATTGAGATGAACTTCCAAGAACTATTCATGCGCTTTCATTCTGCAGGTAAAAAAATTGAACTACATGGATTACATGCAAAATCTCCACAATTGGTTAGTTCACATCATATGACCAAGATGCTAAAAAGGGGGGCAGAGGGAATTATTGCACGATTATGCTCCATAGAAGTTCAACCCCCAAAGGTATCTACACATCCTGATCTACAAATAATTCTTGAAGACCACTCATCTATTTTTGGGGCCATGCCAAAAGGACTACCACCAAAAAGAGAACATGATCATGCCATTCAACTAATTCCAGGTAGTCAACCACCAAATATCAGACCATATAGATATCCATATGCACAAAAGAGTGAAATTAAAAAGATGGTCCATGAGATGCTGGAGGACAGGATCATCAAGCATAGCTAAAGTGCATATTCATCACCAGTGGTCATGGTGCGGAAGAAGGATGACACATGGAGGATGTGCCCAGATTATAGGGAACTCAACAAGTACACCATCAAAGATAAGTTTCCTATTCTAGTAATTGATGATTTACTTGATGAGTTGCATGGTGCTAATTATTTCACAAAATTGGATCTTCGCTCGGGGTACCATCAAATTAGAATCAAGGATGAAGATGTTCATAAAACTGCTTTTAGAACACATGAGGGCCATTATGAGTTTTTGGTAATGCCCTTTGGTCTTACAAATGCACCATCTACTTTTTAGAGCTTGATGAACACTATTTTTAGGCATTTTTTAAGGAAGTTTGTGCTAGTTTTCTTTGATGACATATTGATTTATAGTCAGACATGGGAAGCACATCTACAACATGTGAAACAGGTGTTGATAGTTTTGGAGAAGCACCAACTTTATGCAAAGCCATCTAAATGTGCTTTTGGAGTACAGGAGGTAGAGTACCTTGGTCACATTGTTTCCCATGAAGGGGTCAAAGTTGATCCTCAGAAGATCAAAGCGATAATGGAATGGCCCATGCCAAAAACTCTCAAAAACCTTCGCGGTTTTCTTGGACTAATAGGTTACTATAGAAGATTTGTGAAAGGTTATGGCAGCATAGTAGCTCCACTCACTGCATTGTTAAAGAAGGATGCTTTCCATTGGAATGATGATGCCACCAAAGCATTTGAGAAACTAAAAGTAGCTATGTGCACCACTCCAGTTTTGGCTACTCTAGACTTCTCACAAACATGCACTATTGAATGTGATGCTTCTGGGTCTGGATTGGGGGTAGTACTTATGCAGGAAGGAAGACCCATTGCATTTGAAAGTCGTCAATTCAAAGTTAAGAATCTACAAAAACCTGTCTATGAGAAAGAAATGATGGCTATTCTTCATGCAGTTAAACAATGGAGGCCTTATCTGATGGGTAGACACTTTAAGGTGAAAACGGATCATGATAGTCTCAAATACTTTTTGGAGCAAAGATTATCATCTGAGGAACAACAAAAATGGGTAACCAAAATGTTGGGTTATGATTTTGAAATCATCTACAAGAAGGGTAAAGATAATGTAGTAGCAGATGCACTATCTAGACGAGATGCATCCACATAAGCATTACTTTGTGCAATGTCCATATTCCAAGCATATTGGGTGGATGAAGCTAGGTTAGAATGGGAGCAAGACAAGGATACACAGGTTCTGATTCAGAATCTCCAGCAAGGTAATCTATCCTCTGACAAATTTGAATGGAAAGGTAATGTCCTATGGTATAAGGGTAGGTTATACTTATGCAAAACTTCAGAGCTTAAGCATAAGATTCTTGCAGAGTTGCATGCATCTCTACTTGGGGGACACTCAGGGTTCTTGAAAACTTATCATAGAATTAAGAAAGAATTATTTTGGGAAGGACTCAAGGGAGATGTACAAAAGTTTGTGGAAGAATGCATGATATGCCAACAAAATAAAGGTGAAACAATTAAGACCCCAGGTTTGTTACAACCATTAGCAATTCCTAGTCAAAGGTGGGAGGAGGTTTCCATGGATTTCATCACTGGGTTGCCTTGTTCTGAAGGTAATAATGTTATTTTGGTCATTGTGGATAGGCTTACAAAATATGCCCATTTTTGTGCTCTCTCACACCCATTTTCAGCAAGTACAGTTGCGGCTATTTTTATGGAAGCAGTTCTCAAATTACATGGAACCCCAAAAATAATTGTAAGTGATCGTGATCCTATTTTCACTAGTAATTTCTGGACTGAACTATTTTCTTGTTTGGGTACTTAGCTAGCTCATAGCTCATCTTACCACCCCCAATCTGATGGATAAACTGAAGTGGTTAACAAATGTTTAGAGGGGTATCTCCGTTGTTTTGTGTCAGATAAACAAGCACATTGGGTTAAATGGCTACCACTTGCAGAATGGTGGTATAACACATCTTTCCATACCTCTTCTAAAATGTCTCCATTTCTAGCACTATATGGTTACCATCCACCTTCCATCACTTCATTAAAGGTGCACACCAAGGTTCGAGATGTGGAAGAGCACATTCAACATCAACAAGAGGTTTTGGCTAGTTTGAGAGAGAATTTGGCCTTGGCACAAAATAAGATGAAGCAACAAGTAGATCAACACCGGAGTGAGTGAAATTTTGAGGTGGGTGATTGGGTATTTGTTCGTTTGCAACCTTACAAGCAGATGTCTTTGAAGCAACAGAAAAAGGACAACAAACTTGCTCCAAAGTATTATGGCCCTTATCAGGTTCTACAAAAAATTGGAAGTGTGGCTTACAAGCTCGAGTTACCTCATTCATCTCACATACACCCAGTATTTCATGTTTCTTGTTTGAAGAAGGTCATTGGACAGAAAGTTTCTGCCCAGACAGAGCTCCCAGAACTAGATGAAGAAGGACGAGTCATTTTGACCAGAGAAGATCCTCCAAACACGTACTAAGAGGTTGAGAACCAGAGAGATTAAGGAATATTTGATCAAGTGGAAAAACCAAAGCAGTGAAGATGCAACTTGGGAAGGTGAAGAATTTCTGCAACAACATCCACAGTTGTTCAATGTTGAGGACAACATTGGTTTGAAGGGGAAGGACATGCTACGCCCCTAACCTATCACATGTATGAGGATAGTATTAGCCGACTTGTGGCTTACTTATCCCTCTTTGACATTATATTACATTTATCTATGCTTTCTTTAGATTAGTAGGTCGGCCTATGGAGTAACCATGGCCTAGTTAGACTATATATAGGAGGTAGTGGGTAATCATTTATCATCATATTGTGAATTCTGCTCTTATTGAAGCTTGTGGAGGTTGCCCCCTCGAAGTGGCTTATCTATTATCATATATTTGGATATATTTCAGTCATATTTGGATATAATTCTGCTGTTATACTTAATTCTTGAAGTAATTTCATTACATCTCTAGCCATTTTTTGAGTGACTGGTACTTTTTTTAAATCCCACACAGTTCATTCATTTTTAAGGCCAACATTGGATAGGGTTCAAAAAATTTCACATAGTTGATGGCTCTAAAGATTCTTTTTTGGCTCACACTTGATAAAAGGGTGAGTGAGCTACAGGTTTATGGGGACTCACAACTTGTTATAAACTGGTTGAAGGGTGTTTCAAAAATGCACAATCTAATCTTACAACCACTTTTCACTTTGACTGATTCTCTGCCAAGCTCCTTCAATTACATTCCTTATGTCATATTTTTCAAGAGCTCAACATCGAGGTTGATTCTCTTTCCAAGGAGGGTTTGCTTTTGGATGTGGATATTTGGGTCATAGAAGAATTGAAAAGGAATATCTGCATACATAAATCATCTCTCTCAGTGCTAAAGGACTAATTTTTTCTTTTGTTCTGGGTGCTTTACACCTTTTTGAGCCATTTTTTGGGGCTTCTCTTCCCACAATTTACCTTTTATTTCTTGTTCATTTGTTATCACTATTCTTGGGTTTGGAGCCTCAGTGGCTTCCTCTTTTTAATGCTTTTATTTTGGAGTGTCCTCTCCTCCTTCATTACTCTTTTTTCCTTTTAAAACACTGTTACATATAAAGATTATAATTTCTTATTTTATATTAATATGAAATTACAATTTTTTCAAAAAAAAAAAAAAAAGAGAGAAGTTATGAGATCCTCTTTTTTCTATTTAAGTATATTTTGAATAGTTCTCTTACACAAAACCCTCAAATCTATATATGTGGAGATTCTTTCTAAAATAACACATTTTCATGACCAAAATAAATAATAAAACCATTAAAAACACATGTAACATTCCCAATAACAAATACATGACATTACCAAGGGAAACATGGTGACAATTCAAAAAGTGCAATGCAAATTATAGGGATATGCAATTATATACAAGGTGTATGTACCTATAGATTTAAATTTGAGGTAGGTGGCTATTATGTAGCTTCCTAATTTAGGTTGATTGAGTTTGTATTTTAATAATAACAATAATGTTTGTTTTTTTTGTTATGAAATCATTTATAAAATAAAAGAGCATATTTATTTTGATTCAGGGTATGAATTAATAAGTTATTAGTTTGTTTTGTTAATGGGTTAGTTGTAATATTGAAGGATGCGAAATGAGTAGGGAAAATGAAGTGGGTGTTGCCACCTCTGAGGATATTCAAGTTAAATTTTGATAATGCCACGAGGGGATATCCAAGGGCGTCAGGTGCTAGCTATTTATTTGGGATTACACTAGCTTGCTTATTAGAGTATCTTTGAAGAAGTTAGTGTATGGAACGCATGATGAAGCAGAGGCCCAAGCATTAGTTATGGGACTCGAGTCAGTGATTCATTGTGGGATCTAGAGAATCCTTATCAGGGATGGAAAGGTGAGGACTTGGAATGTGGAGAACATTTTCAACCATGCTTAAGACGTCCTTGTTCTCTTAAATGATTGGAAATCCAATCATTGGCTTCAAGAAGCTAACAATGTCGCAAATGAACTGGGAAATAGAGACATTGCTCAATTAGACAATTTAATTATAGACAATGATTAGGAGGCATGGTCAAGGGATGAGCTTATGCCAATCCATAATTAGTATGTGTATAGATGAGACATGAACCATGTATTCTTAATGGTTGGCGACATTCTGATACATGGGAAATGTTTTTTCCCATGCCCATTTGGCTACCTCCCACGCTCTCACTACACGTTAGTGCAATGGCATATAAAATTTATTCCCCAAGGAAATGGTTTCAGTCGGCATGGGTTTGGAGTGGGTAGTAAGGAATGAGAAGGGGTGGTAATGACGAAAATGGAACACATGTTGCAGGTGGCGCTTAATGAACCCCTCCTGCATGTCAAGGCCGGAAAGTGTGAGATGGTGTCTGAGAGAAGGGTCTGAGATAACAGGCTTAAGAGAGTCTTCATCATCCAAGTGGGTAACATCCTACATGCTATCAAGGAGATAATTGGGACGGTCTTTCTAGAGACTAGTTGTAGGGTTAAGGTCAACTCCTTGGTTGTGTTAGCAAATTTATTATGGCCTCCAAGGACAAGGAATTGATAGTGGCAACGACAATCAGGCTCATTCGAGCATGGTTCAAAGATGTTGTGGAAGCCGTAGTGGAGGCTTTTCCTTTGGAAGAAAAATGCTCTCATATTTTCTCCAAGTAGGTGGACTGATGAGTGGTGTCATTGAGGGCCATCAGGGATATGGAAAATAGGTTTGGAAACCTCTTGGTCAGGTTCTACAAAAATGGCTCCAAAACCTCAGTCCCTCTAGAAGTTGGGTCCCTGTTATGGATTTGACTATTCTATACACACCAATGGAGTCAATGGTTATGGTGTTACATGGTATGAAATCTCTTAGGCTTGCCTTGACAGTGAAAATGTTGGATAGGCTCTATGGCACTCGTACTCCCCTACCTCAGTCGGCCCCATTGGTCATGGGGGGGGGGGAGCCAGGGGAGGGATGATTCTTACTAGACAGTGGGCAGTTTTGGCATATATGAGGTCTAGGATGGCTAGTGTTAGTGTGGCTCCAGATCTGAGGGGGATCATCAGCATGAAACACGCAAGCAGGGCTCGACAGATATGGAAATCAATGGCATCATGATGGTTTGTTTCTGCTATTGGGGGGTTGGGTGATGGTGAATGGCAAGTAGGGTCTTCAGGGTTGTTGGAGGAATTGACAGGGGGCGGTGGGAGTAAGGGTGGTAGTGCTTAGGTGGTTAGTGGTGTTGGACATGTAGGTAGTACCCAGGGGATTGTTGGTGCACTGTAGTGTGTGTGGGGTGATGGCGGCCATGGTGGTTGTTTTATGGGTGGTGTTGCTGATGGTCGTGGGCATGTTTGGGTGGATTTTGGGTAGTTTTGGTTTGGTTATTTCTTGTCTTTGGTTGTTTTTCCCTCTAGGATGTCGTTTGGTCATTTTCAATCTTTAGCCATTTGCTTTCTTTCTGTAATGGGCTTTATAATCTCATTTTGTTTTCATTAATAAAATGGTTGGGGACCCCCAACCCTCTTTACCTTAAAAAAAAACTATTAGCTTGAGCCTAAGGAGAGATTTCAGGTAAGATCAATAGAGAAGCGGTTAATATCATTTTAGTGAGTGAAATTTGTCATCCAAATATTTCTTGATAGAATTTTTCAGGGGATGCCTAATTACATTATTAAGTTGTTTAGATTTTGCGATGGTGGGGTTTAAGGCTCAAATGTTAATCCACAAAATGGTAAAAGGGGCACCATTTTAAAATCAAGGTATAGAGGAGTAAATTAACAAGGGGCACAAAGTGCCAAATCCCTGCGAGGTGATAGTTCTTGAAGAAGAAAATGATAAAGATGCAAGTCCGAAGTTGCCATGGGTTGCAACAATCAACTACAATTGTTAATTCAATGTTGATGGCACTTTCTATATGTTATACGTAATGCAGAGGCATGAAAGGGACTTTGTAGTTGCCATTGGATTTATATTGATGTTCAATACTTCTTGATATGAAAACTGCTCAATTTTTTTAAATACCATTTTTCCATAAACAAGATGTTTTTAAATCAAAATCATATATATCAAGAAGTCCAATCAATGTTTTCACACCACACAATCCTTATGCACGTCACAGATTGTTGAGCATAAAAGCGGCTATGCATTTATATGTTAATATGACATCAAAAAGTGTCTGGCCTTTATTAATAGTTGCACAAATGGCATTGATCTTATTTCTAGAACTTCTTGTTGAACTGTCCTTCCTCTTGTTGCATCTTGACCATCCATGAAAGGTAAATAATGCATGAGCATTTTTTTGGTTTCTATTTTAGCAGGACCACTTTCTCCACTTACTAGCAAAGAGTTGCTTTTCCCCTCATTAATCATAGCCCTGTGTTTGAAAGCATATAAAACAAGTAAAATTTCAAACATGTAGGTGCTAGCACATGAGGATTTAGGTGCTAGCATATGAAATTATTAAATTGAAAATTTTAAAGTCATGAACCAGAAAGATCTCAAAACATTAAAACAAAAGTGAAGAAAATAGGTTGTTATAAACAGACAACTTACATGTGTTTCGTTGAGTTCATCTTGGCTCATGTAAATAGGAAAGTCTTTTCATATCATCAACTCTGACCAGAGACGGTTCTGTATCTGTTGGGTATACATTTGACAAATCAATAGACAAGTGATGCTTCAACAATCGCTTGCATATGTGTAGAATTTTTTAATTCCGTGTGTATTGGATGAACTGTACATGCCACATAATAGAAGTCAGTTCAAAATAAAATGCTTTCATCCAATGAAATTCAAACTTGATGATATACCCGTGATTCATATGGGACTAGAGTCGTTAACTTAGCATTAAGGATCAAGTAACTACATATTATCCTATTCTCACTCCTATCCCTGATTGGTCAAGATGCTTGTATATGGATTTGCAGAACACGTGGATACTTTTATTTAAGGCAGAGACTAAACGCAGAATGCCTTACCACGTTAAGCTATGCAATGAAGTTTTCAACAAATGCAAGCCATTAATGTCCATGATCTAATTACTTTGCTACTCCTTTCCACACACATATGAAAACAATAAGGGTAGAATGAGCAGAGGGGGCAACACCACCTATTCATCTTAATGCAATCAAGAACACTTTTCATAAGAAAACATTTCTGCCTATGCGTTAGATCAGATTAAATATCCCTATCATTGATGTATTTGAAGGAAATATAGTAATGATTCAGTAAGATCTTGCATGCTTCAGAAGAAAAGGGAGCAAAATTCAAAAAGCAAGAACTTATACCATAAAGATCAAAATTCAAAATTCTGAAAATAAATCCCCTTTGATCCAATGCTTAATAATGCTTTGATGATTAGTAAAATAAAATAAGCTATAACCCCCTCTGATCAGATCCTTGTCCAGAGTGCCAATTAAATGAATTTCTTCCATGTACAATATAAACTGCATAACACAACCATTTTGAAACCATTGACATGTATTTTACAGGGAAGAAATTTCTTATTATTACAAATAGTAATTATAAAAGACATCGCAGGGGAGAAAAATCAGTAGCTTAAATAAATAGTTGTTACCGTTTAATAACGCCTATTTACATATTAAACATACGCTCACCTTATAAATTTTCCCAAATTAATCCTTGGGGGCTTCAAAATACATATTACCATGCTAAAAGTTGTTGGAATCAACAGCCATATGATATTTTGGATAAGCCTTAAAAAGTATAAAAGGACTCCAATGCATCAACCATGTCCAACTTTGCAGTTGATCGAGTGGCGATGCAAAATTCTGTTAGCCCCAAACACAAAATTAGAAATAGCACTAGCAAATAGCCATGGACAAAGCAATGCATGCATAGATAGACAACAATAAATTACAAAACCTTAGAATCAATAATTTCTTTCAGGCGATCAAATTCCTCAAGGGCAACATCCCAATTTTACATTAGAATCTTTGCTGCAAGCTTCCCCTACAAAGCACCTAAATTCCTGTTGCTGTTTGTACATTGAGCACGATATTGATATAGGTAATCTGTTGCCCCAGAGTAGTTACCACACTTAAATTCAAACTTGGCATAGTGATATAACGCCTCTATCTGATCAGGGCCAATTTGCTGAATAAATGCACATCAATTCATATGAACATATACTATAAAATAAATTACATCATTTGCATTGTGCCATAACTGAAGAAAGGAAAAACAAAGCTTCCAAAGAGGCACTCAAAAATTGAAGAATGCACTTATGTAAAGGAGTAGCATAGATGGGATTCATGAAGCCAAGAGCAACAACACCATCTGTCCATGAAACCGACCTTGTGACCCAGTCACAATGCAATGCTCTTCCCCAGACACTGCCATTTTTGACAAAGAGCGGCAACAGAAAATTTACATCAGCCAAGGCAAAGTGTAATGCAATTCTTGACTCGAGGGCTTAATCAATGTAAAATGGATGATACCTGCAGTGATATTAAGAACCTTCGATTTTGGCTGTGGTCACTGCCTTAATCCCTGCAAAGTCATCCATGACATGTGATTTTTTTGTCCAATCCAATTGCAAGAAATAATATGATTTGATATTTCAGTTAAACAATTTACATCTTATCTTTGCTAACTATTGACATATTTGTTAGCACATAAAACAATGCATTTTCATTGACTAATGAAGCAAGTACTAATTCTAGGATAAAGGAAAACAAATGGTATAGTCCCTCCCTCCGGGACTAATAAGGGAACTGCTATTGTATATAAATCTAGTTAGCAGGAGATGTGGCAACAAGACGGACTGGCATCTCTATACAGGAGTTTCCAGGTAACTCTGATTACACGTAACAGGAGGGAAAATTCCCCGGCCCTACGAATGCTAAAATTCTGTAGTCTCACCTTTGCAAGTCCTGCAATAAAGTTTTGTCATGGTCATTAAAACCACATTGGTTAGCCACCGGTTGTGAAACAATCCACCCTGAATAGTGTTAGTACAAAGTGACCAGATCGGTGGAGGCATGTTTCCCATTACCTAAATAATAGTTACTATTATTAGGCAGTATACTCACACTGATTGCTTATGTTTGATGTGAATTCATAAATAAGGTTCACCAGGAAGATGTTGCTAGTGGAGAAAGTACAGGAACCATTCTAGTAAAACATGTGGAATCGTCTACCATAACCCCTATGGAAATTCTTTCTCAAGTGTTTGTACTGTTAAAGCTGGTTAGCTATGTTTTCCGGTCTCATAGAAAGAGTTAGACTTTTCACCCTTACAACTACTTTTGTAATTTGTTTACCAGTTTTCTTTTTCTGATTGAAAGCATGTTAATATGTTCATGTAGAAAATAAGGATCAAAAGGTGAGTGAAATGAAATCACACCTAGAACTAAAAATAAGTAAAAATCATATTGGGCATTTATCCTGAGAGGAAGTGCCAAGGCCACCAGACAGCCAACAAATCGAAAAAAAAGAAGTCAAAGTGTCCACAGCCACATACAAAAAGCACATACAACCATACAACAACATACACACTGAAAATTAAGCAACAGGAGCAACCAAGCCTACCCATGGAGGAGGCGGTAGACCATCTCGTTTGTCACCCCAACCATTACTGCGGGAGGAATGTGCAGTATCAGGTATGGATTCCCACTGTTGCGAACTAGAGGATATTTCTCAGTACTCAAGCATGCAAGCGTCAGCCAATTTTCGTGATAACTAGCTTAAATCATTTGCAATGCACCCATTTTCACATGCATATTCAGTAACTCTGGAGACTTTTCCGCTGTTCTTTGTCCCAATCGGCAGATGCATAAAAACAAAACGTAAAGAGAACAAAATGGATACTTCAAAACAAGAAAATGAGGAATGAAAGGCTGGCAGAATCGTGGATCAAATTGAAGAGGTTTGAAAACTTATAAAGCTCGTATATAATTTCAGTTTTGCTAATTAATGGCGAAATCCTAATTATAAACAGACATGCCTCACAAAATTTATTATAATTCCATATTGATTCAGACCTTGATTACAATTATAAAGGCATTGTTTTCCAGGGCTGTTCTGCTTATCTTGACAGTCAGAAATTAGAATTTTCTATGGCACAAAAACTGCGGCCTTAGCTAATAGTCCAATGGAGGTCAAAACAGGGGACTTAGGGACAAAAACTGCCTTATCATGATGCCAATTAGACTAAATCCTAGTAATTATGTTATGTGCCAAAGGTTATCAGTAATTTTCATTAAGATTATCCGGCAACTCAATTAGGAAATTCTCCTGTAATATTAACTTACAGCCCTCACATGATCATTCTAATTCATACGTAGTTTTATTTGGCCTCTCTGCAATGTGCATAAAAAGACCATCAATGCCATTTACGAGGGACATTTTGAGTATGCAAACTGTCTCCTGAAAGGACAGGTTGGCTATCTTGGGCTAAGATTCCATGTTGCTACAGTACTGACTTGGATTTTTCTGTAATCAACGGCGTAAATGATTTTACACCCAATGTTTCGGATCTTACTTCTGGATCTATCTTCAGGGAAATAAAGAGTGAAGCTATTCATTTTCACCCTAATGACCAAATCACCAGGCGATCCCAGGAGCTGACAAATTATATATACCTGCCTCTGAAATCTGAAAGCCTTGAACTGTTTGTAAGACATGTATAAATTTATAAAACTCTAAGCAGGTTGCCTATTCTCTGTTGAAAACGAGAACAGAGTTATAATGAAGACAAGTTAAGAAAACAGGGCCTGCTGTACATTGCTTATAAGTGCTATTGCTGGATTTATGATGACTTTGCCAACTCACTAAAAGACTGATATATGAGCAGTTAGCTGCTCACAGACTTTACACATAAGACATAAAAACTAACCCATATAAAATGCCATCATGAGAGGGAGCCAACGGTCAATGTCATCTAAAATTGCACGCCAATATATACACAAGATGGAAATTATCAAGCTACAATTTTGAAAATGATTTGGCATTTTGGCATATATTCCACTTCTCATTCTTCAACATTCAGTTCCATAACATTGAACAGAGAATCGGGAGCTTAGAGCCGAGTTAAAAAAAAAAAAAATCTATTAAGATCTGTTCATCATTGTCATCATGTACTCAAATTCCATAAAATCAATCCTACCATCAGAATTTTTGTCAAATCTTGTTATCATAGTTTCACAATTCTCCAAGTCTTGCCCTTCTCTCAGCCCCAGACTAAGCAGGACCTCTTGAAGCTCAGATGGTGTGATGAAACCATCGCCATTTTTGTCAAAAACAGAGAATGCTTCTCTCAACTCCTCTTCGTGGGAGATTTCCTGCAAATCTTTTGCAGATTCAGTCCCCTCCAACGGACTCAGGCAAAATCTACAAAACTCATCGAAGCTCATATGCTCCTGTAAAGCCATCATGATCTTAATATTATCATCACAAAAGTACTCGAGCCCAAGTTTTTCCATCAGACCTAATATGTCCTCAGCACTTACACTGCCATCTCTGTTGCTGTCCAATGCATTGAATATTCTAGCAAGGTTCCATGTTTGGATTTTATGCACGAATTTTTCATTCTCAGAATCGCTGCTCCTCTTATCATTCATAGATACAGAAGGTGGGCAGTGGCCATCTGGCATGACCTCTAAGTCTTTTTCATTCCCAAAGCCAATAAACTCGGTTATTATCATCTCGACTGCAACAACATAAATATGACCACAGTAGAATTGCAGAAGGGAGTACATGGCTGGGAAGAAAGTACTTTCCCAAAATATAGACATGAGAGAAGCATAAAAGACTACATGGTTTCTGAGGATGTCAGACACCATCGTTGGCGATCGCCGATCTGTGAAAGGAATCAAATTTAATGGTAACCAGAAATTCTTGCAACCAAAATTCTTGAGAAAAGTCTTGGGGTGCTACTCCTGGTCTGCAGAATGGTGGTTAATGCAGTCTACAAATCCTTGTTAAAAAGTTCCTTGATTGATTGTTGGGAGTTTCCTTGAAAGAGGAAAGAAGCAACCCATACATTCTCTACGTTGGAATTAATTTTTGTTGATGAAGGTGACTTCTTTATAAGAAAGTATTAAGAACGTTCAAGGAAGGTGGCTGACATGACTTATCTTTGGGTGTCTGTAGGCTGCAGGCCACCTGAGATTTTTTTTTCCCCGCCTTTGACTTTCTTCGGAGTTGGTTTGAGGGAAAAAGCCATCCAAATTCGGAAACAAACAAAAAGAATTCAAATAAGGGTTATGTTAAACTGAGTGGAAGGCAATATCGCTATAGTGGCCTATTATTTTATTTGAAGGAAGATTTGTAGGGTTTTGAAAGTTCAAGGAAGGAAGAGTGGGGGGACCAATGTGTTGTGATGAATGTACTGCTAAGTTATTTTATGAATTTTCATAGTTTAGTTGTTCAACTTAGAATCTTTTTTTAAATAGAGATTACTTGTGTCGTCATCATTGTTATTGAAGTTGTTATAATACTTGCAGTTGTGTTTTTTGATCATTATTTAAATTGATATACTTGTTTCATTAATATAGGGTTTTTTTATAAGAGAAATTAATATAGTAAATTTTATTTTTTGATTTAGATTTTATCTAGTTTTTTTCATATTTTAAATTCTACTTCATCTTATTAAGAATAATGAAGGTTATCTTAATATTTTACCTCATCAAAATTTGTATGGTCTTGTTGAGAATCTTTTCAATGTAAGGATTGAAAGTTTTAGGTCTAGGTACATCTTCCTCCTCATGATGTTAATGAGTTTTTGTCTCTCTTACTTTACAAAATTCTTTTGAAATTCATTCTTACTATATCCGTCCTTTCTAAAGTACATGTGATATAGGCCCTAGGGGAGACTTGATGGATAACCACAGTTAAGAAATTAAATGAGTTATTGTGGAAGCTTATATGCAATGATAGAAGTTGAAGGATATATCACAGTGTAATGAGACAAGGAAATAGATGAAATATAACCTACAAAGAATAGAAGTATGCACTAATATACAAGTGTAGAAGACGAAGGGTTAGTTGGATTGTTACAATAGTTAGGAACAACAACTTTGTAACTAATCATTATTTTATCATCTTCTAGAAATGCCAATGAAGATCTTCATAGAACAATACTGACATTGTGGGAGTTGTGCAACATCAATGAAGAAGAGTTAGGACTTCATGGTATGAACATTTGTGTTTGGGATGATTCTAAAGTTGTTGGTGAAGATGACACATGGTATGGTGTACCTGTCAGGGGATCTGTAGCTCTACCAATTAGAGCACAATTGATTACTTTCTTATATGCAATTAAACACGGAATTATACTAGAATGATAAAGTAGCTAGAAACTTGAGACAGCAAAGAATTTGAGAGACAATACACACTCTTGTATTAAATATTACTAGAAGAAAATACAATAAGGAAGATGCCACTTCTTCTTCCACCTCAAAGGCTTGCCACACCTCAAGACCTTCTTCCCTCTCTCTCTTGCTCAACACAACAACTCTAAAGCCTGAGTTATTATCCCTCCTTGAATGCTTCAGCTGATCTCCTTGACCTTGCTAGCTTCAATGCCTTTACTTGTCTTCTTGCCTAATTGCTTAATTACAATACATGCCTTATGGGTCTATAAATAAGATCCCATGCTTACAAAAATAGAACTCTAGTTACAATAATTAGACACGCAGCTCGTGACTATAATTAGTTGCTTATAATGCAAACACTCGCTTTACTTAACTGACTGTTCGTCAACAGCAGTTCTGAAAATACACAAGCGACTGACGTCGGTCCCTGCTAGTCTGGTGCTGCCGACGTCGACCGATTTCCTGCCGTCGCCAGTCTCCTTCTCCACTGTCTATGACCGACGTCGGTTATACTGCCGATGCCGGTTCCTTTGGTTCTTCAGCATCCTCCCTTGTGTCTACAAACAGTTGAAGCTTTTAGCTCCACACCTTAACAATCTCCCACTTGGAGATAAATAGCTGCAACTTGTACCTGTACCTGTACACCATCTATTTTGTTCTTTAGGCTCTGTATCCCTCTTCAATGTCACTCTTGAAGACCAACCACCACGTAAACCTGTGATGCAATACCTGTCTCTTATGCCACAAGAATTTTGCTGCTCCCAAATTCTCCATGACATACTTCTGAACCAACTCTACCCTTAGCTCAGAAAAACTCCCTGTATATGAAACCCTGCAACAAGTAACACAATATAGTAATAGGATAATGTAGCTAATATTATCCAACCTGGTAAAGATAAAATACAATGGTCAAACCTCCATTGTTCTGCAGCATAATCAAGACCATATACCATAGCCTTCTGTCTCATGTGTCCATCCACTCTCTTCTCTAAAACGGGAATCCATCCCTCTATCCAGTGCTTCCTTTCAGCTGACAACACTACCAACAAATACCTGTTTGGTTCTGCAAGGACTCACACTCCTCATCCATGCCAAGCTCCCACTGTTTCTGGATTCTACCTGCATTGCTTCTTCCATCTTCCTAGTTCATGACTATTAGTAAGCAATATAAAGAAGGTGAACAACGAATATGAGGTTCACATACCTTTCCTGACCTCCACATGGGTGTTTGAGACTTATTAATTCACCCAACATCCGTTCCAGTGACCAATATCGGCCATCTCCCAGTCTGCTCCCGACCGATGTCGGTTCCCTGCACTGACCCTGACTACCGACGTCGTTTCCCTGGCCGACACCAGCGTCCCTCCTGCCGACGTCGGTCCTTATGACCGACGTCGGACTTCTCCTGTTCGACCTACCGATCCTGCTGGTCTGCACATGACCGATGTCAGTATCTGGATGACTGACGTCGATGCCAAGCTACCGACATCGGTGTCTGTGTGTTCCTGTAAGTGATGAAATTTTCATCCGCGAGCTCTTCTTGGATCAAACCTCTATCCATGCTGCCCTGCTCAGATTTATTCAGCCCCTGTGACTGATCTCTGTCCTTCATCTCCTTCACAAACACCAAGGCTTCTTTGTTTTTGTCAAAAGCATCAAATTTCCTCTTTCTGCACTGAACTGTATATGTGCTTTCCAAATTTGAACACATACCTTTTGAATCAAGAACTTCCATTCCCTTCCTGTTCTTGTGACCAAGCCTATTAGGCCACATCTTCGAATCTACACCAGAAGTAGAATCAGTAATACAAGTAGACAGATAAAGAGTATCTACTTTCTTACCTCTTGCTAGAACAAGTGCTCCCTTGGTAACCTTCCAAGAATCCGCTGTGAGGGTTATTGTGCATCCCTCATCTCCCAACCTTCCTACAGAAATCAGACTCTGCTTCAGAATTGGAACATGCATGACCTCTTTCAACACCCACGTATTGTCAATCTGCAATCTCAGCTGCACTTTCCCTTTGCCAACTATCTGACAAGGCGTACCATCCCCTAAATAAAGAACTCCAAAGTCTCCCTGTTCATACTCGTAGAACAAATATCTGTTTGGAGATGCATGAAAAGATGAACCAGAATCTAAAATCCATGATCCTACCTGACTATCCAAAGAAAGTATGAGAGCATCCTGCATCACAATATTTGCATCCTTTGCTTCTTCCATACCTGCATGTTGATTCTCTTTATCTCTCAACCAACACTCCTTTGTATGTCCTTTCTTTCCACAAAACCAACAGGTAATACCTTTGGACTCGGATCTCTTTCCCGACCTTGATTTCCCTTGCTCAACCTTCTCCCTTTGCCTTTCCCTGCTTTCTGCACTTAGAGCATTCCCTGATGATTCACCTGTGCTTCTCCTGCGTATTTCTTCATTCAAGATCACACTCACAACATCATCAACTTTTAAGATTTTAGAAGCAGATGCAGAATTACTTACTGCCATAACCAAACTGTCCCAACTTTCAGGCAAAGAACATAAAATCAAGAGAGCCTTTACCTCATCATCAAAAACAATATTGACTGAAGCTAGTTGGTTTACCAAACCATGGAAATCACTGAGATGAGTATGTACCGATCCACCTTCCTGCATTTGCAAAGTAAATAGCTGCTTCATAAGATATACCTTATTAGAAGCTGAGGGCTTTTCGTATAAATTCGCCAAGGACTTTATCAACTCTTTCGTTGTCTTGCACTGTGATAAGCTGGAAATCACAGATGATGCAAGGCTCAACCTTATGGAACCGAGAGCCTTCCGATCAAGAACGTTCCATTCTTCATCCTTCATATCTGTGGGCTTGCATGCAACCCCACCCAACGGTAAGTACAAATCCTTCTGATACAGATAGTCCTCAATCTGCATCCTCCAATGTTGATAATTCTTACCGTTAAACTTTTCCATTCGTAGCCTACTTTCTTCTGCCATTGCTGAACTCCCACTCAATCAGAAAACCCTATGAATGAACTGTAATAAAAAACAATACCCTGCTTCTTGCAAACCTTAGCTCTGATACCACTTGTCAGGGGATCTGTAGCTCTACCAATTAGAGCACAATTGATTACTTTTTTATATGCAATTAAACACAGAATTATACCAGAATGATAAAGTAGCTAGAAACTTGAGACAGCAAAGAATTTGAGAGACAATACACACTCTTGTATTAAATACTACTAGAAGAAAATACAATAAGGAAGATGCCACTTCTTCCTCCACCTCAAAGGCTTGCCACACCTCAAGACCTTCTTCCCTCTCTCTCTTGCTCAACACAACAACTCTAAAGCCTGAGTTATTATCCCTCCTTGAATGCTTCAGCTGATCTCCTTGACCTTGCTAGCTTCAATGCCTTTACTTGCCTTCTTGCCTAATTGCTTAATTACAATACATGCCTTATGGGTCTATAAATAAGATCCCATGCTTACAAAAATAGAACTCTAGCTACAATAATTAGACACGCAGCTCATGACTATAATTAGTCGCTTATCATGCAAACACTCGCTTTACTTAACTGACTGTTCGTCAACAGCAGTTTCAAAAATACATAGGCAACCGACGCCGGTCCCTGCTAGTCTGGTGCTACCGACGTCGGCCGATTTCCTGCCGTCGCCGGTCTCCTTCTCCACTGTCTGTGACCGACGTCGGTTATACTGCCGATGCCGGTTCCTCTGGTTCTTCAGCATCCTCCCTTGTGTCTGCAAACAGTTGAAGCTTTTAGCTCCACACCTTAACAGTACCATCAAGATAACACAAGTCATTACAAGACCCAAATCCTCATAGACCTACACATGTTTTTTAAGTTGTCTTCTTTCACCATCCCAATGGTCTTCATATAAGATCTTGAAAACCCTTGTGGCCAATGTTTTTTACCACCCCTTTCTTTTACAACAAGGACACTGTAAATATATATTTTTATGAATTTCCTTTTTTTAGACTTGGTGTGCAAGGGAACCATTTAATTTCCTCTTAATGAGCATATCCGAAGTGGGAAGACCAAAATAAAATAAGAAAAATGACCTACCACAAGGGTTATTTTTTTGAGTGAGGAACTCTACTAACTTGTAGGTAAGACTATCCAAATTAACCACATTAGTCCTAGAAAGGCACTCATTATTGGCCACATATTCCAACCATTAGATTATTAATGTACTATGATGGTGCCTTTTATGATATGGGTTGTTTATCTAGGGTAGTGTGCCATATATAGATGTGTTATGGGTCACTAATGTATTAGTGGCATTATATATGCACATGTGGTTAGGTAAGTTTAGGTAGTGCATATACATATATGTATACTTTGGAACAATGTTATGCATTTAATATTCGGTGCATTAGTAGATGAGATAGTTATGAGTATTTATTATAACTATATGGGCAATGTATTTATATAAATATGCCCTCTACACATATGAGGGACATAAAGATAATATTTGGTTCCCTTCTATTCTTCTACAAAGCAGTTTGGAGAGAAATTATAGATAAAAGGTAATGTTGGTCTATTTAGGTACCACCTTTCCCACTATGGGTAAGGGAAGCTTTGATATATTTTCATAATGTGATGATAAAGGAGCTTCAAGTGTTTGTATATATGATGTGTCATTATGTGTTGCAATATGTTAATATTATTTATATGAGTAGATGTTAGATGATGGTTGCTTACATGTGGAGTTATTTTGCATGGATGCATTAAGTTAGAGATGATATGTGCAATTTTCATGGCTATCTTAATTCATAGATTGAGGTCTTAGGAAATAACTCCCTATGTACGTTGGGTGAGCTTCTCCTTTAGATATAATAAGCTAATGTTAGTAGTATTTTACTTGTTGGCTAATGGTTTTCATGTGCACAACTATTTTAGCTACCACCTCTTCCTTATATGTTTTTGGAGCCTATAAATCCTAGAGCCATTTATTTATTTGGTAGAAACTTCTTCTTAATATCATTTTCTAGTGAGTTTTTTTCATGGCTTATATCACCTATTTTGAAATCAATGACATTGGGTTTAAATATATCATCCTATAGCTCCCACTATTTTATGGATGATCCGTAACCTTAGCGAAATAGTCATGTAAGTTCATCCCAACAATTACATTACATTTCTCTGCATCCATTGCCAATATCATAAGATTATTATTCAACCATTGGAGAACTTTACATTCCTCTTTTATTATATCATGAAAATTTTTTATTCACGAGTCCTAGAAAAATCTTACCTAATTTATTTTGTTATGCCAACCAATACATATATAATCACAGTTCCTATGTTGATGAAATGTTATTCAAAAAATATATGGGTTAGAGTGAGTGTAAACCTATAATCTCTCTCTCTCTCTCTTTTTTTTTCCAGATTAAGCCCCCAATGATTGTGGCTTACATCATATAGAGCTAATACCATCCTTTAAGTTGTTTCTTCTTCCCATTTATTAGCCTGCACCCTTACAGGGCCATAAGTGTCCCAAACATTGTTATGTTGGGAGGAAACCTGTGTATGATAAACCAATACATACAAGATATATTCTATGCAGACCTTAAACATACAAAGGTAATGAAAAACACAGAGATACTCACAAATTAATTTGGGAAAACCCTTTCAAATAAAAAACTAGCACAATAACCTTATCGATTATATCCTTTCATGTCCTGTTACCGATGTGGATGTGCTAAATAATGTCAATGAAGTTTTTATTTTTCGGGCACAACATATCTTTCCCTATGTTGTTACCATTATAGGTTACATCTCTTGGTGTAATTATGAAATTAGTAGGAGAGTGATAGGTAAGGATATCATGAACCAAAGGATTGACTAATATATTTTTAAAATTAACCGTATGACTCAGATTTTAAGACCCTTAGGAAATTAATTGAAAATTTTATTGCATTTATTTCATGGATAGGATAGTTTTTTGAAGGAGTGCATCTTGAGAAGTTGGAATTAAAGTAGAAACAACATATGTAGGAATGGACACCTTATGTGTTTAAGGAAGACAATGAAAAACATGTGTAGAATGAAAATTTGGTTTAGGTAGTTGATAATCTTGAGGAGGCACAAAATAAGTATTAATATCAATCTAAAAAATATATGGGCATAGTAATTTAAGTAGAGTAAATAGGTAGAGGGATGATAGTAGAGGCAATGTGAATAACAACCTTATTAATTACTATGGGAGGAGAACCTCTAAAAGGTGGAATAGAAGCATACAAATATTCATGATTGGTTGCAATAGATATTTCCATATATATAAATTAATTAGGTTTTTATTTTGTATATCCTTACATAGTTAATATTACATTCTTTTAATTTGGATTTTCTCTATCATGTTATCTAAATGTATCCAATTTCTCTACTCTTTCTTTATTTACATTGAAATGGTCCATATTTTTAGATCTATTAATATCATAATCATTCATAGTATTTGCATCAAAACCATTTATATTTTGATTATTATCATCACTCATGTTCGTATCATTTGCATTATGATCCACGTGTACAATAGAATAAACATTAACCTCATGAAAAATCTCCATTTTATTTTTCAAATTAATGTGAGCACCAACTAAAGGAATTTGAACAAAATCAATAGGTTTACCACTCAGTCTATTATTTTTATTAGTATGTGTCTTAGATCTAACCTATTTAGGTGGCATAAGATAGAAACATATAGAGTATGCAAGGAGCTAATTTTAATGATAGAAAAATAAAGAAACACAACCCTAGAAAAATCAGATCTAAACTAACCATAACAAAAGCAGGTCCTAGAGGGAAAGAGAGCACGGAACCCTGAATTTGGGCGAAATAAATCATGGGTTTACCAAAATGTATTATTGGTAAAATGGATTTATTTTGAAAAAACTACACTAAACCATAAAAACATGAGGCACAAGCCAAATCCAACCTAGATATAGTAAAATAATAGTAAATAAAGATTTGACTTGTGTGGGAAATAAAGGAATGAAGTACCTACAATTATTCGATGTGATAAAAGCGGGGTTTGTAGGTTAATCCCTAATTTATAACTTACATGTATACTGGAAGTGATTGAAAATGTTTAGAAACATGTCATGAGGAAGTGTAGAAGAAAACTCATAGAGAGTGTATATATATGATGATGCGCACAAAGTGTTGAGTATCATATTAGTTTGATATAGGCATAAAACTAGTGGACTGGTTCAATATATGTTATTGGTTCAATATCAATGGATGACTTTAGATCAATATGAAACTTTGTGGATGTCTTCATCGCCCTTTTATTATCAAAAACCTTTCTCAATTTGTCAATTTAATGCACAAAACTGACATAATTGATTCACCTTGTTCCAAGCTTTAATCCAATCCAAGAGATTGTGCAAGAGCATAAAATATAGGGATAGTTATGAAGGATATACCTTAGTCAAACCTTTGTTTGATGAAAATTTAGAAATCAACACCCATGAAAGTCAACAAGCAATCTGGGGTGTATGAAGTTCTTAGCCATTATTTCTATGTATGAGATGCAAGCAAGTATTTGAATATATATGCTCTTTTATAATCCTTTTTTTTACTATAAGCATGCTAAAATGACAATTCAATTGATAATTATGCAGTAAAAGGATGAGTGTATGTATATCCTTATGTAATATTGTGATGATATGACCCCATTTTTTTATCAAGATGCTTATGTATATACAAACTTATTGAATTCAAATCAAGACTTTATTGGTTTGCAAGTTGATATTTTGGAAATGGGAAACCTAGCAATTATGACACAATAAAACATGGGAAGACAAGGAAAAGAGGTCAAATGACCCATAACTAACATGACCACTATCAAACTAATTCAATAATGACAAGCCCAATATCAATCTAGTTCGATACTAGTCAAGGTGATTAAGACCCTAAAGACCAAAAATATGGGGATTATAGGAGCATCTAGGAACATATAAAGGCAAAAAAATAACCGATTTGAAGGTTCCTCATGTGTTAAAAAGTGATTGTCGACATTTCAATTGACCCTAGATGACCTGAAAGGTTGTACAGAGCTCCAAACAAATAAAAATGTGCCACTAAGATCTTATTTTGAACCAATTATTCATATGTACAAAAACACACAAACAACATTGCAAATATTATGTGTATACCAAAATTAGGTGTTCACAAGAACATATTATTGCTTATGGATCTACCATGAATGTTTTGAATGCAAGATAAAAATATGCGTCCTATAGGTTATTTCCTCTTACACTAGAAGAAGTTTGTGATTGGTTTTTAGACCCGGCACCCAATTCTATAGTTAATTGGTAGCATTTTGAAGATGTTTTTTTTTTCTTTCAGTTTGGTCCAAAGATTGGTGCTCATATTATACTAAAATAATTCATTATGATTTAAAGATAACCTCATGAGCGAATTATGATTTTTAATTTTCAGTTTCAAAAAGAGAAAACAAAGTCCCAATCAATTATAAACCTTTATATGGAATAGTTTTAGATGGGTATTTTTTTACTTTGGATCTATCAACCCCTGACTTTGTGAGAATGTGTGTAGTGAATACTTTGGTTCTGGCATATGTAACAAATATTCAAGGGGAAAACCAATTGTCACATCTAGATATGGGCCATGTGAAGAATCAATTCTCTTTTCAAAGTAATCACCAAGTTCATCAAGATCATATCTTTTTTTCCATGGAAAAAAAATTAGTCTAGCACAATTTTTTCTAATGAGAAGACTTTAACCCTTGTTATGGATGCACATGTGTAGACACCCAAATTTGGCACAAAAACCTTCTTCATGTGTTTTATTCCCAATTAAACTATTTGGAAAACTTGTACATTTTAACCTATTTCTAGGATGGCCCCAACCCCACATAAATTTGTATTTAGTTCATAGAGCTTAAAATCACTTCAATGCTTGTCCATAAGGTATCATTTATATATCTAGACTACAACTTATCCATTAGCCTACCATACCTCAAAAAAAGAGCCTGACTTATCTCCTAGACAAACCTATGATCTTACAAGCTCATCTGGGACAAACCCGTACCCATATGAGTTTGTCTATTTTAACTTTGTGGGTTCATCTCTTTATTACCATTGGTCATGAGCCTTAACCCTTCCCATTTTTATTTTCAAAAGCTGTTTGATCCACATTAGTTATCTTATATCATATTATAAATGCAAGGTATTACTATTTGACATATTAGAAGAAATATAAGAGATAATGAGACCATTTGATGTCTAACTACACCAAGGGTCAAGTCCTGAGCCAAACTTCTCCATTCAAGTTGTGTTTCACTGAGTCAAATCCTACATACTTGTGACACTTATCTATCATGATCTCTCTACAAATTTCCTTCTGGAAAAGGAGTTAATTAGACTTTATTAGTTTTATTAATCACTTATAGGGAAGAGGAGGTTGAAACCCTTACTCAAGCTATTCCAATCACACACCACAAGAACCATATGAAGGTATAATTCCAAGCATGTGGAATATGTAGTTTACAATGATGCTTTGGCAGCTACCTGACTCCATTACCTTTTTTTGTTTAGAGTGTATAAGGTAGGTCAAAGTTAATAGTTTTTCATATAACATGTTTTGCCTTTGTACATCTAAAAAGTGAAGGTGTAGTTTTAATTAGGTAGACACATCACACAAAAATCAGAAAACCTAGATTGTGAAACCCTACAGAGGCACACCTGGTGGCAAAAAGATGTACCTAGAGGCATGGGGACATAATCAAATCCATCGAACCTATTTCATCTAGGTTTGACAAAAGAGACTCATAGATGTACATGATCATCCCATAACATTGCACAAGTCCAAAAACTCAAGAGCAGGTCAAATACAATCAACACAATTAGAATACAGACTCATATTGGAAGAACGATTAAAGTTTGATTGTATCTTAACCTCTTTATCAATTTATTGCTTTGTTTTAGCTTTCATTTGTGACATTTGGGATTGTTTCTATTACTTGGCCTCTTAAATAGATTTTATATTTCATTTGTATATGCTTGGATCTATTTGATTACAATTTATTTATACTTGTTCTAAGTAACAACTAGTATTAAGATAAACAATATATTATGTCTTATGAAGATTAATTTGAATCAGAAGATGACATAATATAAATACATGCACAACCACAAATTCAAAGAAATATCAACAAACTAGTAACTTCAATGGATTTTGTAGAGCAAGTTGATTCTGAAGTAGTCACTTTTATGAATCATGTCATGGTTGAGGAAGAAGAGACATTTCAAATGATGATGAATGCCAAGTGGTAAATATTTTAATAAATATTGATGTCTTTTATGAGCATATTTATATAAGAAACATGAAGATTCATGCTTTGAAAAGATGGAAAAAAATGTCTACTTCACAACATATCCAATTTTTGAAAGTTTGGTTTCACTTGAACCTCTTGTTTCAAACTGCCAACTTACCCAACCTAAGGTAAATGAGTCTCATGCTTTCATTTGCACAGACCAGTTTCAAATTAACATTTTTTTAGACAATTTGATTTATAGGTCAATCCCTTATTTATATTCAACCAAATTATCAACTTATACAACTTTGACATATATTATTGAGTGGGAGTCCAGTCCATGTCTCAGTATGTCAAAATATATTTTGAAAGTTTTTTTAAAAGGTCCCTCACCCCTTTCATTTATATAATAATAAATTTGTATGAAATTCTCATAAGAACCCAAGAAAAAGTGATTGACACTTTGTTGGACATGGGCATATCCTTTTTGGCCTAGGCTGCTGATCATACTATCACTAACCATTGGTAACAAGGATGGAAAAGTGCACTTTTGATGGGTTTCGCTGAAGATGTTGGTCGTCAATGGGATTATTATATTAATAGATTGAATTGGAGTCACATTCATCTTCGTGATGAGGATGATGTCTTGGCCTAGTCCATGAACACATCTTTGGGGGATTATAGTGTGAGGCTTGCATATCAATCTACATTTCTCAATGAGGCACTTAGAGAGAGATAGTGGTGGCAGCAGAAACTATGAAAGATTAAAACTCCTTATAAAATAAAACTCTTTATGTGGATAGCTTTAAGCAGCAAAGCACTTACCTAGGAGGTTTTTCAAAAAAATAGCAGACAAGGCCTAGGGCAATGTAATATCTACTTCCAGGACTTGGAAACTTTGAATCATCTTCTAGAAACTTGTCCATATGCCAAAAATATTTGGACTAAATTGGAAACTTCCATGGGGTTTCAGGATTGTTGGCAGGGTATTATTATGGCTGAGTGTTTTAAGAATTAGTATCAGTAGTCAAAACTAAAATTATTCAAGGCTCTTCCTTTGATAGTGTCTTGGGGAATTCAGCTTGCAAGGAATGTCTATATCTTCCAAGGTAAAATTATCCCTAGTTTTCAATGTATCTCCCAAATTTGAGTTATCTTTGGGCACTTCAAAATCAGCCCTAAATCTTTGAGACAAGGATTATTGGTCCCTCTTCTCATTGATCAGACTAAATTTTGGGTTTATTTTGACTATGTTTGTCAAGGTTCTTCAACCATTTTTGGAGCGGGTGGTACTTTTTTTAAAATCCCACATGCTTCATTTGTTTTTACAACTAGCATTGGACAAGGTTCAAACAATTTCACAGACTTGATGGATTTAAAGCTTCTTCTTTGGCTCACACTTGATAGAAGGGTGAGTGAGCTACATGTTTATGGGGACTCATAACTTGTTATAAACTGGTTGAAGGGTGTTTCAAAAATGCACAATCTGATCTTACAACCAGTTTTCACTTTGACTCATTCTCTGTTGAGCTCCTTTGATTACATTTCCTTCTGTCATATTTTTTAAGAGCTCAACATCGAGGTTGTTTCTCTTTCCAAGGAGGGTTTGATTTTGGATGTGGATATTTGGATCATAGAAGAATTCAAAAGGAATATATGCATACATAAATCATCTCTCTCGGTTCTAAAGGACTAATTTTTTCTTTTGTCTTGGGTGTTTTTCACCTTTTTGGGCCATTCTTTGGGGCTTCTCTTCCCACATTTTACCTTTTGTTTCTTGTTCCTTTGTTCTCCTTGTTCTTGGGTTTGGAGCCTCTGTGGCTTCGTCTCTTCGATGCTTTTATTTTGGAGTGTCCTCTCCTCCTTCATTGCTATTTTTATTTTTGGAATACTTTTGCATATGAGAATTATAATTTCCTATTTTTGTATTAATATGAAATTAATTTTTTTTTTGGGGGACCTCCCTCCCAAAAAAAAAATAAAAAACAAAGTTGTGAGATCTTCTTTTATATATTTAATTTTATTTTGAATACTTCTCTTATACAAAACCCTCAAATCTATATCTGTGGAGATTCTTGCTAGCATAACACATTTTCGTGACCAAAATAAACAATAAAACCATAGAAAAACACATATAAGATTCCCAATAACAAATACATGACATTACCAAGGGAAACATGTTGACAATTCAGAAAGTGCAATGCAAAGTATAAGGATATGCAGTTATATACAAGGTGTATGTACCCATAGATTTAAATTTGAGGTGGGTAGCTATTATGTAGCTTCCTAAATTCTATTTAAGTTGATTGAATTTGTACTTTAATAATAACAATAATATATATTCTTTTTTCTTGGTATGGAATTATTTATAAAAAGTTTAAAAGAGCATTTTTTTTGGGTATGGAATCATTTATAAAAAGTTTAAAAGAACATATTTATTTTGATTCAGAGTATGAAGCAATAAGCTACTAGATCACCCTACTAATGGGTTTGTCGCCATATCAAAGGATGCAAAACGAGTAGGGAAGATGAAGTGGGTGCTAACACCTTCGAAAATGTTCAAGTTAACTTTTGATGATGTTGCAAGGGGATATCCAAGGGCATTAGGGGCTAGTTATGTTATATGGGATTACACTAGCTTGTTTATTAGAGTAGCTTTAAATAAGTTAGTGGATGGAATGAATAATGAATTAAAGGCCAAAGCACTGGTTATGGGACTCGAATTGGTGATTTAGTGTGGGATCGAGAGAATCCTTATCGAGGGGGACTTGATGGTCATTATTTAGGCAATTAAGAATGGAAAGGTGGGGTCTTGGAATGTGGAAAACATTCTCAACCATGCTTGGGATGTCCTTTTTCTCATAAATGATTGAGAAGCCAATCATTGCTTTCGAGAAGCTAACAAGGTCGCATATGAGTTGGCAAATAGAGACATTACTCAATTAGACAATTTAATTATAGACAATGACTGGGAGGCATGGTCAATGGATTGGCTTATGCCATTTCATGATTAATATGTGTTTAGATGGGACACGAACCATGTAGTACTAATGATTGGTGGTGTTTTGATACATGGGAAATGTTTTTTCCCATTCCCATTTTGCTGCCTCCCACACTCTCACTACACGCTAGTGCAATGACAGATAAGATTTATTCCCGAGGGCAATGGTTTCAGTCGGCATGGGTTTGGAGTGGGTAGTAAGGAATGTGAAGGGGTGGAAACAACAAAATGGATCACATGTTTCAGGTTGTACTTAGTGAACCCCTCCTGCATGTCAGGACCAGAAAGTGCGAGATGGCATTTGAGGGAAAGGTCTGAGATAGAAGGCTTAAGAGAGTCTTCATCATCCAAGTGGGTAACATTCTACATGCTATCAGGGAGATAATTGGGATGCTCTTTTTGGAGACTAGTTAGGGGGTTAAGGTCAATTCTTTGGTTATGTCGACCTTTGTAAGTAACTTTCTTATGGCCTCCAAGAACAAGGAATTGATAGTGGCGATGGTAATCAGGCTCATTCAAGCATGGTTCAAAGATGGTGTGGAAGTAGTAGTGGAGGCTTTTCCTTTGGAAGAAAAATGCTCTCATATTTTCTCCGATCAGGTGGGCCAATGAGTAGTGTCATTGAGGGCCATCAAGGATATGGAAGATAGGTTTGGAAACCTCCTAGACCATTTGGAGGTTCTGCAAAATTGGCTCCAAAACCTTGGTCCCTCTGGAAGTTGGGTTCCTATTAGGGATTTGATTGCTCTGTACACACCAATGGCATCAATGGTTATGGTGTTGCATGGTATGAAATCTTGCCTTGACAATGAAAATGTTGGCTAGGGTCTATGACACTCATACTCCCCTACCTTAGTCGATCCCAGTGGTTGTGGGGGGATGGGGGGCTCTTACTAGATGACAAACAGTTTTGGTACATATGAAGGCTCACATGGCTAGTGTTAGTGTGGCTCCAGATTTGGGGGGGCATCAACATGAAATGCATAAGTAGGGATCAATGAAGATGGAAATCAACAATATTGTGGGGGTTTGTTTCCACTTTTGGGAGGTTGAGTGATGGTGAAGAGTGAGCAGGGTCTTCAAGTTTGTCGTAGGAATTGACTGGTGGCGGTGGGAGTAAGGGTGGTAGTGATGGACACATGGGCAGTGCCCATGTGGTTAGTGTTGTTGGATGTGTAGGTAGTGCCCAAGTGGTTGGTGGTGTATTGTAGTGTGTGTGGGACGATGGCGGTCATGGTGATTGTTTTGTGGGTGGTGTTGTTGATGGTTGTGGGTGTGTTTGGGTGGCTGTTGGGTAGTTTTGGTTTGGTCGTTTCTTGTCTTTGGTTGTTTTTCCCTCTAGGATGTCTTTTGGTGATTTTCAATGTTTGGTCATTTGATTTATTTGTGTAATGAGCTTTGTAATCTCATTTTGTTTTCACTATTAAAATGGGTGGGGAACCCCCCAACCCTCTTTACTTGGAAAAAAAAGCTACTAGCTTGAGCCTAAAGAGATATTTCAGGAAAGATCAATAGAGAAGCGGTTGATATCATTTTAGCAAATGAAATTTGTTATCCAAATATTTCTTGATAGAATTTTTCAAGAGATGCCTAATTGCATTATTAATTTGTTTAGATTTTGCACTGGTGGGGTTTTGTTAGGAATCAACACACTCTATAGCAACATAAGAATAATAAAATGCAATAACATAGATAATTAAAGAGACAAAATACCCAACATACATGAGACAAAACATAGGGTTTATGTGGTAAAACTTTAGCAAAGCTATGGAAACATCCATAGTGCAAGATATCAAGTTTTATTAATTCCAAGATGAACAAATTACATGAGAACTCGTCATGTAGATTACATGTGAACTCCACAAAAATAAATATGCTTAATTGACAAAACACCGTTAGGACTCCTAAAAATAGAGTGTAAAAATGTCATTAGGATTTTCCTTCTAAAAATAGAATCCGATGGAATTCATCTTCCTAGAAATAGGGGTTTGACCCTTTGATATTTTTGTTTTGGGGGCGTTGCCCCCAAAACCTTGCCAGGGGGCTCCATAGGATGTCACCGCCACCCTTGGACCTCCCCTGCAATAATAGTTGGGGGGGGGAGGGCGGGGAGGAAAGGGGGCACACCCCCTGTTGAGGAGTGGGCTATAAACCTCACTGCAAAAGGATCCAAAATTTAACTTTGTTGTCACATATATAACATGTTTAAGGCTCAAATGTTAATCCACACAATGGTAACCGGGGCACCGTTTTTAAATCAAGGTATAGGGGAGTAAATTAATAAGAGCACTGCTATTGTATATAAAGCTAGTTAGTAGGAGATGTGACAACAAGATAGACTAGCATCTCTATACATGAGTTTCTAGGGAACTATGATTACACCTAATAGAAAGGAAAAATTCCCCGGCCCTGCAAATGGTAAAATTATGTAGTCTCACCTTTGCAAGGCCTGCAATAAGTTTTTGTCATGGTCATTAAAACACATTGGTTAGCCACTCCCTCTGAAACAATCCACCCTGAATAGTGCTTATGTTTGATGTGGATTCATAAATAAGGTTTATAGGAAGCTGTTGCTGGTGGAAAAAGTACAGGGGCCATTCTAGAAAAACATGTGGAATGGTCTACCAAGAGTACCATAAATGTTGCTGGTGGAAAAAGTACAGGAGACATTCTAGCAAAACATGTGGAATGGTCTACCATAACCCATATGGGAATTCTTTCTCAAATGTTTGTACTGTTGAAGCTGGTTAGCTATGTTTTCTGGTCTCATAGAGAGTGTTAGACTTTTCACCCTTAGAACTACTTTTGTAGTTTGTTTACCAGTTTTTTTTTCCTTCCACTGATTGAAAGCATGTTAATATGTTCATGTAGAAAATAAGGATCAAAGGTGGAAAGAATGAAATCACACCCGGAATAAAAATAAATAAAAATCATATCAGGCACTAATCCTGAGAGGAAGTGCCAAGGCCACCAGACAGCCAACAAACCAAAAAAAAAAAAGTCGTGTCCACAGCCACGTCCTAAAAGCACATACAACTATACAACAACATACACCCTGAAAATTAAGCAACAGGAGCAACCAAGCCCACCCATGGAGGAGGCGGTAGACCATCTGGTTTGTCACCCCAATCATTACCGCAAAAGGAATGTGCAGTATCAGGTATGGATTCCCACTTTTGTGAACTAGAGGATATTTCACAGTACTCAAGTACGCAAGCTTCAGCTAATTTTCGTGATAACTAACTCGAATCAACTGCAATGCACCCATTTTCACATGCATATTCAGTAACTCTAGAGACTTTTCCCCTGTTCTTTGTCCCAATCGGCAGATGCATAGAAACAAAACGTAAAGAGAACAAAATGGATACCTCAGAGCAAGAAAATGAGGAATGAAAGGCAAGCAAAATCGTGGATCAAATTGAAGAGATTTGAAGACTTATAAAGCTCATATATAAATTCAGTTTTGTTAATTAATGGTGAAATCCTAACTATAAACAGACATGCCTCACAAAATTTATTATAATTCTATATTGAATCAGACCTTGATTACAGTTATAAAGTCATTGTTTTCCAGGGCTGTTCTGCTTGTCCTTGACAATCACAAATTAGAATTTTCTATGGCACAAAAACTACGGCCTTAGGTAATAGACCAATGGAGGTCAAAACAGGGGACTTAGGGACAAACACTGCCTTATCATGATGCCAATTAGACTAAATCATAGTAATTATATTATGTGCCAAAAGTATCAGTAATTTTCATTAAGATTATCCAGCAACTCAATTAGGAAATTCTCTTCTGTAATATTAACTTACAGCCCTCACATGATCATTCTAATTTATATGTAGTTTTATTTGGCCTCTCTGCATAAAAAAAACCATCAGTGCCATTTACGACGGACATTTTGAGTATACAAACTGTCCCCTGAAAGGACAGCCTGGCTATCTTGGGCTAAGATTCCATGTTGCTACAATACTGAATTGGATTTTTCTGTAATCAACGGTGTAAAAGATATTATACCCAACCTTTCGGATCTTACTTCTGCGTCTATCTTCAGGGAAATAAAGAGTGAAGCTATTCATTTTCACCCTAATGACCAAATCACCAGGTGATCCCAGGAAATTTTGACTCTGAAATTTGAAAGCCTTGAACTGTTTGTAAGACATTGTATAAAACTCTAAGCAAGTTGTCTATTCTCTGTTGACAACGAGAACAGAGTTAAAATGAAGACAAGATAAGAAAACAGGGCCTGCTGTAGATTGCTTATAAGTGCTATTGCTGGATTTATGATGCCTTTGCCAACTCACTAAAAGACTGATATGTGAGCAGTTAGCTGCTTACAGACTTTACACATAAGACAACAAAAATAACCCATATAAATTGCCATCTTAAGAGGGAGCCAACTGTCAATGTCATATAAAATTGCAGGCCAATATATACACAAGATGGAAATTATGAAGCTATACTTTTGAAAATGATTTGGCATATATTCCACTTCTCATTCTTCAATATACAGTTACAAATTATTGAACAGAGTATTAGGAGCTTAGAGCCGAGTGAAAAAAAAATCTATTAAGATCTGTTCATCATTGTCATCATGTACTCGAATTCCATAAAATCAATCCTACCATCAGAATTTTTGTCAAATCTTGTTATCATAGTTTCACAATTCTCCAAGTATTGACCTTCTCTCAACCCCATGTTAAGCAGGACCTCTTGAAGCTCAGATGGTGTGATGAAACCATCGCCATTTTTGTCAAAAACAGAGAATGCTTCTCTCAACTCTCCTTCGTGAGAGATTTCCTGCATACCTTCTGCAGTTTCAGCCCCCTCCAACAGTCTCAGGCAAAATCTACAAAACTCATCGAAGCTCATATGCTCCTGTAAAGCCATCATGATCTTAATATTATCATCACAAAAGTACTCGAGCCCAAGTTTTTCCATCAGACCTAATATGTCCTCAGCACTTACACTGCCATCGCTGTTGCTGTCCAATGCATTGAATATTCTAGCAAGGTTCCATGTTTGGATTTTATGCACGAATTTTTCATTCTCAGAATCACTGGTCCTCTTATCATTCATAGATACAGAAGGTGGGCATTGGCCATCTGGCATGACCTCTGAGTCTTTTTCATTCCCAAAGCCAATAAACTCGGTTATTATCATCTCGACTGCAACAACATAAATATGACCACAGTAGAATTGCAGAAGGGAGTACATGGCTGGGAAGAAAGTACTTTCCCAAAATATAGACATGAGAGAAGCATAAAAGATTACATGGTTTCTGAGGATGTCAGACACCATCGTTGGCGATCGCCGATCTGTGAAAGGAATCGAATTTAATGGTAACCAGAAATTCTTGCAACCAAAATTCTTGAGAAAAGTCTTGGGGTGCTACTCCTGGTCTGCAGAATGGTGGTTAATGCAGTCTACAGATCCTTGTTAAAAAGTTCCTTGATTGATTGTTGGGAGTTTCCTTGAAAGAGGAAAGAAGCAACCCATACAGTCTCTACGTTGGAATTATTTTTTGTTAATGAAGGTGACTCCTTTATAAGAAAGTATTAAGAACGTTCAAGGAAGGTGGCTGACATGACTCAGCTTTGGCTGTCCCTGTAGGCTACCTGAGATATTTTTTCCCCAGCTTTGACTTTCTTCGGAGTTGGTTTGAAGGAAAAAGCCACACAAATTCGGAAACAGACAAAAAAAATTCAAATGAAGGGTTACGTTAAACTGAGTGGAAGGCAATATCCCTATAGTGGTCTATTATTTGAAGGAAAATTTGTAGTTTTCGGAAGTTTAAGGAAGGAAGAGTTGGGGAACCAATGCGTTGATGACGAATGTACTGTTAAGTTGGTTTATGAATTTTCATAGTTTAGTTGTTCAACTTAGAATCTTTTCTTAAATAGAGACTAATTGGTCCTAAAGATTGACGTAGGGTTTTGTTATTGAAGTTGTTGCAATATTTGTAGATGTTTATTTATTTTTAATCTTTTATATGTTGAATTGATGTTTAATAAGAGTAAGTTTTGTTTTTCAATATGAATTCGATGTTTAATTTTATTTGAATGTTCAAATCAAGTTAAATTTTCAATTTTATTTAATTTTATATTAGAGTTGTATTTTTTGATTCTCATTTGAATTTATATACTTGTCTCATTAATGTAAGGTTTTTTATAAGAGAGATTAATGCAGTAAACACCACTCTTTAATTTAGATTTTACTTAGTCTTTTTTATACTTTAAATTCCATCTCATTTTATTAAGGATAGTGAAGGTCATATGAATATCTTACCTCATCAAAATTCTTACAATCTTGTTGAGAATCTCCTCAATGTAAAGATTGAAGATTTTAGGTCTGGTTACATCTTCCTCCTCATGATGTTATTGAGTTTTTGTCTCTCTTGCTTTACAAAATTCCTTTGAAATTTGTTTCCTACCATACCCATCCTTTCTAAAGAACATGTGATCTAAGCCCTAGGGGAGACCCGATGGATAACCACACTGAACAGATTAAATGAGTTATTGTGGAAGATTATATGCAATGATAGAGACTGAAAGATATATCAAAGTGTAATGAGACAAGGATAACCTACAAAGAATGGAAGTATGCACTAATATACAAGTGTAGAAGATGAAGGGCCAGTTGGATTGTTACAATAGTTAAGAACAACTACTTTGTAATGAATCATTATTTTGTCATCTTCTAGAAACGCCACTAAGGATCTCGATAGAACAATACTGACATTGTGCCCGAGTTGTGAGTCATCAACGAAGACGAGTTAGGATTTCATGGTGTGAACATATATGTTTGGGATGATTTTGAAGTTGTTAGTGAAGATGACACATGGCATGGTGTACCATCAAGATAAAACAAGTCATTACAAGACCCAGATCCTCATAGATCAACACATGTTTTTTAAGTTGTCTTCTTTCACCATCCCAATGGTCCTCATATAAGATCTTAAAAACCCTTGTGGCCAATATTTTTTACCACCCCTTTCTTTGCAACGAGGAATCCTGTAAATATATATTTGTATGAATTCCCTTCTTTTAGACTTGGTGTGCAAAGGAACCATCTAATTTCCTCTTAATGAGCATATCCAAAATGGGGAGACCAAAATAAGATAAGAAGAATGACCTACCACATGATATATTTTTTGAGCAAGGAACTCTACTAACTTGTAGGTAAGACTATCTAAATTGCCCAAATTAGTCCTAAAAAGGCACTCTTTGTTCGCCACATATTCCAACCATTGGATTATTGATGTACTATGATGGTGCCTTTTATGATATAGGTTGTTATTTAGGGTAGTGCACCACATATAGATGTGTTATGGGTCACTGATGTATTAGTGGCACTATATGTGCACATGTGGTTCTAGGTAAGTTTAGTTAGTGCATATACATATATTTATAATTTGGAACAATGCTATGCATTTAGTATTTGGGGCACTAGTAGATGAGATAGTTATGAGTAATTATTATACTATGCGGGCCATGTATTTATATAAACATGACCCCTACACATATGAGAGACATAAAGATAATATTTGGTTCCCTTCTATTTTTCTACAGAGGGGTTTGGAGAGAAATTATAGACAAGAGGTAATGTTGGTGTATTTAGATACCACCTTGCCCACTATGGGTAAGGAAGGCTTTGATATATTTTCATAACGTGATGATAAAGGAGCTCCAAGTGTTTATATATATGATGTGTCATTATGTGTTACGATGTGTTACTATTATTTGTATAAGTAGATGTTATATGATGGTTTCATACGTGTGCAGTTATTTTATATGGATGTAATAAGTTAGAGATGATATGTATAATTTCCATAACTATCTTGGTTAATAGATTGGGGTCTTAGGAAATAACCCCCTATGCATGTTAGGTGAGCTTCTCCTTCACAGATGATATGCTAATGTTAGTAGTATTTTATTTGTTGGCTAATGGTTTTCATGTGCACAACTATTTTAGCTACCACCTCCTCCTTATATATTTTTTAAGCCTATAGATCCTAGGAGCCATTTATTTATTCGGTAGAAGCTTCTTCTTAATATCTTTTTCTAGTGAATTTTTTTTCATGGCTTGTATCACCTAGTTTAAAATCAATGACATTGGGTTTAAATATATCATCCTATAGTTCCCACTATTTTATGGATGATCCATCACCTTAGTGAAATAGTCATGTAAGTTCATCCCAATAATTACATTATCTTTATCTACATCCATTGCCAATTTCATAGGATTATTATTCAACCATTGGAGAACTCTACATTCCTCTTTTATTATATCATGATTATTTTTTATTCACGAGTCCTAGAAAAATCTTACCTAATTTATTCTATTATGCCAACCAATAGAGATCTAATCACATTTCCTATGTTGATGAAACATTATTCAAAAAATATATGGGTTAGTGTGAATGTAAACCTATAATCTCTATTTTTATTTCAGATTAAGCCCCCAATGATTTTGGCTTACATCATATAAAGCTACTACCATCCTTTAAGTTTTTTCTTCTTCCCATTTATTAGCCTGCACCCTTAAAAAGGCCATAAGTGTCCTAAACATTGGTATGTTGGGAATAAACCTATGTATGATAAACTAATACATACGATATATATTCTATGCAAACCTTAAACATACAAAGGTAATGACAAACACACAAATACTAATAAACATTATTTGGGAAAACCCCTTCAAATAAAAAACACAACACAATAACCTTCTTGATTATAACCTTTCCCGCCCTATTACCATTGTGGATGTGCTAAACAATGTCAACGGGGTTTTTATTTCCAGGGCACAACATTATATCCTTCCTTGCCCTGTTACCATTATAGGTTACACCTCTTGGTGTAATTACAAAATTAATAGGAAAGTGATAGGTAAGGATATCATGAGCCAAAGGATTGACTAATATATTATTAAAATTAACCGTATGACTCAGATTTTAAGACCCTTAGGAAATAAATTGAATCTATAATAGTAAATAAATATATGAATTATGTGGGAAATAAAGGAATGAAAGTACCTAAAATTCTAGGATGTGATAAAAGGGGAGTTTGTAGGTGAATCCCTGATTTATAACTTACATGTATATTGTAAGTGATTGAAAATGTTTAAAAACATGTCCTAAAGAAGTGCAGAAGAAACTCATAGAGAGTGTATAAATTTGATGATGTGCAAAAAATGACGAGTATCAGATTAGTCAGATATAGGCATAACACTAGTGGATTGGTTCAGTAAATGTTATTGGTTAAATATCGATGGATGACTTTAGATCAGTATGAAACTTTGTGGATGTCTTTATCAACCTTTTATTGTCAAAAACCTTTCTCAAATTGTCAATTTAATTCACAAAATTGACATAATTGATTCACCTTGTTCCAAGCTCTAATCCAATCTAAGAGACCTTGAGAAAGCATAAATTATAAGGGTATTTATGAGGGATATACCTTATTCAAACCTTGGTTTGATGAAAATTTAGAAATCAACAGCCATGAAAGTCAACAAGCAATCTGGTGTGTATGAAGTTCCTAGACATTATTCCTATGTATGAGATGCAAGCAAGTATTTGAATCTATATGCTCTTTAATAATACTTTTTTTTACTATAAGAATGCTAAAATGATAATTCAATTGATACTGATGTAGTAAAAGGATGAGTGTATGTATATCCTTATGTAATAATGTGATGATATGTGTTGATGCGGGTTTTATGCACACCACAACCTTAACAAGGTAGCCTATAATGTTTCATGATCTCAATAGAGGTAAAATACACTCCAAGGCATGAGTTTTAGGTATGCAGTCTTTGACAACTTGTTGATGTAATAACGGGTAGGGTATGCAGGTTTTTAACAAGGTTTTTTAGATGGAGGTATGGCTTTCTAACAGAGTGAGTTCCTACGTGAGTTATATGGGTGGCTGGATTCTAATTTGGAGTGGGTAGGTCTCATTAACAAACTCAAAAAAAGGAAGGTAAGGTAGGGTAGAAAAGAATATTAGGGTGTGGAGCTAAAAGCTTCAACTGTTGTAGACACGAAGAAGGGAGGTTGCTGAAGATCTAGAAGTACCGGCGTCGGCAGTATGACCGACGTCGGTCATGACCAGTGCAAAAGGCAACCAGCATCGGTAGGGAGTCGGCCGACGTCGGTCAGCACCAGATAGACAGGGACCGACGTCGGTCGCCTGTGGCGGTTCCAGAACTGCTATTGACGAACAATCAGTTAAGTGAAGTGAGTGTTTACATGTTTAAGGGCTAATTATAGTCACGAGCTACGTGTCTAATTATTGTAATTAGAGTTCTATTTTTGTATGCATGGGATCATATTTAAAGACCCATGAGGCATGTATTGTAAATTAAGCAAGCAAGTAAAGCATTGAAGCAAGGAAGCAAGGTCAAGGAGATCTACAGGTGTAAGGTCAAGGAGATCAGCTGAAGCATTCAAGGAGGGGATAACAACTCAGGTTGTTGAGTTGGTTGTGTTGAGCAAGAGAGAGAGAGAAGAAGGTCTTGAGGTGTGGCAAGCCTTTGAGGTGGAGGAAGAAGTGGCATCTTCCTTATTGTATTTTCTTCTAAGAGTATCTAATACAAGATTGTGTATTGTCTCTCAAATTCTTTGCTGTCTCAAGTTTCTAGCTACTTAATCATTCTGGTATAATTCCATGTTTAATTGCTTATAAGAAAATAATTAATTGTGCTTCTGTTGGATAGGGGTTCCTAATAGTTGGTATCAGAGCTACGATTTGCAGGGAGCAGGTTATTGTTTGTTGATTACAGGTCATTCACAGGGTTTCTGATTGAGTGGGAGTTCAGCAATGGCAGAAGAAAGTAAGCTACGAATGGAGAAGTTTAATGGCAAGAATTATCAACATTGGAGGATGCAGATAGAGGATTATCTGTATCAGAAGGATTTGTACTTACCGTTGGGTGGGGTTGCATGCAAGCCCACAGATATGAAGGATGAAGAATGGAGTGTTCTTGATCGGAAGGCTCTCGGTTCCATAAGGTTGAGCCTTGCATCGTCTGTGATTTCTAACTTATCATAGTGCAAGACAACGAAAGAGTTGATAAAATCTTTGGCAAACTTATACGAAAAGCCCTCGGCTTCAAATAAGGTATTTCTTATGAAGCAGTTATTTACTTTGCAAATGCAGGAAGGTGGATCAGTACATACTCATCTTAGTGATTTCCATGGTTTGGTAAACCAGTTAGCTTCAGTCAATATTGTTTTTGATGATGAAGTAAAGGCTCTCTTGATTTTATGCTCTTTACCTGAAAGTTGGGATAGTTTGGTTATGGCAGTAAGTAATTCTGCATCTGCTTCTAAAATCTTAAAAGTTGATGATGTTGTGAGTGTGATACTGAATGAAGAAATACGTAGGAGAAGCACAGGTGAATCATTAGGGAATGCTCTAAGTGTAGAAAGCAGGGGAAGGCAAAGAGAGAAGATAGAGCAAGAGAAATCAAGGTCGAAGGTGGTAAGGAGATTCGAATCCAGAGGTGTTACCTGCTGGTTTTGTGGAAAGAGAGGACACACAAAGAAGGAGTGTTGGTTGAGGGATAACGAGAATCAACATGAAGGTAATGAAGAAGCAAAGAATGCAAATATTGTGGTACAAGATGCTCTCATACTTTCTTTGGATAGTCAGGTAGGATCATGGGTTTTAGATTCTGGTTCTTCTTTTCATGCATCCCCAAACAGAAATTTGTTCCATGAGTATGTCCAGGGAGACTTTGGAGTGCTTTATTTAGGGGATGGTATGCCTTGTCAAATAGTTGGCAAAGGAAAAGTGCAGCTGAGATTGCAGATGGACAATACATGGGTGTTGAAGGAGGTTATGCATGTCCCAGTTCTGAAGCAGAGTTTGGTTTCTGTAGGAAGGTTGGGTGATGAGGGATGCACAATAACCCTCACAGTGGATTCTTGGAAGGTTACCAAGGGAGCACTTATTTTAGCAAGAGGTAAGAAAGTAGGTACTCTTTATCTATCTACTTGTATTGCTGATTCTACTTCTGGTTTATCTACTTCAGCTGTATATTTGAAGATGTGGCTTAATAGGCTTGGTCACATGAATAAGAAGGGAATGGACGATCTTGATTCAAAAGGTATGTGTTCAGATTTGGAAAGCATAGATAGAGGTCATTGCAAGAAAAGGAAATTTGATGCTTTTGATAGGAACAAGGAAGCCTTGGTGTTTATGGAGGAGATGAAGGACAGAGATCAGTCATAGGGGCTGAATAATTTTGAGCAGGGCAGTATGGACAGAGGTTTGATCCAAGATGAGCTCGCGGATGAAGAATTCATCACTTACAAGAACACATAGACACTGATGTCAGTCACTTGGAACCAACGTCGGTCACGCAGATACCGACATCGGTCATGTGCAGACCAGCAGGGTCGGTAGAGTCAGGCAGAGAAGTCCAACTTCGGTTAGGTAGGAACCGACATCGGTAGAGGGGACAACGGCGTCGGCCAGGGAAACAACATTGACAGTCAGGGTCAGTGTAGGGAACTGACATCGATCGAGAGCAGACTGGGAAATGGCTGAGATCAGTCACTAGAACGGATGTTGGGTGGACAACAAGCTGTCAAGGAGTCTCAAACATCCATATGGAGGTCAAAAAGGGTAAGTGAACCTTATATTCATTGTTCACCTTCTTTATATTGCTTACTGATGGTCAAGAACTAGGAAGATGTGAGGAAGCAATGCAGGTAGAATCCAGAAATAGTGGGAGCTTGGCATGGATAAGGAGTGTGAGTCCTTGGAGAAGAACCAAACAGGTATTTGTTGGTGGAGTTGTCAGCTGGAAGAACTGGATGAGGGATGGATTCCCATGTTAGAGAAGAGAGTGGATGGACACGTGAGACATAAGGCTATGGTATATGGTCTTGATTAGGCTGCAAGACAATGGAGGTTTGACCATTGTATTTATCTTTACCAGGTTGGATAATATTAGCTACATTATCCTGTTACTGTATTGTGTTGCTTGTTGCAGGGTTTCATAAATAGGGAGTTTTCTGAGCTAAGGGTAAAGTTAGTTCAGAGGTATGTCATGAAGAATTTGGGAGTAGCAAAATTCTTTTGGCATAAGTGACAGGTATAGCATCATAGGTTTTGTGGTGGTTGGTCTTCAAGAGTGACTTTGAAGAGGGATACAGAGCCAAGGGAACAAAATAGATGGTGTACAGGTACAGGTATAGTTGCAGCGATTTATCTCCAAGTGGGAGATTGTTAGGGTGTGGAGCTAAAAGCTTCAACTGTTGCAGACACGAAGAAGGGAGCTTGCTGAAGATCCAAAAGTACCGGCATCGACAGTATGACCGACGTCGGTCATGACCAGTGCAGAAGGCAACCGGCGTCGGCAGGGAGTCAGCCGACACCGATAGGCACCAAACAGACAGGGACCGATGTCGGTCGCTTGTGGCAATTCCAAAATTGCTGTTGACGAACAGTCAGTTAAGTGAAGCGAGTGTTTGCATGTTTAAGGGCTAATTATAGTCACGAGTTGTGTGTCTAATTATTGTAATTAGAGTTCTATTTTTGTATGCATGGGATCCTATTTAAAGACCCATGAGGCATGTATTGTAAATTAAGCAAGCAAGTAAAGCATTGAAGCAAGGAAGCAAGGTCAAGGAGATCTACAGGTGTAAGGTCAAGGAGATCAACTGAAGCATTAAAGGAGGGGATAACAACTCAGGTTGTTGAGTTGGTTGTGTTGAGCAAGAGAGAGAGGGAAGAAGGTCTTGAGGTGTGGCAAGCCTTTGAGGTGGAGGAAGAAGTGGCATCTTCCTTATTGTATTTTATTTTAAGAGTATCTAATACAAGATTGTGTATTGTCTCTCAAATTCTTTGCTGTCTCAAGTTTTTAGTTACTTAATCATTTTGGTATAATTCTGTGTTTAATTTCTTATAAGAAAATAATCAATTGTGCTTCCATTGGATAGGGGTTCCTAACAAAGAAGGCTCTGTGGTTCTTGGAAATTACTCCCCTGGTTGGTTTCTGAATAGACCTATGCTTTCTCAAACTAATGTCTATTGCTAGCAGCAATAACACACATACAATAAAAAATGACTAGGAAATCTAAGGGAATAGAGATGTAGAAAGTTCACATGCCTCAAGAAAAGGTTTCTCATTTTAGGGAAGCTTCTAAAAACCTGTGATCAGGAGATTATGGCTCACGCAAGTGAATTATCTGAGGTAGCTATTGCACACACACAAAAAACTACACCAAAGAAAACATAAATACACATTCAAAAATATGATTCAAATGAATTGACTCACTTTATTGATATATTTACTTATCTTTTAATAGATATTTCACATCTTAATATCAATATATCAATCAATAAATCAAGAATCTACTCGCAACTATAGCACATTAAAGATTTATTGAATCACACAACCATAGAAACAACAATTAATTACACGAAATTGGAAAGAAAATACTCAGGACACTTTGCTAATGATCAAAATTGCTCTCTACTCTATATTCCAAATTTTTTGACTCTTTTTGATGTGGGGGGGGGGGTACAATTATATATATAGACTTAGGAAAGGGGGTGCCTCATCCTCCAAGTTCATGTAAGTGGTTACAAGTATCAGTTTGAACATGTAGTTCTAAAACCGCCTAAGAGCTAAAAATAAATAAATTGACTTTTCAAAATCATGTAACATGTGCATACACACAAAATACAAAGTTAATTCGTTACAATTATCCACTCACACAAATTAAGTACATAGATCGCTACAAAATTTTATATGCATGGACTTTACCCTATCAAGGCTTACTTGTCTAGAGTGCCACATGCACTTTGGTGGGAGTGGAAGTAGATGTGGCCATTGAAGTTGTAGTTACACCACTGGAAGCTTTCCTTTTCCTCACCTTGTTATCTTCATAGACTTTTTACGCTGATCCATGCTGCTTCTGTATGATGTCCAAATTTAGTAGTGAAGGTCGATGAATTCTCTTTCTCTGTCCAAGGAACTTGGCATGTTCATCCTTGGTTGTTTAAATTTTTTTCCTAAAGATCTCCACTTCAGTGACCTTCTTTTGAGCCTTGCTCAATTCCAATTCAATTTCTTCAATTGATAAACCTTGAAAGCTCTGTTTGAATTCATTAGCTACCTTTTAGATAAGCTTATCAAAATTAAGCTTACTAACCAACTTACTAGTGGAGTTTTTCACTTGTGATAAATTTATCTCATGCAAAATCTGAATGACCTGAGCCTCATGTGCCTAGTATTTGGGGATTAAAACCCTAATGTTCTATAACCAATCTCTTGCCTCTTCCTACCTAATGACTACTAGGTTCAAGGCATTGGATGCCTCTAGTGTAGTCATTAGATTGAGATGTCTATAGAGTGAGTTACCTATGTAGGCCACTAGCATCTTTAATTTAGAACTATCATCTCTCAGGGAGTTGTACAAGAGATTAGCTTGGCTCACATGAGGTTCCATCTCAGCCTTCATGAACTCCATATATTCTAATGTGTTGTAACATCTTGAGGCTACCTCTTGGACCTCAACCTCAATTCAAATCAATATGTGTACCATTTTAGATTTTTATTTGAGTTGTTTCACTTCCCTCTCTAGCACCTGCACCTCTATTTCTAGCTCTTACCGAGCTAGCTCTGTAACTTGGTGAATGGAAACTACAACATCCTTATGTGCCTGGGCTAGGTCTACTAAATTTTCTTCATATAAGGGTTTCCCCAGTTTCCTATTCTACCTTTTAATAAAGGAGAACACCTCTTGCCTATCTTATAAGATTATTTGGGTTCCCCTATCATCTTCTAGTTTCCTCTTCTTGACCCTTTAGATGCTGCTAGTGGGAGGGTCAAATAATGTGGAGACAGTTGGGAGTTAAGTAATATTAAAGTTTGGAAGTTGGGAAGCCTTACTCCTCAAGTCTAGTGCCCATGCAAGAATGTCAAGTTGAGATACATCAGAGGTTGTAGTAAAAACCCCTACTTTTGTTTCCTGTTGGGCTTCTTGTTGCTTCTTGGAGGCCTTGGTGAGGACATCTAGGAGGGAAGGCCATATGATTTGAGACCAATCCACCCCACCAAATTAAGGGAGTAGATGGACTGTGATTATTTAAGGTTGGGCCTTCCTCCCCTTACTAGTGGTTGTCATAGTGGTTTTCTTTATGGAAGTGGTGATTGGAATTACAAGGGTGATTTGGGTGGATTGAACATGGATTTGGGAGGTAGCCAAAGCCATTTTCACCTTCCTAAACACCTTTTTCTTGAGGTCTCTTATTGTAGAGGTACGAATAGGAATAGGAGGGATTGGTGAAGTGAATGGGATAGAAGTGGAGATAAAAGGAGCAACAATGGTAGTGGAGGTGGAAGGAATGAATGAAGGGACTTACACATAGACACCCTGATAAAAAATGCATAGAGAAGATAAAGGAACACTATTAAAAGATTAGGTACTTTTAAGAGAGAGCTCCACTAGTTCATCTTGGAGGCTTATAGCCTTGGCCATTTCTAGCTCAACTTATTTATCAGAGTCATCTTCAATCACCACATCTCCCCTAGCTAGTTCTGATGATGGAGGCTGAGTGGGTGAGCCCTATAATGCATCTATTGTGGGACTGCCTATGGGAGTCCCAGGCTTTTTTATATAGACCAAAGGAGTCTTTTCCTAAGTGGGAGAGTACAAAGGTGATGATGCCCCAAGATTTTCTTCCCCAATATATTTAATAATTGGCCCTTGGGTATAAATTATAGTAGGATCCTCTCCATGGCCTTCCTCATCAGAGTTAAGACTGATGGGGTCTCTTGCATGTGCTCCCCTAGTTGTGCTAGGCTTAGGTAGCTTGTGATCTTCCTTTACTACCTTCAAATTTAGAGGGTCCTTACTAAGAAGAGGCATCCTGGTCCTTTGGTTGCTCTGAAGATCCACCTCTCCAAAAATCCAAATGCTTCTACCCTTGAAAAGTGCCCTCATGCTATCTAATTCTCTAGTGGAAACAAAAGGCTCACCTTGGATCATCTTCAAATGATCATCCTGTAATCAATCAAGTTGTGCTCATTTTAATACCTCCTCATTTGAATTTATGATAAAAAGTACAAAATCATAGTCATAGGGTTGATGACTAAATGGGATGTTAAACCCATGGATACGTTTTTGGATTTTCCCATGGGGATCCTAGTCCTTATGTGGAAGTTCAAGAAAAGGATAGCTCCTGCATTTGCCACCTCGGTCTTCGAGGTGTTTTCTCATTATATATGTCATTCTACCAATGGTGATTAGGTGGATGAAATATAAGGCTTTCTTCTACCTTACCAAATCTTCTTCTACACTCTTTCATAATTAGAAGGAAATCTCCTGCTTGACTACTTTATCTAGAATAAACCTTGGCAGACATAGGGGGTCAATCTTGTTCCCCCATACATTGATAACAATAAAATCAGGGTAGAGGAAGAAATCTCCCTTTTTGGCCAGGTTCTTCACTATGTTATTCCCAATCCAAGGCATAGGAAGATCATGAATAGCTTGCCAAATATGAGGATAAACATCCTCAAAGATTCTCACCATGTGTCTTATATATAAATAGATATGCATAATCTGATAGTAATCATAAATTCTATTCTATATGCAATCCATGGCTGGAGACCACAATGTGCCAAGGTCTTTGTAGCATGTTCCCATGACAACATCTAATAGGTATGACATCATGAAGAAATCCCTAGTGGGTCTAGGATGTCTATCTTTGTGGATAATTTTCTCCCTCAGTCGTAGGATTATGATCTCATCAAGGGCATAAGTAATGCCATGTGTGAGTAACATATACAATAACAATACCCAATCCAAGTTGACAAAATGGATGTTAGGCATACTGTATAATCTTTTGAGGAGCACCATGTTGATGTAGATGTCCATCCTGAACCTATCAATTCGGATAGCCTCTTTTGGGTTCTTTATTTTCCAAGTGATAGTTTGGTCTAAGAAGAGCCATGATGATAACACCTTCTCCAACAAGGTCTCTATGTTGAATTGCAAAAGTGTGTGTTTATCAAAGTAGATATTGTGGATTTTAATAACAAATATCTATAGAAATCCACCCCCAAGATGCAAGAAACCACTATATTGTTGTTTGAGTGGTGTAAGAACACATCTTATGATATTTTGCCAGTAAAGAATAAGTCTTGCAAGAGGTATACACAGGGCATCACTTCTAGTTTTGTAGCAACAAAGTGTAGTCTTTGGGATTTGTAGGCCAATAATTCCTTTAAAAAAAATTGGTCTACCAATGTCATATCATCCTTTAATGAAGATATGTCCATTGAAGCAATAACATCCCATAACATTGAGTAATTCCTATACTTATCTCTGAACATGGTGGCATCGAAGACTGTATCAATGAATTCTATTGAATCTTTGATCGAGTATGGAGATGGCAGATTGGTACCTCAAAATGTTTTGGATGTAGATGCCATGGATGTATGCTTAATGTTTTTCTCTTGCTTAATGTGCTACATGCTATATATACCTGTATGCCAATACAAATGACTAAGCTCTAGCTTGACTATTGCTAATTGTATACTCTCCAAGTAAAAACTAGGGATATTTATTGTTGCAAGATAGTAAAAAAATTTGAATGCAAGTTAGCTCAAATGTAAATGACAACTTTCAGTCGTAGCGAATCGCATATATAGAATCCAACATTGAATAGCAGTTCATGTGACATAAATGTGCAACATTCACTTTAGGCTTTCATTTCACGTATAATTCAAATTTGTTAGCTTAGATTGGTGGGGACCTTTAAAAAATCAATAAGAAGTATTTTTCTATTATATCGGCTAAGTATGATGAGACTTAGTATTAAAATACTTTAGGATGTACATCGAAAAAAATGATTTTGGGTCTATGTTTGTAGATTAATTCTTTCAAGGAATTTGTTTAAGAGAAAGTATCCACAATAGTCTCTTTGAAGGATTCATTTGAACAAAATTATTGAAGTAATTCTTTTGGAGGGCTATTTCAAAGGTCTAGAGGGCATTTTCAATTTCCCTGAAGGGTACTTTTGATTTGAAGGGTCCACTTCATAGGGCATTTTGTCCATGACAAAAGTCTCAAAGGGTCCACTTTGTAAATATCGAAGGGCACTTTTGAAATTCCTAAAGGGTGATTTCGTATGGCTAAGGGTCATTTCAAAAATCTTGAAGGGTATAATTCTCTCGAACAAAATGTTTGAAGGAATTGGCTAAGGAAAAATGGTCCAGGACAAAAGTCCCGAAGGGCAAGTCTTGGATGGAAAAAGGTCTAGGATGAAATCCTGATGGGTAAGTGGCCAATTTAAAAAGGGTCAAAAGGTCACTTTTAAAATATCTGAAGGGTCGATTTAGGAATTCCAAAGGGAATGTGCCCTTGGGGGAATTACTTCAGGCTTTTTGCATTGGACAAAATGTCCAAAACAAAAAGTCCAAAGGGCATGTCCATGGTGAAAAGGTTCATTCAAAAAGGCTAAAGGGCACTTTTGTAGGGCAAAGGGTCAAAATAAATATCCCAAAGGATAAGTCCCATAGGGTAAGGGGTTTAATAAAAGTTCCAAAGGGTATTCCACACAAAACTTGAAGGGTATGTGCCTTAAAATAAGTGGTCAAGAAGGAGGTAAATAGTCAATTCGGGAAAGGTCAAAGGGCTAGTTTGAAAGTTTTCGAAGGGTAGGTGGAAAGAATTTGAAGGGTCTACTTTAGAGAAATTTTTTTCCCAAAGGGTCTATTTCGCAAAGGCTGAAGGGTACTTTCAAAATTCTTGAAGGGTACTCTCGTATGGCAAAAGGTCATTTCAAAAACCCTAAAGGGTAATTTTGAATAGGGTCAAAGGAATAATCCATCGAGGAATTTGTTTTAGGGAAAGTGTATGCAGTCAAGAATTCCTTAAGGCAAAGAGTCCGTAGGCTAAATTATTTTGGGAGAATTATCTCAGACAAAAAGTCTGCAATAATTTCTTTGACAAAATAAGGCTTCCCGAACAATAATCCCAAAGGAAAATAGGACCAAAAATTTCCTGAGACATAACATCTAAAAAGATAATTTTACACAAAGGTTGAAATAATTAATCTCAAAGACTTTGAACCCAAAGAATTCATCTACAATACACAAGTTAGTCCTATAAACGTAATGCCAATATCATCCCACCAGAAAAGTGAAATGTCCTAGTTTTCCCAAATTTTGCATAAACATATAAAAAGGATTCCCCAATAAGATCATATTTTGAAAAAAGTGGGTCTTCATTTCCTTCTAGGGAAAAAAAGGGGGGTGTTGGGTACAACAAATGGCAACTTACAAGGGGAATACTCCTAAGTATTCGAGAATGCATAACTCTAGTCCACAATCTTTAGATCAATCTTAGAGTATGTCATATAAAAAATGCTCAAATCATAAACTTGAAAGAGATTCCCAAGGTAATTAACACAACATACTTGCCTTCTAATTCCATGGATCTGAGTGTGTAAAATTGTTATTTATTTAGCCCTTGTTATGATGAGTTTTTCAAAAGGTTTTGATGTAGCTGTAGGTTTCATTTTAGTATCTGTTAAAGCTTATTAAATCAAGGGAAGCTTAGGCATTGCTCTGCTACTAGCTAGGCATCCATAGCCCTGATAGAAATACCTTGGGTTCCTTCTCCACTCCCTCCATTGTCTGTTCATAATCATGATGCGTGGTGCATTGACCTTATTTCATCATGTGAGATCTTTTAATTTTCTTTAAATTTTATTTTGCTCTTTTGAACTCATTGGTCCTTTTCTTTCTCTTTATTTATTTTCTTAAGTTTAGATTAGTGGAAAAGAGAGAGGAAGAAACTCCAATGAACTAGTATAAAACAAATCATTACTAGAACATCCTTGCTAGCCAAATCTAGACCCAAAATCATCACTTCCAACAAGTTTTTAACATTATGAGTGCATTTGATGTAGTAAAATAAGAAAATTTTATTAAATTTGCATGAAGTATCCCAAGAATAACTTCCATATGCCTGATAAAAGTATTTAATTGTGACATAATTCAAACTAGTAATATGATCACTTCCCTTTGTTCTAAAGCCTCGAGACACAAAAATATGTCCAATCTATAAACTAGCCCAATAATGTGTCAAAATTACTTTTCCCCTTCTCACACTCAGTTGTTTTGGATTTTAGTTTTGGTAGTAACTATAACAAACACAAATTTGAACACCAAAGAAGAAAACAAAGATGACTAATCTAAAAAGCAAGAAATCACTCTAGAAAGCACTGAAATCTAATCTAAGAAAACCAAAGTACTGAAAATCAAGATAACTAAACTAGAAAGCATTAAAAATATATTCTAGAAAGCATTGAAAATCTAATCTAGAAAGCATGGAAACCTAGTCTAGTCCTATGTCTAAACTTATCTAAATCCTCTCAATCAGTAATATCCACAGATGGAACAACTCTAAAGTAATGCTTCAAGAAGTGTCGATTAACTAGATATGTAAGCTCATTACCTTGGAGGTCTTTTAGATGAAACACGTTATTGCCTATGATCTCTGAAATCTAATGTGATCCAATCCACAATAGAGAAAACTTGTCATGTTGTCCATTCTTTTCATGGGCTTTATCCCATAGTAATACCAGATATGAAATTTTGAATGCTTTGACTTTTGCTCTTTTATCAAAACACCTTTTAAATACATCCTGGTGTTCACTGAATGTCTGCAAAGCTTTAGTCCTTGAATCCTCCATTTCTATTATATCCAGTAATCTTGATTACACTTTATCATTTGGTTCCATGTAATCTTGTATGAACTGATAATTGGGTAGCTTCAATGTGATGGGACAAATTAGTCTACATCCATACACCAATAGGTAAGGTGAAGCTTGTAGGGATTTATTGTATCATGTCTGGTCTATCCAAAGAGCATACTTTAGTAAATTATGCTAGTCTCTAGGCTTATCCCTTGCTGACTTCTTGATTGCCTCAATTAGATTTTTATTCATCGACTCAACTAATCCATTCTCTTGAGGGTAGTGGCTAGAAGTTGACCTAATTATAATGTGATTGTCATGTGCCCACTCAGTGAACTCTATTGATATAAATGTTGGTTTATTGTCACAAACCAAAGAGATAGGCATGCTAAATCTAGTCGTAATGTGCTCCTCCAAAAATTAAATCACATCTTGTGCTCTACTATTCTTTGTAGTAACTGATTCCATCCATCTAGTGTAATAATCTATAGCCATAAGCATTAATTTATGGCCTACTGAGGAGTTTGGGTTAATCACACTAATAAAAGCCAAACCCTATTGTGCAAAGGGCTTTCCTTCAACAACTGACTATAGAGGAATTACCATGTGTAATTCTCTCTTGGCTAACACTTGGCATTTATGGCAATTCCTGATGTGCATATGAGGATCCTTGAAAATATTTGGCCAATAGTAGCCCAACCTCAAAAATTTATGGGATTTGGTATTCCCAGTAGGGTGACCACTACATATCTTTTGATGCAAGTTTTCTTGAATTTCCCTAGCCTCCTCTACAGACACACATCTAAGATAAATTCCTTCATAGTTTCTTCTATATAGGACTCCTTTCTTGATCATTAAATGAGTAGCTCTGAGCCTCAAGGCTCTCCTTCATTCCCTATTAAGCTTTGGGGGGTAGGTTCCTATAAGTAAATACTAGATTATATTGGTATACCATTCCCTTTTTGAAACTTCTATTATACATAACTCTTCAATGGTGATTTAGGGATCTGGCTCAGTCATGAGCTAAATAATGCCTTGTCCTATGATGATATTTTCAAGCTTGATATCTATGTCAAAATCTTGGAGCTTAGCCATCCATTTTCATCGACATTCTCCCAGCTCATTCTGTGATAGGGTAAGCTTGACAATAGGATCAGGTACAATGGAAATGGTTTTGTTCCTCAAGATATAATGTTAGAATTTCTTCATGGCTTTAAACAAAGCAAAAATTTACTTGTCAATCATCAAATACTTTAGCTCTACATCCTTTAGATTTGTACTCATGAAGGTAATCAGATGCTTAGTTTCATCCTTCTTCTGTGTGATAATGGCAACAATGGTGTGTTCTAAGGTGAATGAATACAAATATAAATCCTTTGTGAAGTCTAGACTAATCAATATTGGAACCTGAGATATGGCATATTTTATATCTTAGAAGGAATTTTTAGTTTCAATTGTCCACTCTATTTTAGCATCCTACTTGAGCATAATATTTAGAGGCTTGATGATTTCTACAAACCCTGAGATAAAATTCTTGACAAAGTTGATCTTCCCAAAAAATGACTTAAGTTCCTTCTTGCTATTTGGCTACTAAATCTTTGAGATTGCCTTGATTCTTTTTGGATCGATGGTGATCCCATATTTTATGATAACATGTCCTAAGAGTTTCCCCTCAGTGATCGTAAATATACTCTTCTAAAAAATCCTAAACTTCTTGCACCTTTCAAATCTGGACCGTAGGTGAGTTATGTGATCCTCTCTATTCTTTGAGAACACTGTGAGATCATCCATATAGAAAATTATGCATTTTATTTTTAGTCCCTTAAATGCATGATCCATGGCATGTTAGAAGGTATCTCCTATATTAATCAGGCCAAACAACATCATCTTGTATGCATTAGTACTCCATTTCATAGTAAATGCCATCTTCATTCTATCCTTGGGCTGCAACAATACTTGGTTGTTGCCTGACAATCTATCCAAAAAAGACATAATCTCAGAACCACTCACTATGTGTATCACCTCATCTAGAGAAGATAGAAGATAATTGTCCTTTTTATAATCCTTGTTCAAAATTTTGAAGTCTACACATAACCTGATCTCATTATTCTTTTGCCTAACTAGGACCAAATTGGCCACCCATGTAGAATGTCAGATTGGGAAGAGGATTTTAGCACTTAATAAATTTTCCACTTCCTTCTAAATAAGAGGATCCAAAATAGGGTTCACTGGCCTTTGCCTCTATCTGAATGGTTTATAGTCTTGCTTCAAGGTAATTATGTGAGTGATGACCTATGGGTCATATACCTTAAGGTCTTCATATGTCTAGGTGATAACATCTTTATATTGAACAATCAAATCTTTGACTTGCTGCCTTTCCTTCATGGTGAAACTAAGGAAAATATTCACATAATGTGGGTTATGGTCATCTCTCAAATTTTCTTTATTGAATTCTGATTCATTGACCTTAGGCTTTTTGAGTTACTGCACCTAAGGATCTAAGTTGATTGATCTTTCCAAGGAGACTAAGTTGGCTGGAATTTGATTTTCTTTAAGTTGGAGAATACCCTTTTTATCTGTTTCTTCTACAATATTATATCCTCCTTTATTTGGTGGTTGATCATTCCCTTTTGGAGGGGGTGGATTGTTGTTCACTTTGGGATTTAGAAGAATTGCTTTGAAATTTGGAGGAGTCGAGGTGGTAAGTGGCTGCTTGTTCTTTAAGTTATACACACCTCTCTAAAATTACTAGAAAGTATGAAATTCATCTGTATTATCTTTTTTCATTGTCATCTTCTCTTGGGAAGGGGAATTCATGAGTTTCAAAGAACATGGATATGCTAGAAAATATAGGGTCCTAATGAGATTTTGATGGATTATTTATTTGATCCTACCAAGTTACTTCCCTTTGAAAGATATCAAATGTTGTACATAACTCACTGCAATCAAGATCACTATGTTGAGGTTGATTGTGTATCCTGCAACAATTGGGGAGAGCTATTTTAGTGATGTTGATTTTTGGGAGCCTACCAAGTTGCTCCATATTTTTTAGGCCTATTAAATAACCTGTTATATCTTTGGAACCCAATGTTCTGGTTGCCAATCAGAGTATTGGTATTGCTCATCTTTCATTGCATATTCAAAAAATCATTACTCAATTTTTGAACCATCTTATGAATATAATCCAAATCAGTTTTTGTGGAATTTGTACTTTTTAGAATAGCCATAAGAAGTGAAATTACATGTTGGTTCTGTTGGTAACTATTGCTTGTCACATGATTGTTCAAATAATTGAAATTTGGCTGCATCATTTGTGTTAATGGAGGTAACATGTATAATTGATTCTGATTGTATGTTGGAACATTTTGCTTCACATGTGGTATCAAATTGAGTGCTGGGAATCCATTACTTATGTTAGGTGCCCCAAGTGTATGTGGGTTGAGCTATCTATAAATACTAATGGCCTATTTGAATGCTAACACCAAAGTATTGGCAGTAGGTTCTCTTCTCAAGAACATAATGGTAATAAGATCTAAGGCATTTTTGTACATCTTCAGTGCTAATACCACTTTTAGTTTATACCTCAAGGTTAACTAGTTGTATATCTTTTTCCAGCATAGATGGGCTCTTTAGGTTCCCTCTTCATGCTGGTGAAGTGATGATATACCAATCTAGGATTGGTGACCTATCTAAACTGTGCAAGAAAAGCCATTTGACAATCCTCCCAATTGGTGATAAAGTTTTCCATTAGATTCAAATACCAATCATAAGCAACATCCATTAAATTAAAAGTTAATAACCAACTTGCAACATCCTCATCAACTACATTCATTAACCTTAAAGCAACTTTAATATATTTGATATGATCTTCTGTAGTTCTTGGCCCTGAAGGAGAAAAGGATGGTAGATATTTTTTGGGGTTCTAAGGTAAATCATGTACGTCCCCCAAGACAACAATGTAGATCCAACTAAATAAGGCTATTGATGAGCCATTGGTTGATTAATAGGGAAAGGGTTCCTTATGGGTAAAGGGTTCCCTAGAGGAGGTGGATTATTTTGAAGGAGCCGTTGGCATAACTCTAGGTCTCCTATGGCTTACCAAGGGTGATACCAGTAAACCAACCGAAGAAATGGATCTAGTCACTCTCTTGGGTAACTCTAATACAAATCTATGCAAGGACTAACCTCTATTATTGGGAGGAAAATTAGGCCTCCTTCTAGCACTAGTAAAATTGTTGATGCTAGCTTTATGCACATCACAAACTTAACAAGGTAGCCTCTAATATTTTAGGATCTCAATGGAGGTAAACTCCACTCTAGGGTATGAGTTACAGGTATGTAGTTTTTGAAAACCTACTGATGGAATAATACGCAGGGTATGTAGGTTATTAACAAGGTTTTTTGGATGGAGGTATGGCTTTCTAACAGAGTGAGTTCCTACGTGAGTTGGATGGGTGTCTGTCTTCTAATATAGATTGGGTAGGCCTTAATAAAAAAAAAAGGAAGGTGAGGTAGGGAAGAAAAGAAGACTCTATGGTTCTTGGGAATTATTCCCCTAGTTGGTTTCCGAATAGACCTATGATTTCTCAAACCAATGTCTATTGCTAGTAACAATAACACACATACAGTCAGACATGGCTAGGAAGTCTAAGGGAATAGAGATGTAGGAAGTTCACTTGCCTTAGACAAAGGTTTATCTTTATAGGATAGCTAATACACACCTTTAATGAGGAGATTATGGCTTGGGTAAGTGAATTAGCTGAGGTAGTTGTTACATGCACACAAAAAACTACACCAAAGAAAACATAAATACACATTCAAAAATATGATCCAAATGACTTGAATCACTTTATTGATATATTTACTTATCTTTTAATAGCTATTACACACCTTAAGATCAGTACACCAATCAATAAATCAAGAATCTACTCATAACTATAGCACATTAAAGATTTATTGAATCATACAACCATATAAATAACAATTAATTACACGAAATTGGAAAGAAAATACTCAGGACACTTTGCTGATGATCAAAATTGCTCACTGCTCTATATTCCAAAATTTTATGACTCTTTTGGATGTGGGGGGGGGGTATAATTATATATAGACTTGGGGAAGGGAGCACCTCATCCTCCATGTTCATGCAAGTGGTTACAAGCGTTAGTTTGAACATGTAGTTCCAAAACCACCTAGGAGCTAAAAATAAATAAATCAACTTTTCAAAGTCATGTAACCTATGCATGCACACAAAATACAAAGTTAATTTATTACAATTATTTGCTCACAAACATTAAGTACATAAATCACTACAAAATTATATATTCATGAGATTTAGCCTATCAAGGCTTGCTTGTCTGGGGTGTCGCATGCACTTTGGTGGGAGTGGAAGTATATGTGGCCATTGAAGTTGTAGTTGCACCACTAGAAGCTTTCCTTTTCCTCACCTTGTTATCTTCATAGAATTTTTGGGTTGCTCCATGCTACTTCTGTATGATGTCCAAATTTAACAGTGTAGGTTGATGAATTCTCTTTATTTGTTCAAGGAGATTGACATGCTCATCCTTGGTTGTTTGAAATTTGTTCCTGAAGATCTCCACTTTAGTGACCTTATTTTTAGCCTTGCTCTATTCCAATTCAATTTATTCAATTGATAAACCTTGAAATCTCTATTTGAATTCAACGACCACCTTCTAGATAAGCTTATCAAAATTGAGCCTACGAACCAGCTTACCAGTGGAGTTTTTCACCTATGATAAATTTAGCTCATGCAAAATCTAAAGGAATTGAGCCTCATGTGCTTGGTATTTGGGGACTAACACCCCAACATTATGTAACCAATCTCTTGCCTCTTCTTACTTAATGACTACTAGGTTCAAGGCATTGGATGCCTCTAGTGTAGTCATTAGATAGAGATGTCTATAGAGTGATTTGCCTGTATAGACCATTATCATATTTAATTTGGCACTATCATCTCTCAAAGAGTTGTATAAGAGATTAGTTTGGCTCACATGAAGTGCTATCTCAACCTTTATGAACTACATAGCTTCTAATGTGTTGGAACATCTTGAGGCTACCTCTTAGACCTCATCCTCAATTCTAGCTAGTATGCGTACCATTTTGGATTTTTATTTGAGCTATTCCACTTCCCTCTCTAGCACCTACACCTCTACTTCTAGCTCTTGCTGAGCTAGCTCTATACACTTGTGAATAGAAACTACAACATCCTTATGTGCCTAGGCCAGGTTTGATAAATTTTATTCTTATAAGGGTTTTCTTGGCTGTCTGTTTTTCCTTTTAATAAGGGGGAACACCTCTTGCCTTTCCTCTAAGATGATTTAGGTTCCCCTATCATGTTCTAGTTTCCTCTTCTTGATCCTTTGGATGCTACTAGTGGGAGGGTCAAATAATGTGGAAACAGATGGGAGTTCTGTAAACTTAAAGTTTGGTAGTTGGGAATCCTTACTCCTCAAGTCTAGTGCCCATGAAAAAATGTCAAGTTGAGATATATCAAAGATTTTAGTAACAACCTTTGCTTTTGTTTCCTATGGGGCTTCTTATTACTTCTTATAGGCCTTGGTGAGGACATCTGGGAGGGAAGGCCATATTATTTGAGACCAATCTACCCCTTTAAACTGAGGGAGTGGATGAAATGTTATTATTTGAGGCTTGGAATTCCTCCCCCTCCTAGTGGTTTTCATAGTGGTTTCTTCTATGGAAGTGGTGTTTGGAAGTGAAAGGGTGATGTGGGTGGATTGAATGTGAAGTTGGGAGGTGGCCAAAGCCATTTTCACCTTTATAGACACCTTTTTCTTGAGGTCTCTAACTATAGAGGTGATAGTAGGAATAAGAGGGATGGGTGAGGTGAATAGGATGGAAGGAGAAATAGTGGTAGTGGATGTGGAAGGAACAGATGAAGGGACTTCCATAGAGACACCCTGATAAAAAATGCATATAAAAGGTAAAGGAACATTATCCAAAGATTAGGTACCTTTAAGAGAGAGATCCACTAGTTCATCTTCAAGGCTTATAACCTTTACCATTTTTAGCTTGGATTCTTCATCAAATACATCTTCAATCACCATGTCTCCCCTAGCTAGTTATAATCATGGAGGCTGGGTGGGTGATCCCTATAATGCCTCTACTATGGGACTACCTGTGGGAGTCCTAGGCTTTCTTCTATAGACCAAAGGAGTATTTTTATGAGTGGAATAGTACAAAGGTGATGATGTCCTAGGAGTTACTACCCCAATATATGTAACAATTAGCCTTTGGGTATAAATTACAATAGGCTTCTCTCCATGGCCTTCCTCATTAGAATCGAGACTAATGGGGTCTCCTACTTGCACTCCCCTAGTCATGCTGGGCTCGTGTAGCTTGGGCTCTTCCTTTAATACCTTCAAATTTAGAGGGGGTCCTTTCTAGGAGGAGGTAGCTTGGTCCTTTGGTTGTTTTGAGAATCCACCTCTCTAAAAATTTGAATGCTACCACCCCTTGAAAAGTGCCCTCCTTCTATCCAATTCTTTGGTGGAAATTGAAGGCTCACCTTAGATCATCCTCAAATGATCCTCCTATAATCCAACAAGTTATGTTCATTCTAATACCTCCTCATCTAACTTTTCATTCAAAAATACAAAATCATATTCATAGGAATGATGTCTATATGAGATGTTAAACCCATGGATATGTTTTTGGATCTGCCTATGGGGATCCCGGTCTTTGTGTGGAAGTTTATAAAAAGGATAGCTCCTGTGTTTTCCACATACATATTTGAGGTATTTTATCATTGTATATGTCATTCTACCAATGGTGATTAGATGGCCAAAATATAAGGCTTTCTTCTACCTTGCCAAATCTTCTTCTACACTCTTCCATAATTGGAAGGCAATCTCCTGCTTGGCTAATTTGTCTAGAACAAACCTTGGAAAACATAGGGGATAAATCTTGTTCCCCCATACCATGATAATAGTAAAATCAAGGTAGAGGAAGAAATCTCCCTTTTTGGCCAACTTCTTCACTATTTTATGCCCAATCCAAGGCATAGGTGAGCCACAAATAGCTTGCTGAATTTGAGGATAAACATCATTGGATATTCTCACCATGTGTCTTGTATAGCAATAGATATGCATAAACTAATAGTAATCATAAATTCTATTCTTTACGTAGTCTGTGGATGGAGACCACAATGCACCAAGGTCTCTGTAGAGTGTTAACATGATAACATCCAATAGGTATGACATCATGGAGAAATCCCCAGTGGGTGTAGGATGCTTGTCTTTGTGTATAATTTTCTCCCTTAGCCATAGGATTATGATCTGATCGAGGGCATAATCAATGTCATGTGTGAGAAAAATATATAATAATGGTATCCAATCCAAGTTGATAAAATGGATGTTAGGCATACCATATAAACTATTGAGGAGTACCATGCTGATGTAGATACCCATCCTAAACCTATCAATTGGGATAGCCCCTTTTGGCTTCTTTGTTTTTCAGGTGATAGTTTGGTTTGGGAGGAGCGATGATGATAGCACCTTCACCAATGATGTCTCTGTGTTGAATTTCTCTAGTGTGTGATTATCTAAGTAGACATCATGGATGTTCATTGATAAATATCTCATAAAATATGCCCCTAAGATGCAAGTGACCATTGTATTATTATTTGATTGGTACAAGAATGCATCCTATGATATTCTAATAATGAAGAATAAGTCTCTCAAGAGGTCTATATAAGGCATTGCTTTTAGTTTTTGCAGCAACAAAGTGTAGTCTTTGGAATTTATAAGCCAATAATTCCTTCAAAAATAATCAATCTGCCAATGTCATATCATCTTCCAATGAAAATATGTCCACTGAATCATAACATCCCATAATGCTGAGTAATTCCTATACTTATCTCTGAACACAGTGGCATAGAAGACTATATCAATGAATTCTGTTGAATATTTGATCAAGTATGGAGATGGTAGATTAGTACCTTATAATGTTTTGTATGTAGATGTCATAGCTGTATGCTTCATGTTTTTATCTTGTTCAACATGTTGCATGCTATATATACCTATATACCAATGCAAATGACTCAACTCTAACTCTATTATTTCTCGTTCTCTACTCTTGAAGTAGAAACTAGGGCTCTTTCTTGCTGTAAGATAGTAGAAGACTTTGAATACAAGTTAGCTCAAATACAAATAACAACTTTTAGTCATTGTGGATCACCTATATAAAATCCAATATTGAATACCAGTTAGTGTAACATAAATGTGCAACATTCACTTTAGGATTTTATTTCACTTATAATTCAAATTTGTTAGCTCAGGTTGGTGAGGACCTTTAAAATATTAATAGGAAGTATTTTTCTGTTATATTGGATAAATATGATGAGACCTAGTACTAAAATACTTTAGAATGTACACTGAAAAAATGTTTTTGGGCCTATGTTTGTAGATTAATTCTTTTATGGAATTTGTTTTAGAGAAAGTGTCCACAACAGTCTCACCGAAGGATTCATTTGAGCAAAAGTCCTGAATTAATTCTTTTAGAGGGCTATTTCAAAGGTCTGGAGGGCACTTTCAATTTCCTTGAAGGGTAATTTTGATCCAAAGGGTCTACTTGATAAATGCCGAAGGGAACTTCTAAAATTCCTAAAGGATGATTTTATATGGCTAATGGTCATTTCAAATTTTTTTAAGGGTATAATTCTACCAAACAAAATCTTCGAGGGGTAAGTGGCCACTTTAAAAGGCCTGGGAGAAAAGTCCCGAAGGGCAAGTCTTGAAGGGAAAAAGTTCTAAGAAGAAATCTCAAAGGGTAAGTCGCCACTTTAAAAGGGCCAAAGGGTCACTTTAAAAATATCCTAAGGGTCAGTTTAGGAATTTTGAAGGGTATGTGCCCTTGGGGGATTGCTTTGAGCTTTTTGCATTGGATAAAATATCTAAAACAAAAAGTCCAAAGGGCATTTCCATGAAAAAAATATTCATTCAAAAAGGTCAAAGGGAAATTTTATAAGGCAAAAGGTCAAAATAAATATCTTGAAGGATAAGTCCCATAGGGTAAGGGGTTCAAAAAAAGTTCTGAATGGTATGCTGCATAAAACCTGAAGGGTATGTGCCGTAAAAGAAGTGGTCAAGAAGGGGCTAAATAGTCAATTCGAGAAAGGCTGAAGGGCTAGTTTAAAGTGTTTTGAAGGGTAGGTGGAAAGAATTTGAAGGGTCTACTTTGGGTAAAAAGTTTTTCCAAAGGGTCTACTTCATAAAGGCCCAAGGGTACTTTTTAAATTCTTGAAGGGTACTCTCATATGACTATTCAAAGGTCTAGAGGGAACTTTCAATTTCTTTGAAGGGTAAGTTTGATCCAAAGGGTCCACTTCATAGGGCATTTTGTCCTTGACAAATGTCCCAAAGGGTTTACTTTGTAAATGTCAAAGGGCACTTGTAAAATTCCTAAAAGGTGCTTTCAAATGGCTACGGGTCATTTCAAAAATCTCAATGGGTATAATTCTCTCAAACAAAATGTTTGAAGGAATTGGCTAAGGAAAAAAGGCCCGAGATAAAAGCCCTGAAGGGTAAGTCTCAGAGGGAAAAAGTTCTAGGATGAAATACTGAAGGGTAAGTGGCCACTATAAAAGGGTCAAAAGGTCACTTTTAAAATATTGGAAGGGTCGCTTCAGGAAGTTGAAAGGGCTTGTGCCCTTGAGGGAATTGCTTTAGGATTTTTGCATTGGACAAAATGTCTGAAATAAAAAGTTTGAAGGGGATATCCATGGAAAAAAGGTTCATTCAAAAATGCTGAAGGGCACTTTTGTAGGGAAAAAGGTCAAAAGAAATATCTCGAAGGATAAGTCTCATAGGGTAAGGGGTTCATATAAAGTTCCAAAGGGTATGTCACACAAAACCTGAAGGGTATGTGCCTTATAAAGTGGTCAAGAAGGGGGTAAATATTCAATTCAGGAAAGGCCAAAGGGATAGTTTGAAGGGTTTCAGAGGGTAGGTGGAAAGAATTTGAAGGGTCTACTTCAGGGAAAAAGTTTTCTCAAAGGGTCTACTTCACAAAGGCCAAAGGGTACTTCCAAAATTCCTGAAGGGTACTCTCATATGGGTAAGGGTCATTTCAAACATACCAAAGGTTAATTTTGGATAGGGTCCAAGGGATAATCCATCAGGGAATTTGTTTTGAGGAAAGTGTATGCAATCTAGAATTCCTTAAGGCAAAGAGTCTATAGGCTAAATTCTTTGGGGAGAATTGTTTCAGACAAAAAGTCCATAACAATTTCTCTGACGAAATAAGGCCTCCCAAACAATAAGCCCAAATGAAAATAGGACTGAAAATTTCTTGAGACATAACATCCAAAAAGATAATTTTACACAAAAGTTGAAAGAATTAATCTTGAAGACTTTGAACCCGAAGAATTCATCTGCAATACACAAGTTAGTCTCATAAACATAATGTTAATATCATCTTGCCAAAAAAGTGAAATGTCCTAGTTTTCCCAAATTTTGCATAAACATATGAAAAATATTCCCCATTAAGATCATATTTTGAAAAAAGTGGGTCCCCATTTCCTTTCAGGGAAAAAAAGGGGTGTTGGGTACAACAATATGAGTATTGATTCCCCATTTTTTCTTAAGGTACTTATGGATACACAAACTTATTGAATTCAAATTAAGATATTATTGGTGTGCAAGTTGATATTTTGGAAGTGCGAAATATAATAATTATGACATAATAAAACATGGAAAAAAAGGAAAATAGGTCAAATGACCCACAACTAACATGACCATTTTCAAACTAATTCAATATTGACAAGCCCAGTATCAATCTAATTCGATACTAATCAAGGTGATTAAGACCCTAAAAACAAAGAATATGGGGATTATAGGAGCATATAGAGGCAAACAAATAATTGATTTGAAGGTTCCTCATGTGTTAAAAAGTGATTGTTGATATTTCAATTGACCCTAGATGACCTGAAAGTTTGTACAAAGCTCCAAATAATGAAAATTGTGCCAATAAGATCTTATTTTGAACCATTATTCATATGCACAAAAACACACAGAAAACATAAAAAATATTATGTGTATACCAAAATTAGGTGTTTACAAGAACATATTATTGCTTAAAGATCTACCATGAATGTTTTGAATGCAAGATAAGAGGATGCATCCTATAGGTTATTTCCTCTTACAATAGAAGAAGTTTGTGATTGGTTTTTTAGACTTGGCAGCTAATTCTATAGCTAATTGGTAGCATTTTGAAAACATTGTTTTTTTCTAGTCTGGTCCAAAAGATTGGTGCTCATATTATACTAAAATAATTCATTGTAATTTAAAGATAACCTCATGAGTGAATTATGATATTTAATTTTTAGTTTCAAACAGAGAATAACAAAGTCCCAATTAATTATATACCTTCAAGTGGAATAGATTTAGATGTATATTTTTTTACTTTGGATCTATCAACCCTTGATTTTTTGAGAATGTGTATAGAGAATACTTTTGTTTTGGCCTATGCAACAACTATTTATGGGGGAAAGCAATTGTCACATATAGATATGGGCCATGTGAAGAATCAACTCTCTTTTCTAAGTAATCATTAAGTTCATCAAAATCATATCTTTATTTCCATGGAAAAAAATTAGTCTAGAGCATTTTTTTTCTGATTTGAAGACTTCAACCCTTGTTATGGATGCATATGTGTAAACACCCAAATTTGGCACAAAAACCTTGTTCTCGTGTTTTATCCACAATTTAAATTGTTTGGAAAACTTGTACATTTTAACCTATTTCTAGGATGGCCCCAACCCCACATAAATGTGTATCTAGTTCACAGAGCTTAAAATCACCTAAATGCTTGTCCATAAGGTATCATTTATATATCTAGACTACATTTTATCCATTAACCTAACCTACCTCAAAAAAAAATCTTATCTCCTAGACAAACCCATGATCTTACAAGCTTATCCAGGACAAACCCATACCCATATGAGTTTGTCTCTTGTAACTTTGCATGTTCATATTTTTATTACCATTGGTCATGAGCCTTAACCCTTCCCATTTTTATTTAAAAAAATTGTTTGATCGACATTAGTTATCCTATATCATATTATAAATGCAAAGCATTGCCATTTGACATATTAGAAGAAATAGAAGAGATAATGAGACCATTTGACATCTAACTACACTAAGGGTCAAGTTATGAGCCAAACGTCTCCATTCAAGTCATGTTTCATTCAATCAGATCCTACATACTTGTGACACTTATCTATCATGATATCTCTACAAATTTCCTTGTGAAAAAGGAAGGTAACTAGACTTTATTAGTTTTATTGATCACTTATATGCAAGAGGAGGTTTAAAACCTTTCTCAAGCTATTCCATTCACACACCATAAGAACTACATGTGGTGTAATTTTGAGCATGCGGAATATGTAGTTTACAATGATGCTTTGGCAGCTACCTAACTCCATTACCTTTTTTTGTTTTAGAGTGTGTAAGCTAGGTCAAAGTTAAGATTTTTCCATATAACATATTTTTACTTGCACATGTACAAAGTGAAGGTGTAGTTGTAATTAGGTAAACACATCCATAGAAATTAGAAAAAACCAGATTGTGAAACCCTACAGAGGCACACCTAATGGCACAAAGATGCATCTGGAGGCATGGGGACATAATCAAATCCATTGAGCCTATTTCATCTATGCTATAAAAAAGAGACTCATAGATGTACGGGTTTATCACATAGTAGTGTACAAGTCCATAAACTCAGGAGTGAGTCAAATACAATCAACACAATTAAGATACAAACTCAAATTAGAAGAACAATCAAAGTTTGATTATATATTAACCTCTTTATCAATTTATTGATTTGTTTTAGCTTTCATTTATGACACTTGGGATTGTTTCTATTACTTAGCCTCTTAGATAGATTCTATATTTCATTTGTATATGTTTGGATCTATTTGATTATAGCTCATTTATACTTATTTTGAGTAAAAACTAGAATTAGGGTAAACAATATATTATGCCTTAATTAATATTACTTTGAATCAGAAGATGATACAATATAAATACATGCACAACCACAAATTTTTAGCAATATCAACAAACTAGTACCTTCAATGGATTTTGTATATCAAGTTGCTTCTGAAGTAGTCACTTTTATGATTCATTTCATGGTTGAGAAAGAAGAAGACATTTCAAATGATGATGAATGCCAAGTGGTAAATATTTTAATAAATACTGATGTCTTCTATGAGCATATTTTATACAATAAACATGAAGATGCATACTTGGAAAAGATGGAAAAAAAAGTGTGCTTCATGACATAACTAATTTTTGAAAGTTTGGTATCACTTGAACCTCTTATTTCAAACTACCAAGTTACCCAACCTAAGTTAAATAAGTCTCATGCTTTCATTTACATAGAACCGGTTTCAAATTAACATTGTTTTAGATAGATGTTTGATTTATTATTCAACGAAATGGTCAAATTATACAAACTTGAGATATATTATTGAGTGGTAGTCCAATCCATGTCTCACTATGTCAAAATATATTTTGATTTTTTTTTAAAAAAATTTCCCTTGCCCCTTTCATTTATATAATAATAAATTTCTATGAAATTCTCATACAAACTTAAAAAAAAAGTGATTGACACTTTATAGGACATGGGCATATCCTTTTTGGCCTAGGTTATTGATCATATTATCACTAACCATTAGCGATAGGGATGGAAAAGTGCACTTTTAATGGGTTTGTCTAAAGAGGCTGGTTGTCAGTGGGATTCTTATAATATTAAAATGAATTAGAGTCATAATCATCTTCTTGATGAGAATGATGTCTTGGCCTGGTCCATGAACACATCTTTGGGGGATTATAGTGTGAGGCTTGAATATCAGTTTACATTTGTCAATGAGGCACATAGAAAGAGATAGTGGTGGTGGTAGAAAATATGAAAGATCAAAGCTTATTATACAATTAAACTCTTTATGTGTCTAGTTGTAACCAACAAAGCACTTACCTAGGAGGTTTTTCAAAAAAAAAGTTTTTAAGGCCTAGGGTGATGTAATCTCTACTTCTAGGACTTGGAAACTATGAATAATCTTCTGGTCACTTTTCCATATGCCAAAAATATTTGGACTGAATTGGAGACTTCCATGGGGTTTCAAGATTGTTTGTAGGGTATTATTGTGGTTAAGTGTCTTAAGAATTGGTATTAGTGGTCATAACTAAAATTATACAAGGCTCTTCAGTCTTCCTTTGATAGTGTCTTGGGGAATTTAGCTTATGAGGGATGTCTATATCTTCTAAGGTAAAATTATCCCTACTTTTCAATGCATCTCCCAAATTTGAGTTATTTTTAGGCACTACAAAATAAGACCTATATCTTTGAGATAGGGATTGTTGGTCCTTCCTCTCATTGATCAGACTAAATATTAGGGTATTTTGATGGTGTTTGTTAAGGTTCTCTAGCCATTTTTGGAGTGGGTGGTACTTTTTTTTAAAATCCCACACACTTCATCAATTTTTAAGGCCAATATTGGATAGGGTTCAAACAATTTCATAGAGTTGATGGCTCTAAAGCCTTTTCTTCGTCTCACACTTGATAGAACGGTGAGTGAGCTATAGGTTTATGGGGGATCAGAGCTTGTTATAAACTAGTTGAAGGGTGTTTAAAAAATGCACAATATGATCTTACAACCACTTTTCACTTTGAATCATTCTATAATGAGCTCCTTTGATTACATTCCTTCTGTCATATTTTTCAAGAGCTCAACATCGAGGTTGATTCTCTTTATAAGGAGGGTTTGCTTTTGGATGTGTATATTTGGATCATAGAAGAATTCAAAAGGAATATATGCATACATAAATCATCTTTCTTGATGCTAAAGGACTATTTTTTTTTTGTTCTAGGCATTTTTCACCTTTTTGGGCCATTCTTTGGGGCTTCTCTTCCCTCATTTTACCTTCTATTTTTTGTTCATTTGTTCTCCCTATTATTGGGTTTGGAGCCTTTGTGGCTTCCTCTCTTTAGTGATTTTATTTTGGAGTGTCCTCTCCTCCTTCATTACTATTTTTTCCTTTTAGAATGTTTTCCATATGAGAATTATAATTTTGTTTTTTTATTAATATAAAATTATGAATTTTTTCTGGAGAAAAAAAATACAAAACAAAGTTTGAGATCCAATTTTATCTATTTAATTCTATTTTGAATATTATCTTATATAAAAATCCTCAAATCTATGGAGATTCTTTCTAGAAAAACACATTTTCATGACCAAAATATACAATAAAACCATAGAAAACACATGTAACATTCCCAATAAGAAATACATGACATTACCAAGTGAAACATGTTGACAATTCAAAAAGTGTAATGCAAACTATAAGGATATGAAATTATATACAAGGTGTATGTACCTATAGATTTAAATTTGAGGTGGGTGGATATTACGTAGCTTAAGTTAGGTTGATTGAGTTTATATTTTAATAATAACAATAATATATCGTTTTTAGAGGGTATGGAATCATTTATAAAAAGTTTAAAAGAGCATATTTATTTTGATTCAAAGTATAAATCAATAAGTTACTAGTTCTTGTTAATTGGTTAGTCATGATATTGAAGGATGCAAAATGAGCAGGGAAGATGAAGTGGGTGGTGCCACCTTTGGGGGTGTTCAAGTTAAAATTTGACTGTGCCACGAGGGTATATATGGGGCATCAGGGATAGATTTATTATCTGGGATTATGCTAGCTTGATTATTAGAGTAGTTTCAAGGAAGTTAGAAGATGGGATAAATAATGAAATAGAGGCCCAAGCACTTGTTATAGGACTCAAGTTGGTGATTCAGTATGGGATCGATTGAATCCTAATCAAGGGGGATTTAATTATCATTACTCAAGTAATCAAGAATGGAAAGGTGAGGTCTTATAATGTGGAGAACATTCTGAACCATGCTTAGGACATCCTTATTCTCATAAATGATTGGGAAGTCAATCATTGATTTTGAGAAGCTAACAATGTCACATTTGAGATGGAAAATAAAAACATTACTTAATTAGATAATTTAATGATAGATAATGATTGGGAGGAATGGTCGAGGGATGGGCTTATGCCACTCCATGATTAGTATGTGTTTATATGGGACATGAACCATGTAGTATTAATGGTTGGTATAATTCTGATATGTGGGAAATGTTTTTTCCCATGCCCATTTGGCTACCTCCCATACTCTCACAACACGTTAGTGCAAGGGCATGTAATATTTATTCCCAAGGGAAATGGTTTCAATTATAATATGTTTGGATTGGGCAGTAAGGAATGTGAAGGGGTTGCAATGATGAAAATGGAGCACATGTTTTAGGTGGTTCTTAGTGAATCCCTCATACATGTTAAGGTTGGAAAGTATGAGAAAGTGTCTAAGGGAATGGTCTAAGGTAACATGATTAAGAGAGTCTTCATTACTAAGTAGGTAACATGCTACATGCTATCAAGGATATAATTGGGAAGGTCTTTTTAGAGATTATTTGTAGGGTTAAATTCAACTCCTTGGTTATATCAACCTTTGTAATCAACTTTATTATGGCCTCCAAGGACAAGGAATTGACAGTGACAATGGAAATTAAGGTCATTTGAGCACAGTTCAAAGATGGTGTGGAAGCCATAATGGAGGCTTTTCCTTTAGAATAAAAATGATCTCATATCTTCTTTGAGAAGGTGGGTCAATGAGTGGTGTTGTTGAGGGCCATTAGGGATATGGAAGACATGTTTGAAAACCTCCTAAACCATTTAGAGGTTCTATAGAAATGGATCCAAAACCTTGATCCCATTGGAAGTTGGGTGCCTATTATGGATTTGAATGCTCTATACACACCAATGACATCAATGATTATGGTGTTTCATGGTATGAAATCTCTTGGGCTTTCCTTGATGGTGAAAATGTCAATGATTATGGTGTTTCATGGTATGAAATCTCTTGGGCTTTCCTTGATGGTGAAAATGTTGGCTAGGATCTATGTCCCTTGTACTCCCCTACCTCAATTGGCCCTAGTGGTCAAGGGGGGAGCTCTTACCAGACAACATGCAATTTTAACACATATGAGGGCTCGCATGGTTAATGTAAGTATGGATCTAAATATGGGGGGAACATCAACATGAAATGTGAAAATAGGACTCAAAAAATATGGAAATCAATGTCATTATGGGGCTTTATTTCCATTATTGGGGGGTTGGGTGATGGTGAAGGGCAAGTAGGGTCTTCAGGTTTGTTGGAGGAATTGATGGGTGGCAGTGATGGATGTGTGGGTAGTGCCCAAGTGGTTAGTGGTGTTAAACATGTAGGTAGTGCACAAGTGTTTAGTGGTGCATTGTAGTGTGTATGGGGTGATGGTGGGTGTGGTGGTTATTTTATGGGTGGTGTTGTTGATGGTTGTGGGTGTGTTTAGGTCATTGTTGGGTAGTTTTGGTTTGGTCATTTTTTAATCTTTGGTTATTTTTCCCTATGTGATGTCTTTTAGTTATTTTTAGTCTTTGGTCATTTGATTTTTTTTTGTAATGGGATTTATAAAATCATTTTGTTTTAGTTAATAAAATGGGTGGGGGACCCCCAACCCTCTTTACCTAGAAAAAAAATATTAACTTGAACGTAAAGATAGATTTCAGGGAAGATCAATAGAGAAGTGATTAATATCATTTTAGCTAATGAAAATTTTCATCCAAATATTTCTTGATAGAGTTTTTTAGGAGATGCCTAATTTCATTATTAATTTTATATTTTGTGTTGGTGGGGTTTAAGGATTAAATGTTAATCCACACAATGGTAATAGGGCACCATTTTAAAATCAAGGTATAGGAGAGTAAATTAATAAGGTAACTGCTATTATATATAAATCTAGTTAGTAAGAGATGTAACAACAAGATGGATTGGCATCTCTATTTAGGAGTTTCCAGGTAACTGCGATTAAACCTAATAGGAGGAAAAATTCCTTGGCCCTAAAAATGGTAAAATTTTGTAGTCTCACCTTTACAAGTCCTACAATAAGGTTTTATCATGGTCATTAAAACCACATTGGTTAGCCACTAGCTGTGAAACAATCCAGCTTGAATAGTGCTAGGCACAAAGTGACTAGATTAATGAAGGCATGTTTCCCATTACCTATATTATAGTTACTATTATGAGGTAGTATACTCATATTGACTATTGATTTTTGATGTGAATTCATAAATATGATTCAACATGGAGATGTTGTTAGTGGAAAAAGTATAGGAGCCATTCTAGCAAAACATGTGGAATGGTCTACCAGACTACCATAGATGTTGTTAGTGGAAAAGGTACAAGAGCCATTATAACAAAACATGTGGAATCATCTACCATAACCCCTATGGAAATTATTTCAAGTGTTTGTACTATTAAAGCTGGTTAACTATGTTTTTTGGGTTCATAGAGAGATTTAAACATTTCACCCTTACAACTACTTTTGTGGTTTATTTATCAGTTTTATTTTTTTGATTGAAAGCATGTTAATATGTTCATGTAGAAAATAAGGATCGAAAGGTGGGTGGACCTAGAACTAAAAATAATTAAAAATCATATTGGGCATTAATCCTGAGAGTAAGTGCCAAGGACACCAGACAACCAACAAATAAAAAAGAGAGTCAAAGTGTCCACAGTGACATACAAAAAGTACATACAAATATAAAACAACAAACACACTGAAATATAAGCAATACAAAAAACCAAGCCCACTGATGGAGGATGTGGTAGACTGTCTGGTTTGTCACCCTAACCATTACTATAAAAAGAAAGTGTAGTATTAAGTATGGACTCCTGCTATTATGATGCAAACTAATTTTCATGATGACTAACTTGAATAAACTATAATTCACCTATTTTCACATCCATATTTAGTAACTCTAGAGACTTTTCCCCTATTCTTTGTCTCAATTGGCAGATTCATAGAAACAAAATGTAAAGAGAATAAAATGGATACCTCAAAGCAAAATAATGAGGAATGAAAGGCTGGCAGAATTGTGGATCAAATTGAAGATATCTGAAGACTTATAAAACTCATATATAAATTTAGTTTTGTTAATTAATGGTGAAATCCTAACTATAAACAAACATGCCTCACAAAATTAATTATAATTCCATATTGATGTAGACACCATAAATCCACACACTACAACTTCAAGTGTTGAAGTGCCCCTTGACTACCTTGGGACCCTCTTGAGACCAACCTAACCCCTCTAACCCTTAACCAAACTTATCCATAGTCAGTTTGGACAAACTAACTTAACTTAACCTTTTACCCCTTTTCACCCTTTACCCTCGATCATCGATGGTCAGGGTCCACCTCTTTACCCAAAAGTATTCAAACTACCCATTTTAATTTTATAAATATAAGTTGTCTAAATCCTATTGCCAGCCATTACATGGATGATTTATAATTAGATAGCCCAGTTGAACCTTCACTTTTACCACTTGCTTGTGCTTATAAGAAGAGAGGAGCTAAGAGGTGAAATCCATTTACAATCATGATCAGGAGCTTGTACATCTAGGAGTTTCTTTTTGCAGGTTAATCACCATCAACAATCCAAAAATCTAATAATCATATCAGAGAGTCAATTTGACACCACCTCTACACCAAGTTTTTAGGTATCGTTACTCTATCAGAATCAAGTTAGATTTCACCAATATGTTAACTACCTCAACCATCCACCCAATCAACTTCTAGTAAGATGAATACTTATTCCTTAGTATTCATTTACTTTATTTCCATTTTGCAATCATTTCAGACCTTACCCATCCCTTTAAATCCATCTTTAGATCTCATCAAATAGCCTTTTTATCAACTTAGATCTAGACACAATAACCATCTATAGTTGACTCAACTACCAATGGTCTGCCTAATTGCCAATAATCACCTTGACCATGGATGGTCACCTTAACTGCTGACGGTCAACCTAACCACTAATGGTCACTGTGGTAGTGAAAAATAATGAGTTGTTTTCACCTATCTACACCCAATCAAACCTAATTTTCTATGTTCCTATCTATTCATAAAAACTTGTCTAATTTTTTAAAGTAGACCCCAACCATATAGAACTAGTATTAATTAGCTTATTGCTATTTTAATCATTTATAGCATATTTCTTAACAAGATTTTTTGTGTTCAATTTTAGTACCTTTTGATTATTGATGCAAGTACCTTCTATTATATTTATAAAACCAATTGTTTAAAATGTGTAGATTGACAACCCTTAAGGAATCTCTCACTTTCGAGATTTAGCTATCACTAGGCAATCCACTCAACTATCTATCTAACAAACAAGTTTGCTTTAGTTCTTTCTTATCTGTAGGTCATCCTCTCAAGCTAAAGGGAGCTCTTCACAATATTTTGATTTAACATGCACATAATCAACTAGGGTTTTAAACAATACTTGTACTTAGTTTCTTCTTTTTTCTCTTTCTAATTATAAGTAAGAAATTCACTGAAACATTCTAGTACTCCTGGTGGGACACGTGTGTCTCTACTTGGGTTCTTATTTACTTGAATTCTCTCTCTCTATTCTATACTTATTAATGAAATCAAAAGTTTCATTTGGGCTTAAAATCAAGTGCATACATCAACTACTTGAAAGTTTAGTTCACATAGCTTAACTTAAAAAGCAAAGTAATCTATTTTAGCTTCACTCTTGTTGCACACACTTAACCAAACCACTTTCACCAATTGAACATCAAACAAACTTGAGACAAGGCCTAAATATGATTTCATCACCTAGAAGTAACCTTACCCTTTCCCAATGATCCTACTTGGAAGTCATTACCAAGAGGAGGACCAACTCAACTCTCTAATTGAGTATAATCTCTAGATATCAATATATATTGGCTAAGCACCCAACACCCTTATCACTATAGTGTGTGAAGTGAGGGGGTATGAATAAATACCAAGCCATGTATTATTTCCAATATAGATTATTTTTGAGCACCTAAACACCACCTAAAACCAACCTTAGAGTTCCCTTCTAGCACCCACTCTACAAACTAATTTTAGTCACACATTTTCTTAAAGCATAAGCCAAAAGTGAGATTAATTAAAACTCTAGGGCTTAACATGTATTTAGAGTGTGAGTTGATTTATTTTGTCATTTTCTTGTCTTCTCTTTGTTTGATTAGTGAGGCTTTTTGTGCTTTCCATCTCCCATTTCTCATATGGTTTTCACTTATTAGCAATGAATAGACCTTGAAAATCATAACCCATTACCAAGCCAACCTACCTCTTCTACCTATTCATCCATAAACTACATTTTCAAACCAGTAAAATCGCCTTAGCCCTCAGGAAGTCCTACATTACCTTAGGAGTTTCCTTAAGGAGATGAAAATTTTGTTGCTTTCCTAGATAACAATCTTATGGCTTTGTAACGTTACCTTACAACCATATCTTACCATATCTTGGCTTTGGATCCATCCGAAGATCCACCTTATGGTATGCCTATTCATCTCAGGGGGAGTAACTTAATTTCTATAGTTACTACCCAATCATTGACTACCCAAGCTTATTCATCAACCAACAACCCCTTTGAGACTACCATTGGAAACTGACCAACTCAAACTACCACTACCCTTATACCTTCTACTCCTACCAACCACTCCTTCATAATAGGAGTGCCTACCTGTAGGATTATCAACCTTCATTTATCTACCTCTAACCCATAAACCACTAATCTATTTCAAATCCTTATGGTGTCCATACCTTCTACCTTACCATCGATTAACACAAGGTTCACCACCCTTCCATTGGTCACCAACCCAACTACCGCCCCTATCCAACAAGCACCCCTTAGAACAACCTTTGGATACATCCCTAATATAAAAGGGCATGTACCCACTACCCAACTACCTACCTCTACCTACCCTTATGTATCCTCTACATAACCATTGACATCCACTTACCCATATGTTGTAGTCTCTCAACCTTTTACCCACTATCAACATGTCTCCCAACCACTGTAGCAATATGCATCTTACAACCTTCCAAGTGCTCAACCCCAAGCCAACCTAATCAAGATGATCATTTATAATATGACCACTTTGGATTCATCCATTTTAGGTGATCACAACATATTGTTATATGACCAAATTTGTAATGATCCCATCCATCCATCCATAGCTATCAGGTTGTATCCTCCCCAATGGGAACTTCCCAAATTCTCTAAATTTTAGAGTAAGGAGGATCCCCAACACTCAGGGCATTTAAGCATGCTTGTTATCTCATCACTTATGATGATGCCCTTATTCTTCGTACCTTCCCCATGTCTCTAGTTGGTTTGACATTGGATTGGTGTAGTGCCATATCCAAGCACTCCCTTTTCTCTTTCACCCAACTGGATCAAACCTTATTGGACCATTTTTTGATCAATATATCTAAGAAATTTTCTATCACGAACCTCTACTCTATCCAAAATTTTGAGGATGAATCCATTGCCAATTTTGTGGCTCATTAGAGGATCTTAATTAACCAAATTTCCTTTTCCTTGCCTCAACCCAAACTCATAGAGCTCTTTGCTCAGGCATGTGTCAAGCATATCTCCTCTACATTACATGGCCAAAGATTCCAAACCTTTGATGAATCTTTTACCATGGAATGTAATTTAGAGAATTGAACCATTGACGAAGGAAAGCTAAAGCTCAAAAACAAGAATTTAGCCTATAAAACCAATGAGGCTTCTTCCTCCAAGTCAAGCAACCGGTCCAATACTAGAACTAAGAGCAAGGTAAATTAAAATGTGGTTGTCCTTACAGAAACTCCTCCACCTTTTGTTAACCAGTTTAATTCCTTTAGTTCCTCAAAGAAAAGCATGAGGGGCCAAACCCAAAATAGCTAAAAGCAATTCACTCCACTCAAAGAATCCTATGCTTCCATCTTGGAGAAGTTATTAAAGGCCAACATCATTAAACTTACTCCTATAAAACCACCCTATCAATTTGAATCTTCTTTCCCCACACCTAGTTGGTACAATGAGAATGATCTATGTGCCTTCCATTGAATGGTAGGACATGGCCTTAGTAGGTGCAACAAATTCAAGAGCCTTATCTAATCCATCATTGATAAGGAAGAACTTACGTTTGAAAACCATAATGCACCATCAAACCAAGCCCTTGATATATTCAGGTAACCTTTCCTGAACCATGATCCTACCAAGAATGAGAGTAATAATGTTGAGTATTCTCTTGATACCCATACAGTTAACATGGTCCTTGATGCACTCATTGTCAAACCATATAGTATCCAATCTTTCGATTCTCCATCATATATTGAGATAGTGAACTCATATTCCCTTCCTTAAGATACTCAAATTGAGGGAATATCATCTTCTCTCCCTCCACTTATTGAGGTAGTGGATCCACTAGCCTCCCTTTCAACTAGTATATCATAACAACCAACCATCACCACCCTATCTTCACCTTTGACTACTGAGCAAACCATTCCCCTTTTGGAAATTATTCCTAAGGAGAAAACCCTCATGTCTACTCCTCCCATAGAGGAATAACCTATCTCAACCTTGTATCCTCTAATTTAGGAAGAGGATGAGGTTATTACCCATGTGTCTCTACCTAAGGGCTTATCTTTTAGGTCTACTATTTAGGGAATCAAACAAACATACAAACCCTTCTCTAGGCTAGTGAAAAATTGTAATTTATCTCCAACCCCAACATGAACTAAGCCAACTTATACAAGTAATTAGGTCTCCCCTACATCACCTGACCAGAACATCTAACCCTTTTTCATTCAGACTGAGCTGCTACTCCTATTGACCAACCTCTTACCATATCTACCCAAATAACCAAACCCCCTAAATAGCCAACTAAAAATTCTACTAAACCAACTAACCCTCAACCACTTAATCCAACCAATACCCAAGTATCCAAAACCTCTCCTATCATCCGAACAAGACCTAACAAAAACCTTTGTATCCTCCCTACACTGAGCCTTAGTCATCCATCTTTGAAAGTAAACCTAAACCCCTCAATCCCACCAACCAAATGCTAAACCAAAGCAACCAAAGAGGTGAAACCACACAAAGGATGGAAGGCCCAAATTTTACCTTCCTCATCCTTGTCCTCTATTTTTGGGCCTCATCCCTCTACATTGAGCATGAAACCCATCCTTTCTACCAAAACCCCACCACCTCATTTAGTCACACCTTCATAATTGCTCTCTGATACACCTCTCTGTACTGTGCCAAAAATACCCAAGCTACCTACCTTGAAATCTTCCACCTCTAGTTCATCAATATCTTGGCCTAAACCAAATCCATCAACCAAACACACAACCCTACCTAAAACAGCTACCACCAAACCTATCTCTAAGCAACCTCCTACCTCAAATAGGAAAGCAAAAACCATGACACCTCCACCACCTTTAGCCGAGTCCTACTTGACCATTCTCCATGGGTTATTATATAATTCTTGTTTATCCTTGCCTCCCATCAGAAAATTTGACCCTCTAAATTTTAAACCCATTTGGTATAATAACCACCACATGTGTTCTTATCATATGACACCAAACCATGATATAGAGAATTACAAATCTCTCCAAACCATCATCCACAAGATTTATGATGAGGATGATCTATTAATAGATGAGCCCCTATGAGCCCCATACCCATCCTACCAATAACCATACCTACCCAATGCTCACCTACTCCTCCACTCTCACCTAAAAGTGAGGGAGAATCTAACCAATCCTCTATCTCAACTGATCCTTCTATCCATACTATCAACATGGTCACAAGATCACAAAAAAAGGATAAGGGGAAGGGTAAGGTGTCCATTCCTTGGACATATCTTTCCTTGAACTCCTAACCAACCTACACACAACCATCTCCATATTCAACCAAATCTAAGGTGTCTATTTTAGGTACCTCCCAATCTAACCCCTCAAAATCCATCAAGAGAGTTATCCTCAAGTAACTTCATTAGACCTCAATGAAGATGAGTTTCTATGAGTTAATATCTACCTCTCCCCATCACCACCAAGTGCTAATAAAGGATTTTAAATCCATTGAGGTCTAACCAGAGGACCTCTAATCTCTAGCCACCTTTATCAGTGCCCTTCAAATTTCCAACCTTGTTACCTTTAAGGATTGAAAATACCCTCTATCCATCTTGAGGACCCATATCCTCTTCTCTTTATCACTACCTACATCAACCAAATCCACATCAAATAGGTCATTATTGATGAGAAACTAGTATTAACATCATCTCCTCTCACACCTACAACCAACTCAACTTACCAAACAATGTCATGTCTGAATCTTTGATCATCCTTCACTTCGTTAATGATACCATGGCCACTACTTTGGGAACCATTATCTTCCATATCAATTTAGGACCCACCACACTCCCCAAAATTTTATATGTTTCATAAGGTGAATTCTAATACAACATCTTGTTAGGATGACCTTGGATTCATTCCATGGGTTATGTTCCCTCTACCTTCCATCGTTGCATTAAGTTTGAGCATGACAACTAGGTCATCACCATCTAGGCTGACCTAAGTCATTTCTCAACATGAAACATGACCTATCTCCTCATTGATGTCCTCATACCTCCATCCATCACACCTTCATTAGCTAAAACCCAACCTTCTACCACTAAAGAAGATATAATACCTCCTTACATGATGAGGCATTAGCTAGTTCTTCTATACCTTAGCACTGAATCCCCATCATAAACCCTTTAGAATCCACTTTCCATTGCCTTTAGCTGGGGGAGTATCACCTTTTAGCACTTGATACTTTCCCTACTCCTCATGAGTATGGGTAACTTACCAACCAACTAGGATATGACCCTACTATTCGAACTGCCATTCCTTTTAGACATCCCCACCATCTGACTCATTTTATCTATGGGGGACTTGAAAAATCCCTCAATGATTATACCACCTCTCTTCTACCTTGAACATTTACCATTAGTTTCTCTTACCTAGATAAACCAAACTTCACCGAGACATACCTTCATCGGTGTGCTTATAAAGGCTTCGATCTTGGGTGATATGAGCATGACCCACATGAATTGGTCACCATCAAAACTATGAAACCACATGAGAAACATAAACTTGGTTTCATCTTACCCAATAATAAGAAAGCCACACAAACCATCACTACCATTGTTGAGGAAGATATCCCCTCCTCACTGACCTCACCTCTACTTGTATGTGAGGATGATGACATCATCCCACCTAGTTTTTTTTCATCAACATGATCAACCTCAGACCCCTAAATTATCAGAAGGAGGGGGTGACTGTAACCATCCCTTTGACCCATCTTGAGATGATAGGCAAAGACTCCCCTACTATTAACATTATTCAATCCTAGGATGATGATTTTATTCTCACCTACCTTGGTACCCCAAATTCTTCAGTCCATAAATCCCTTCCTCTTGAGTCTTTAATAATATTGAACAAATCCACCATGTATATCAACTTGGGTACTCCAAATAACCCTTGCATTATCAAAATCAGCCAATAATTGAACATCAAGGAACTTTGAGACTTCCCCTCTTTCCTCTAAGACCATATTATAACCTTTGCTTAGTTTTACAATGACATGCTTGGAATTGACCCCGCCATTGCTACCCATAATGTAGTCACTCACTATGATGCCAAACCTATTAAGAAAAAACTTTGATGTATGCATCCCCACATAGCCCTTCTTATCAAAGAAGAGCTTCAACATCTTTTATCTATCAACTTTATTCAACTCATTGACTACCCTCAATAGGTCTCAAATGTTGTACCTATCACCAAAGCCATAGGGGGACTACACATTTGTGTGGACTTTTGTGACCTCAACCTTGCTTGCCCCAAAGATGACTTTACCTTACCTAACATTGACCAACTTGTTGATATTATATCCATCCATGAGATGTTATATCTTATGGATATATTCTTAGGTTACAATCAGATCATAATTGCACTCAAAGATCAACATAAAACTGCCTTTACCACCCCTTAGGGAACCTTTTGTTATAGAGTCATGCCTTTTGGGTTAAAGAAACCTGGTGTAACCTAACAACATGCCATGACTTATTATTTCATGACCTCATCCATAATATTGTTGAGGAATATGTGGATAACCTTCTTAAAAAATCCAATCTCCAAAAAGATCATTTAGCTATTCTTAATATCATGTTTGAATGCCCCATCCACTATCATGTCTGCCTAAACTCCAAGAAATGCATTTTTGGGGTCTTGTTAGGAAATCTTCTTGGTTTTATTGTCTCCCTTCATGGACTTGAAGTTAATCATACCAAGATCAAAGCCATCATAGACATGCTTCCTCCAACTAACCTTAAGAAACTCCATAGCTTGTAAGGGAAGCTTCAATCCATTCATTGATTTATCTCCCAGCTTTCAAATTGATGTTAAACTTTCCACCACCTTCTAAAGAAGGATGTATCTTTCAAGTGGAATAGAGATTGTCAAAAGGCCTTTGATTTTCTTAAAGATTACCTTTTGTCTCCACCCATCCTTACACCTCCCAAGAATGACCAAGTTTTTTACCTTTATATCTCTGCCACTGACCATTCCCTAGGGGCAATACTGGCTCACTAAGATGAACAACATATGGAGAAAGACATCTAATACATTAGCCACATGATTTTAGAGTATGAGACTTGATACACACATATCAAGAAGATTTGCTTAGCTTTAGTCTTCATAACTATTAAAATTTTCCATTACCTTCTTAACCATAAAACCTACATCATTACCAATACCAACCCACTCAAATATATGCACTCCAAGCCATACCAAAACCAATGTATGGCCAAGTGGTTCATGCTCTTAGTAGAGTTTGACCTTGATTTACTTTAATAGAAGTCAATTAAAGGGAAATTCCTTGCTGATCAATTGGCTGAGGCCCCATTTGTAGACAACCAACCTCCTCCTCTTGAGTTCCTTGATGAGTCTATCATGGCCCTCTTTCAAGAAAAATTTACCTATCAAGTCACCATGTTATTCAATGGATCCAAGTGTTATCATGGTGAGGGAGCTAGTGTAATTCTTATCCCCATTGATGTTAAACATCTACCTTTGTACTTCAAACTTTATTTTGAATGTGATAATGATATGGATGAGTATGAAACCGTAGTGATAGGCCTTCATACTGACTTAACCCTAGGAGTCAAAATTATCAATATCTTTGGTGACTCCCAACTTGTGATCAATCAAATAAATGGATATTATCAGTGTAAGAATGATGTATTACAATATTATAAGTAAATAGTTGACAAAATCCTAGCATCATTTGAACACTAGCACATCTAGTCAACCCCATGATCTACCAATAAGTTCATTGACACCATGGCTTCTCTTGCCTCACAAATCTCATCTACACCCACAAAATCTAGGTTGTCTATTATTATCCATAGAATTACCCAACCTTCCTATGTCAAATCATGTTCTCCCACCATTTTAATTATGGAGGAGATGCAACCTGACCTCTAGTATTAGCAAAAATTTGACTACCTTAACCTTGGTATAGTTCCTTTTGGCCTCTCTAAGAGTGCTCAAAGAGCATTTATCCAGAGTACCTCTCACTATACCATCATGGGAGGAATTCTATATAAATTTGGCATTGATGGCCTCCTCTTTTGTTGCTTACATAGTCAATAAGCCTCTCACACTATCAAGGAAATGCATGATGGCATCTGTGGAGGCCACTTTAGTGGTCTTGTTATAACTAAGCGTATCCTTCACCTTGACTATTATTGGCCTAACCTTAACCATGACTATTGTGATTATGTGTGTTAAATGTCAACAACATTCTAATTTTCATCATGCACCTAGCCATAGCCTTTGAGTTTTCACCAATTTTTATCCATTCTCATAATGGGGTCTAGACCTCATTGGTGAAATTAACCCCCATTCCTTCTAGTGACACCACTCTATCATCACCGTGACTGAGTATTTTACCAATTGGGTAGAGGCTATTCCTCTAGTCTCAACCAAAGTGGAAAATATTATATAGTTTATCAACCATCATATCATCTGCCGCTTTGGTGTTCCTCATAAAATTATCACCAACAATGGTAAAACCTTTAATAACAATTAAGTTTAGGGTCTATATGATGCATTTGACATTAAGTTAAGCTTATCCTCACCCTAGTTCCCTTAAGCAAATGGATAGGTATAAGCCTATAAAAAAACTCTTAATAACATGCTAACTAAAATGGTTAATGCATATGATTAGGATTGGCATTCACACAATCCCTTCACCTTGTGGGTATATCGTACTAGCATTAGAAACCATTTGGGTGCCACCCTATTTCCCTTTATATTTGGAGTAGAGGCCATCTTGCCTCTTGAAGTCCAAATCCCATCTCTTCACATATCTTTGAAAGAGCTTATTTTGGAAGACAATTATAGTAAGCACCGTTTAGCTTAGCTTGAGCTACTTGACTAGCATTGTTTAGTAGACCTTACCTATCTTCATGTATATCAAGAGTGCATCAAGTGAGTGTAATAATTCAATATCAAAGATCTCATGCTAAATAAAAACCAACATGTCACTAATATGGACAAAATCAAGTAGGGCAAGTTTGCTTTCAATTGGATTGGACCTTATATCATAACCCACAAGTATGGATCATGAGCTTATAAATTGTCTTTTCTCGAAGGCCACCCAGAACCTGAGCCCCTTAATGCTTCACATCAATGTTTATTATTTTTTTGAGAAGGATCATGATCACCTTTTTTCTAAGTTAAGCTCATCCCTTACTATCAACCTACATTCCATTTCCCTATTTTTGGGGCAACCAATTAAAATTGAATCATGTGATTAGTTGTCACTAGCATATCCTTATCTTAAAAAATGGGTATCATGACTCTAACCATGGCATGGTTCTCATGGTACTCTTCACATCTTCACATGATGGATTCCCACAATTGTTGACCCTAAACCTCTTCACACCTAATCAACCTTCTTGTGCTTTTAGTTTTGCCTTCATAAAGGTGAACCACTAAGCTAGTCTAATCAAGTCTATTTTAAGAAAAATCAAAGAAAAATAACAAAATTTATATCACTAGCAATCATGGGTCATTCCTAGCATTCGTAGACTACTCTTTTGAAGGATAACTATCAAAAATATATTTGAAATTGCCAAAAAATAAAGGGGATTGCTCCCTTGAAGGAAAACTATCAAAAGCATTAAGCAAAGCACATAAACTTAGATCACTCCCTTGAAGGATTGCTGAGTAAGAATTTGTCAAAATCATAGCAATTTATTTAAAGCTTCTCACATCGATCATCTTCCCATATATAGTGATTAGTAAAATACCCATTATCAAAATCATAACAAAAGAAAGCTAATTTGAAGGCCGTAATCGGCTCTCAAATAACACACTAAGGTGGAAGTCACAATTAAATTTTGCAAGTAGATTTCCCACATCGATTAGTCTACATAGTTTTGACATAGGCTTGTTTATCCTGGTTCTTTGGACACCTATAGAAAAAACATGCTAGTTTCATAATAGGGTTCCATTGTCACCCATTTCCCCTTTACACTATATGTAAGGGATTCTTGAGCTTACTTGACATTATATGGTCAAGATATATTTTTAACCAACTAATGCATGCTCATGCAAAGCATTCAAAGGGATTATGTTCATTAAGTCAATCAAATTTTGGTTTTGTTATTCCATGTCAATGAAGAGGCATCCTACCCTCTTCTTATTCTATCATGACTAATTGATATTTTCATTATGACATTTGTCTCTTGATTAGATTCTTTAAAAGTATCCCATCTAGTGCTATTAATTAAAATATCTCATTTTTTTTATCCTAAAAAATAACAACCAAACATAACCATTACCCATTAGCATAAGCATAACATGAGCATAACCATGAGACCATAACATCCATGATCATTTAAGCAATCAACCATTTTCCACCATATGTAAAGTCTACAAATATAGTATATACACATTAAGATTTAACATATCATAAGCATAACCATAATATTAATGCCATCTCATGCCTAAAAATGTATATCAAGAGTGCATCAAGCATGCCTATAAAAACACTTTAAAGTGTAATAATTCAATATCAAAGATCTCATCCTAAAGGAAAACCAACATGTCACTAATATGGAGAAAAACAAGTGAGGAAAGTTTGCTTTCAATTGGCTTGGACCTTATATCATAACCCACAAGTATGGATCATGAGCTTATCAATTGTCTTTTCTCGAAGGCCACCCAGAACCTGAGCCCCTTAATGCTTCACATCAATGTCTATTATTTTTTTGAGAAGGATCATGATCACCTTTTTTCTAACTTAAGCTCATCCCTTACTATCAACCTACATTCCATTTCCCTATTTTTGGGGCAACCAATTAAAATTGAATCATGTGATTAGTTGTCACTGGCATATCCTTATCTTAAAAAATGGGTATCATGACTCTAACCATGGCATGGTTCTCATGGTACTCTTCACACCTTTACATGATAGATTCCCACAATTGTTGTCCCCTAAACCTCTTCACACCTAATCAACCTTCTTGTGCTTTTAGTTTTGCCTTCATAAAGGTGAACCACTAAGCTAGTCTAATCAAGTCTATTTCAAGAAAAATCAAAGTAAAATAACAAAATTTCTATCACTAGCAATCATGGGTCATTCCTAGCATTCGTAGACTACTCTTTTGAAGGATAACTATCAAAAATATATTTGTAATTGCCAAAAACTAAAGGGGATTTCTCCCTTGAAGGACAACTATCAAAATCATTAAGCAAAACACATAAACTTAGATCACTCCCATGAAGGATGGCTGAGTAAGAATCTGTCAAAATCATAACAATTAATTGAAATCTTCTCACATCGATCATCTTCCCATATATAGTGGTTAGTAAAATACCCATTATCAAAATCATAACAAAATAAAACTAATTTTGAAGGCCGTAATCGGCTCTCAAATAACACACTAAGGTGGAAGTCACAATTAACTTTTGTATGTAGATTTCCTACATCGATCAGTATACATAGTTTTGACATAGGCTTGTTTATCCTAGTTCTTTGGACACCTATAGAAAAAACATGCTAGTCTCATAATAGGGTTCCATTTTCACCCATTTCCCCTTTACACTATATGCAAGGGATTCTTGAGCTTACTTGACATTATATGGTCAAGATAGATTTTTAACCAACTAATGCATGCTCATGCAAATCATTCAAAGGGATTATGTTCATTAAGTCAATCAAATTTTGGTTTTGTTATTCCATGTCAATGAAGAGGCATCCTACCCTCTTCTTATTCTATCATGACTAATTGATATTTTCATTATGACATTTGTCTCTTGATTAGATTCTTTAAAAGTCTCCCATCTAGTGCTTTAAATTAAAATACCTCATGTGTTTTATCCTCAAAAATAACAACCAAACATAACCATTACCCATTAGCATAAGCATAACATGAGCATAACCATGACACCATAACATCCATGAGCATTTAAACAATCAACCATTTTCCACCACATGTAAAGTCTACAAATACAGTATATATGCATTTATATTTAACATATCATAAGCATAACCATAATATCAATGCCATCTCATGCCTAAAAATTCAATGTTATATCTATCAAGTTGACCATAACATAAGCAATAAATACCAAAAACATATAAACATCACATCATAAGCAATAAACATCAACATCAAACCATAAGCCATAAATAGTGAATACGAGCATAAATAAATGATCATATATATAAACTCATAAGTCAAATAACCACAATAATATGTATATATAGATAGCCATAGTCTCTCTCAAAAATTTACATCTCACCACATCGACTCATAGGATGGAATCAAAATGATATGCAAAATTTCATATCTATCTATATCTATGCCTCAGGGGCATGACTACCTCTTGGAGCACTGTTGGATCCTAGTGCCTACCCACCTACTATATCTACTGATCCACCATCAGTCCTTGTCTATCCAAATATAAATCTTGCCCACTAACTTGGGGTTGCCAAAACTACCCCACCTACTAAGCTATCCCTAAAATCATCCCATCAGAGCTTATTTGGACACTGTACCATAACAATAGCCTCATAATACTATAGATCCTCCATTGTGGCTAGGTATCATGTTATAGGGGTAAATTTAGGTGGTGCTACCTATCCTACTACTGCTCCTCCTCCTCTCTGCCTCAGAGAGTCCCTCTCTTGAGTCACTAAGCCTAGAGAGGTCTTGGCCTAATCCCTCTCACTTATGATAGTAGAAAGCTAACCCTATAAGGTCACAATCTGACCCTATAGTGTGACAATATAACCCTATAGCATGGTAACCTATCCATATTTTACCTATACCTATCCTTATGTAGTAACTAAAACTACTCTTGCCTATCTATCATGACCAGTCAGATCCATAACCATCAGCCTTACACTCCCATCATCTTTGCCAATATCTGTAGCTATATATATGGGCTAATACCATGCCATGTACCCATCTATAAACCTAAAATCATCTATATATACCCTAGTAGGTAGCTCCTCAAACTCTAACATAGTAGGAATAAGATGTGGCTCTAGTTATAGGATCTCTAAATCCTCTCTCCCATACCTAGGGAATGGGCTTAGGATACCTAGTATCAAGCTAAACTATTGGTGTACCCTATCAAATGGGATCAACTCCACCTTCCCATCTCACTTGAAAAATATCCATCTTAGCTCTATAGTGAGAGTGTATACCTCTTGTAACCTAGCCATATTGGGAACTAGACATATGGCCTCCATGTGATATACCCTATCACTAATGCACCTAGTGCATCAAGTGCACCCCTAAACCACTCCACATCATGTGCATCACCTCCTACACCTAATTCATCAAAATGACCCCTCCACCACATGAAGCTGATGGGGAGCTCTATTTATGTATACCCTAACCATGATAATCCAACTAGCCTCAACATTCGAATATGCTCATAGGCCTAGTAATGTAAAACCAAGCTGACATTGATGCCATATATCCTATGGGCCCTAAACCCACACAAATCCCTATAGATATGTATAATTAAAATAGGCATGCAATCAAGTACCATTCTCCCCAATAATAGCTTGACTAGTACCCCTAGTAGTAAATAAGGAAACCTCCTACTACTTGAGTCAGGGAGCCCAAAACATGTCATAACAATCATGAGCATGGTCATGAGTCTCCTCTCAGTAGGATCCCTCTAATACAATGTTGTATACCTAAATCCCCTAGCATTCCATTTGACCTAATCACTTTCATCTCCATGTAATAGCTCGACATGATCATCCTGCTCCTCTTGCTCTATGTGGTATATTGAATCACCTTAGAGTGGAAGTTGAATAATCATATACACATTCTCAAGTAAGATATTTATCTCACCAGTTGATAGTAAGAAGGTATTCATATCAATATCCCATCTCTCAATGAGTTTTATGACCATGGATGCATCTCGAGGCATGTGATGATAGTGCCCCATCAATCTTAACCCCACTTCTTCTATGTGGGCCTAGTTAGCCAGGGTCATCCCTTGATGGATCTTAATAAATATACATAGCATGTAGTCACACATCTATATCTATTCCTTGGCATGTACTAAGCCAAAAGCATTACTTAGTCACCTGTACCTATATCAGTTACCCTATAACAACTAACTTATTTCCTCACCTACCATAACTATCTACCTAATACCCATTAGGTATTCTCTCTAGACCTACACCCCTTGACCCGTACCTAACATTCACACATTCCACTTGCCCTAAATTTTTAAACATTTAGCAAAAAACTTTCCTCCCCTTGTTGATCGTCAATAGTCATTGTGGGAATTCTATGGTTAGAACACCCAAACCCTATCACAACAAAAACCACCCTTAAATGCATGAAAAACAACAAAATTTTCTACCCTAAACCCTTACTCAACCTAATTTAATTACCCAACCCACCAATTCCCAATTCCACCTACCCATTTACCCAAAATCAACAAAACCTCTACTTAGGGCATACCAAACCAACTAATGATTTCATCTTGCCCTGACCACCCTACCTAATGACAATGCATACAACTAAATCTATCTATAAAAATAAAAACATCCCTTACCTAATTTTGTGACCTCCCCCATAGAGTAAGTCGTAGACCCACTCATCCTCACCCATGCCTACATGTTCCCTACATCCTACCTGGTCAACACGGTCCACCTCAGCTTAATGCCAACCATCCAACTTAGCACTGACCCTCAACAAATGCCTTCACCATAAAACACCAAAATCTAGAGTTCATAGTCAACCCAAAGAACAAGTAATAAATGGTAAAAAGTTAATTTACTTTTCACTTTTCATCACTAATTTTTTAAGGTCTTACCCTGACTATTGACGGTCATGATGATCATCGATGGTCACCCTTGGGGACCCTAAACATCAACGATTAGGTACCCCATTTTTTTACTTCCAACTTGGCAACCCCACTTTTTATCATGACAAAACCATTTCTCATCCACCCCAACCACCTCATCACCTTGCCATTGGTCCATTCTAGCCCAACTAGTGCATGTTTTGTGATACTTTTACCTGGCCCTGTTGACCACAACAACATTTCCATGTTGACCCTTTTGAATTTACACCACCTCACACTTACTAGACCTACTTGTGTCTTCTTGGGAGAAATTACTACCTTGGATACCCATGACACTTGACCCATTTGTGTTTTCACTAGGAACACTTCTTACTTCAGATACACACTGGAAACATTGATTTATCTAGGAGACTAATAGGTGTAACTAACTACCACACATAAATGCATTCATGCAATATACTAGTCACTTATCCCTTAGTATTAACCTTTTTTGTTATCAACCATGGTAGCCTTATCTTTGCACAATCTTGGCTATCAAACCTTTTATCACACTTTATGTACCTATTTATGATTTAGTGCCCAACCTCTCATCTATCATCATGACATCTACCCTCATCATCACCTTCACCAACCACGTAAATCCTATACTTGATTCTGATTTACCTCATTGCCTTTTTATTTGAGGGGGAACAATTCCTCCCATACTCAGGGTAATCAATAGACCTTCAACCTAGCAATCCATTTTTATTTTATAGTATGTGGATTTAAGTTGCATAACAAAAAGGGGGAAAATATAGACACCAAAAATCCACACACTATGACTCTGAGTGTCGAAGTGACCCTTGACCACTTTGGGACCCTCTTAGGACCAACCTAACCCTCTAACCTTTAATCAAAATTATCCATAATTAGTTTGGATAAACTAACTTAATCTAACCTTTTACTCTTTTTTACCCTTTACCCTCGACCATCGATGATCAGGATGACTGCCAATGGTCACCTTGACTATCGATGGTCAAGGTCCACCACTTTAACTAAAAGCATGAAAATTATCTTCTTTGCTTTTCTAAATATAAGTTTTCTAAATCCTATTGTGAGCTATTACATGGATGATTTATAATTAGATATCCCGATTGAACCTTCACTTCCACCTCTTGCTTATGCCTATAAGAAGAGAAGATTTAGGAGGTGAAATCCATCTGCAGTCATGATTAAGAGCTTGTGCATCTAGGAGTTTATTTTTGTAGGTCAATCATCATCAACAATCTAATAATCCAACAATCATATCAGAGAGTCAACTTGCCTTTGCCTCTCCACTAAGTTTTTAGGTACCATTACTCTGTCAAAATCAAATTAGATTTCACCAACAGGTTAACTACCTCAACCATCCACCCAATTGACTTCTAGTAGGATGAGTACTTGGTCCTCAGTATTCATTTACTTTATTTCCATTTTGTAATCAATTCATACCTTACCCATCCCTCAATATCCATCTTTGGATCTCATTAACTAGCCTTTTTATCAACCCAAATATAGATATAGTAACTGTTGATGGTTGACTCAACCATCGATGGTCTATCCAACTACCAATGGTCACCTTGACCACTAATGATAACCTTAACCACCAACAGTCAACCCAACCACTGATGGCCACTGTGGTAGTGAAAACCAACAAGTTGTTTTCACCTATCTACACCCAATCAAACCTAATTTTTTGTGTTCTTGCCTATTCACAGACCCCTATCTAATTTTTTGAAGTAGATCCCAACCATCTAGCACTAGTATTAATTAGCTTATCACTATTTTAATCATTTCTAGCATATTTATTAACAAACATTCTTGTGTTTAATTTCATTACCTTATGATTATTGATGCAAGTACCTTCTATTCTATTTATAAGCCCAATTGTTTAAATTTTGTAGATTGATAGCCCCTAAGAAAGCTCTTACTTTCGAGATCTAGCTATCGCTAGGCAATCTACTCAACTATATATCTAACAAACAAGTTTGATTTAGTGCTTTATTATCTGTAGGTCATCCTCCCAAGCTAAAGAGGAGTTCTTCATAATCTTTTGATTCAATGCACAAACAATCAACTAAATTTTTCAACCATACCTGTACTTAGTTTCTTCTTTTCCCTCTTTCTAATTATAAGTAAGAAATTCACTGAAATAATTGAATCAAACTTTGACTTCAATTATAAAGGCAATTATTCTAGGGCTATTCTACTTATCCTTGACAATAAGAAATTAGAATTTTCTATGCCACAAAAATTGTGGTTGTAGCTAATAGTCCAATGGAGGTCAAAACATGGGACTTAGGGACAAACACTACCTTATCATGATGTCAATTAGACTAAATCATAGTAATTATGTTATGCACTAAAGGCTATCAATAATTTTCATTAAGATTATCCAAAAACTCAATTAGGAAATTGTCTTCTATAATATTAACTTACATCACTCACATGATCATTCTAGTTCATATGTGGTCTTATTTGGCCTCTTTGTATAAAAAGACTAGTAGTGCCATTTATGAGGGACATTTTGAGTATGCAAACTATGTGTCCCCTAAAAGTATAGCCTGGCTATCTTGGGATAAGATTCCATGTTACTCCAATACTGAGTTGGGTTTTTCTATAATCATCAACATAAAATTTTTTATGCCCAATGTTTCAAATCTTACTTCTAGATCTATCTTTAGGGAAATAAAGAGTTAAGTTATTCATTTTCACCATAATACCTAAATCATCAGGTGATCCTAAGAGATGAAAAATTATATATGCTTGATTCTAAAATTTGAAAACCTTGAAATATTTGTAAGACATTGTATAAGACTCTAAGTAGGTTGTCTATTTTCTATTGAAAACATTAAAATATTTAAAATGAAGACTGGTTAGGAAAATAGGGCATGCTGTACATTGCTTATAAGTCTTATTTATAGATTTATGATGCCTTTGCCAACTCATTAAAATATGTATGAGTAGTTATTTTCTCACATACTTTACACATGTGACAACAAAAATAACCCATATAAATTTCCATCATGAAAGGGACCCAAATGTCAATGTCATATAAATTAGAGGCCAATAATACACAAGATGTAAATTATGAATCTATACTTTTGAAAATTATTTGGCATATATTCCACTTCTCATTCTTCAATATATAGTTCTAAACATTAAACAGAGTATTAGGAGCTTAGAGCCAAGTAAAAAAAATATATTAAGATCTATTCATCATTGTCATCATGTACTCAAATTCCATATAATCAATCCTACCATCAAAATTTTTGTCAAATATTGATATCATAGTTTCACAATTCTCCAAGTCTTGCCATTTTCTCAGCCCTAGGTTAAGCAGGACCTCTTGAAGCTCAGATGGTATGATGAAAGTGAAACCATCACCATTTTTGTCAAAAATAAAGAATGCTTCTCGTAACTCCCCATTGTCAGAGATTTCCTGCATACCTTTTGTAGATTCAACCCCCTCCCACAGACACAGGAAAAATTTACAAAACTCATCAAAGATCATATGCTCTTGTAAAGCCATCATGATCTTAATATTATCATCTCAAATGTAATCGATCCCTATTTTTTCCATCATACCTAATATGTACTTGACACTTACATTGCCATCTCTGTTTCTATCCAATGCATCAAATATTCTAGCAAGGTTCCATGTTTGGATTTTATGCATGAATTTTTCATCTTAGAATCACTACTTCCCTCATCATTCTTAGATATAAAAGGTAGGCATTGGATATATGGCATGACCTCTGAGACTTTTTAATTCCCAAAGCCAATAAAATTAGTTTTTATCATCTCAAATTCAAAAACATAAATATGAGCACATTAAAATTATATAAGGGAATACATTGCTAGGAAGAAAGTATTTTCCCAAAATATAGACATGAGAAAAGAATAACATACTACATGGTATATGATGATGTCAAACACTATCATTTGAGATATATGAAAGGAATTTGAATTTAATGGTAACCAAAAACTCATGCAACCAAAATTCCTAAAGAAAAGTCTTGGGGTGCTACTCCTAGTTTACAAAATGGTGGTTAATGCAATCTACAAATCCTTGTTAAAAGGTCCCTTGATTGATTGTTAGGAGTTTCCTTGAAAGAGGAATGAAACAACCCATATGGTATCTACATTGGAATTAATTTTTTTTAATGAAAGTGACTTACCTATAAGAAAGTATTAAGAATGTTCAAGGAAGGTAGCTAACATGACTTATTTTTGGTTGTTCCTGTAGGTTGTAGGCCACCTGAGATATTTTTTTCCCACCTTTGAATTCATTTGGAGTTGGTTTAGAGATAAAAGACATATAAATTGGGATTAAAAAAAAGAATTTAAATGAATGGTTACGGTACATTGTGTGAAAGGAAATATCTTTATAGTGGCCTACTATTTGAAGGAAAATGTTAAGTTTTTTATATTTCAATGAAGGAAGAAAATGTGTTGTCAAGGTGAGGACCAATATGTTGATGAATTTATGAGTTTTCATAGTTAAATTGTTCAACCTAGAATCTTTTCTTAATTATAGACTAAATGTTCTCCATGATCAGCTTAGGTTCAGATTATCATAACTATTTGTAGATGTCTACCACTCCCTGTCTATCACCTCTCCATCTTTCTCTTATAAAAATGATATTTCATAGAGTAGTTTTTGCCCTTCAATATGAATTTGATGCTTAATAATATTTGAATGTTTAACTAGAGATGATTTCTTGACCTTCCTTAATTGTATATTATAATTGTGCTTTTCGATCCTCATTTGAATATATATACTTTTCTTGATAATGTAAGGTTTTCTATAAGAGAAATTAATACAGTAAAGTAAACATGACTTTTTAATTTAATTTTTAGCTAATATTTTCCATACTTAAAAAATTTCCTCATCTTATTAAAGGGAGTGAAGGTTGTCTTAATCTCTTTCCTCTTCAAAATTCTTATGATCTAGTTGAAAATCCCCTCAATGTAAGGATTGAAAGCTTTAACTCTAGCTACATCTTCCTCATCACAGTGTCTTTGATTTTTTGTCTCTCTTGATTTACAAAATTCTTTTGAAACATGTTTCCCATCATACCCATCCTTTCTAAATAACATGTCATTAGGGCCCTAAATATAAAATTAAATGGATTATTGTGTAAATTTATATATAAAGATAAAGGCCTAAGGATATATCAGAGTGTAATGAGATAAGGAAAGAGACAATAAGAAATAACAAACATAAGATTAGAACTACAAGTTAAAAATTTATGTTATGTAATAGTTATATATAATGATCAGAGATATCATATGCTACAATGTTAGACCACTAATTCCTAGTACATCTTTACTTATATTAATCTTTAGCTAACTTACAAAGAATGAAAGTGTGCACTAATATACAAGTGTAGAAGATGAAGGGTTAGTTGGAATGTTAGGAACAACTACTTCATAACTCATCATTATTTTGTCATGTTCTAGTAATGTCACTAAATAGTTATATCAAATAGTACTAACACTATCAAAGTTGTGCAATACAAATGAAAAGGAGTTAGTACTTCATGGTATGAACATGTGTGTTTGTGATGTTTCTAAAGTTTTTGGTGAAAATGACATAAGGATCATATACCTTGAGATAATGCAAGCCATTACAATACCCAGATCCTCCTAGATCAACACATGTTTTTGAGATGTCATCTTTCACCCTCCTAATGGTCCTCATCTAAGATCTTACAAACCCTTGTGGCCATTATTTTTTACTGCCAACTTCTTTTACAATGAGGAAGCTTGTATGTATATAGTTGTGTGAATTCCCTTCTTGTAGACTTGGTTTGTATGGGAACCATCTAATTTCCTCTTAGTGAGCATATAAAAAAATAAAAGACCAAAATAATATAAGAAGAATGACCTACCCCATGATTAATGTTTTGAGCAAGGAAGTTTACTAACTTGAGAGTAAGACTATCCAAGGTGTCCACACTAGTCTTAAAAAGGCACTCCTTGTTGGCCACATATTCCAACCATTGGAACATTGATGTACTATGATGGTGCCTTGATGCATTATTATACATTGGTACCCTTTTTTAATATGGGCAATGTACCTAGGGTAGCATGCCACATATAGATGCGTTATGGGTCATTGATGTATTAGTGGCACTATATGTGTACATGTGGTTAGGTAGGTTTAGGTGGGTGCACATACATATATTTATATTTTAGGACAATATTATGCGTGTAATGATTGGCCCATTGGTAAGTGAGTTAGCTATGAGAATTTATTGTAAGTAGGTGGGCCATGTATTTATATAAACATGATCTCTACACATGTGTGATACAAAAAGATAGTATTTGGTTTCCTTATATTCTTCTACAAAGGGGTTTGGAGAGAAATTACAAGCAAGAGATAATGTTTGAGTATTTAGATAGCCCCTTGCCCACCATGGGAAAAGAAGGCTTTGATGTTAATTTTCATAATGGGATAATAAAGGAGATCCAAGTGTTTGTAAATGTGATGTGTCATTATGTGTTGCAATGTGTTACTCTTATTTGCATGAGTGGATGTTAGATGATGGATGCACACATGTAGAATTATTTTTCATGTATGCAATATGTTAGGAGATGATGTATGAAATTTTCATATCTATTTTGATTCATATATTTGGGTCTTGAGAAGTAACAAATATTCATCTTGGGTGAGATTCTATTTCAGAGATGATATGCTCATGTTAATAGCATTTTATTTATTGGGTAATGGTTTACATGTGCAAAACTAATTTTAGCTAGCACATTATCCTTATATATCTTTGGATCCTTATAGATCCTACGAGATATTTATTTATTTGGTAGAATCTTCTTCTTAATATCATTTTCTAATGAATATCTTTTATATATTTTATCACCTATTTTAAAATTAGTGACATTGGGTTTAAATATGTCATCCTATAACTCCCATTATTTTATGGGTGATCCATCACCTTAGAAAAATAGTCACATATGTTTTTCCCAACAATTGAATTAGCTTTATCTACATCCATTTCTAATATATTAGGATTCTTATTCAACCATTGAAAATTTCTATATTCCTTGTTTGTTATATCATCACAATTTTATATTCATGCGTCACCCAAAAATCTTACCTAATTTCTTCTTCTATGTCAACTAGTAGAAATATAGATGCACTTCATATGTTGAGGAAACATTATTTAAAAAAGATATGGGTTAGAGAGAATGTAAACCTATAATATCTATTTTTTTTCAAAGTAAACCCCCAATGATTATGGCTTGCATCATATACAACTACTAGCCTCCTTTAGATTGTTTCTTCTTCCTGTTCATTAGACTTTAACCTTAAAGAGGCCATAAGTGACCTAACAACTGATATGTTTTGAATACCTATGTATGATAAAATAATACATAAGATAGATATTCTATGCCAACCTTAAACATACAAAGGCAATGACAAACACAAAAATACTTATGATTTCATTTGGGAAAACTTTCAGGTAAAAAGCCTAGCATACTAGCCTTCTCAAATATAAAAAAATGAACCGTCTTACAATGTTAAACCAATTGATAAGGTTATATAACATTTCATACACCTCTTTATTCTTTAATATAATGCACACTTGATCATGTGTATTAAACATTCAAAACTATTGAGTGTAAAATGGGGCTAGTAAAATCACAAAGTATATCTATTGGACATGTGTGCGATTTACACCCATTTTGTATTTTAAATAATCTTTTTATATGTATTCTACCTATGTAAGCATAAAGATAGACAACATCATGCAAATATTCACACCTTTTGGGCATATCAAAAGGAGGGAATATGAATAAACAGTGTTAGGTAAAACTCTATATATAATGTTTAATTATAGTTTATATGGTTTCGATGTGATAGAGATTAATACATATTGTTCTAAAATGGTTCTCTTTTGTATATTTTATCATTATTATGTGTATAGTGAGAACTTTATTTACTTTAATCTGTTAATTATATGAGTTATGTTAACTATTAAGATTCTAATAAACCTATATCTATCTATGCATCTATTTGTTTTGTTTGGTTAATGAAAATATTTAGTTTGAATATGGCATTGAATATTTAATTTTGTTACTTCATGTTCAAGTTATCCTTGAATTAACATGTTCTGAAGGGTTTTTTAATAACCTCTACTAACAATGGTGTGGTGAGCATGAAAATTTGTTGAAGCATGTTGAGATGGTTTCTAGGACAAGGAAATATAAAGAGATGGCTTGATGGAATAATTCAAAATTTTATTGAAAAGGAAGCAAAAAGAATAGGTAAAATTGCAAAGAAAATTATTGAGGAGCATATCTATGGTGAAATATATAAAGTCTTTTGGTGTGAATTACTTGAGCTATTAGATGCTTGGTTATCCAAATTGGAACACTATTATTTTTAGCCACAGAGGATGGAACTCATAACTTGGTCATATGAAAATCTAAAAAACCTATGAAACATAGACACTGATTGGACCCATATAGTAGAGTACTAGACCAAGATTACTATTGATGGGTATATCACCAAATTTGATATACAAGGATATTTAGTTTTTGAAACTATGCAAGATTAGTTTGTTAGGGGAATCTATAGGAAGTTGCTTTAGTGACTACCTACTCTAATTAAGATGTTGGTTATGGAAAAGGCCATGATGCCTAATCCTACCATCATGGAGTAGTCACTTCAATAATTATGAGGACGTGTATGATGTAGGAGTAAATGTTGAAAATTTGAGTAAGGAAACTTGAACCTAAACCCATAATATGGAGGATGAAAAGAGATAGAGTGAAAAGAAGATTCTGGGATTAAAAATATAATTTTGAAAATAGAGAAGATGGAACAAATTGAATAATCTAGACTTAACTGTGACTAGGAGTAGGAATAAGGTAAAAGATGTTGAAGAAAGGGGAGCCCATAGAGAAGCTTTGTAAAGTGAGGTAAGTAGAGTAGATTCATAGTAGGAAAGAGAATGGCCCAAGGAGGAAGATAGAGTTATGGGTAGTAAGGATATGGTGCGGAGTGAAGAAGAAGAAAGTAGAATAAAAGTAGAGTAGTTAAAAGATATAAGTAGTTCAAAGTTAAGAGGATTTTTTTTTAAATTAGTGGAATAATATTCACGAGAAGAGATTATGCAAAATCATATAAGTATGATAGGTTCAAGATCATAGTCATAAGAATATGAGGATATATATCATTCATTTCTTGAGTACGCATCCCCCCAACCCAATTTTTCTTTCGTAAAAACACCAAGTGTAAAGGAAGATATGGGGAGAAGTTAGTTTGAGTTATTTATAGTTAAGTTTGGAAAATTGAGTGCAGAGAAAAAGAAGTCCATATAAAGAAGAGAATAGAAGAGGTTGGGTTTGATTTTGAGGCTAGTTTTAAAACACCAATAAAAATTAGTATGTAAAATATTATAGCCACAATGATCAATGCATAGGAACTTATAGTCATAGTCACTAGTGCACATCATTTGGTATCAGCCATTATAGGTAACCCAAATATGTAGTTTAATCTAGACAAGTTTTGTATGTTGACAAAATATGATGGGTCTATGGACCCCGAGCAGTATTTGTTAACCTGCAACGTGAAATGGCAAGTTGGGGGAATAAATTCTAATGATGTAAATAAGTTCAATCTCATAGGAGATTTAGTAGGTCATAATTTGAAATTCATTTTCAAGAGAGATGTTAATTTTATATATCTCTATAAAGTTAAAGCATAATTAGTGTCAAAATTTAAAATGGAAAAGTGTGCAAGCCAGACTATTCAAGACATGGAGTGTAGAATCTATGTGGGATTATGGTTGAATATTCTTAGATGATATGAATAAAATTGATTTTATCATGGAGGATAAGGATAAATCTACCTAGTTTGTAAAAATACTATGATCAAGAATCAGATTTGCTATTGTGTAGTCTTAATTCTTGATGAAGGATGATAATCAATCAAATTATCTATGAGTGTAACAAATTGAATATTATGGAGATGTTTTAGTCATTGAATGGAAAAACCAAAAGTGAAGATACATTCTTTCATGAAGAGTAGATGAGATGAATGAAAGTGATAAACATAAACTAAGTTTATGGTGCATTGAGTGTGGTTGATAAGGACATCATAGGAATGATTATCCTAAACTCAAGACAAAATTATATGAAATATGTAGAGTAGTAGGGTATTTTTTTAAAAAATGTCATCTAATATAAAAATACATTAAAAAATATAAAAGTTTGTATTGTGGTTTTTATAAATTGACCAACCATGATGAAAAGAGTTGTCAAGCCTTGTAGGAATTTAAAGGAAGATATTATTAAGAATGTCTTCATAGTTACAACATAATAATTACCCACTATGAAGTAAGGACTTCCAGGCTTTGAGGTATAAATGATGTGTTCAACACAAAGGAGTCCTAGATGGATACCTTCATCACCTCAATATCAATGTCAACTCCAGGGTTTAACTAGATAGACACCATCATCACTAAAATACCAATATCCATCTTCATGGAATAATGTGAGCCCACAACAACATCAATCAATTTGGGCTCCCACATCACCTCAACATTAGTATGGTAGATACACTATGTAGTAAAAATAATGAGGATTTGTTAGAGATCAGTCGCATGATTGGGGCTTTTAGCAAGATAGAGGAGGTTATAAAGGAGGATACAAAGGGGGATACCAAGGAGAATATCAAGATGGTTATAACAATGATAATAAAAAATCTTTCAATCCTAACCAATGTTATTTGTTTGGTGAATATAATCACTTTGCATGAAATTTTCTCACTAATCCTTAGACATAGGTATATTACATGTATTGTAGAGTTTAAGGACAACATAAAATGGAAGATTGCTCTATATTAGATAGAAAATAAAATAAAATTTAGTGCATAATGTGAACATTATTAATGCACAACCTAAAGAAAATTCATTTATGTAATAAATTACTAGACAAGAATGCGTAGAGAAATGATTGACTACATTAGAAATGCCATAGGATTAGGGAATCATAAAGGTACAATGGGAAAAATATCCTAATCATACAATAGATAAGGGATTGATGTCTCAATCTATGCATGTATTTTAGGACATATAATAGTAGAGTTCATCACAAGGAGAAGCCACAACCATTGACACACATATGTATGGGCAAATTATGTAGATTATGAAGCAAGAAGGCATTGTGACACCATTGACACATTTATTATAATTGATCAACACTCTACACAATGAATATATCTCCCAAAATATTATAAATATCTTGCATAATATTTTTTAATGCACACAATAGGGATAAAAACATACCTACAAGGTAGTATGGTATATTAAAACTAAGAAACTGTGCAATGTGGACTCATGAATAGACATTGAGCTTACAAGATATGAAATCCCTAATGTAGTATTTAAATTTAGGATTACTATTAATATGATTCATATATATACATGGGAATTTATTAGTAGGCCACACTTGAGATACAATCCTGTCACCCTAAGTCTTACATACTATGGGAGGATAGAATCAATTGGTCACCTCAAAGATATGGAGATTATAGTCACTGAGTTAAGTTTATGACGTGATTTTGAAGTCACAAACATGAAGATAACTGAGATCCATTACCCTACCTTTATTGGTAATAAATGGGCTTATGATGGTCAAATGACTATTAATACAGTGCATAATCAACAAAAGGCTCATCAAAGAGATAAGATAGTTGTCATCCCTTTGAATAAATTAGCGTAGACCTATATGATTCCAAAAGAACCAAAGTCATTGTATGCCTACGATGATAAAAATTGGTTAAAATTAGGCACATATAGACTTAATTATAATCTAAGTTGTAGAAAGTTAGTTTTTAAAATCAAAACTAGTGTAAAGCATACAAACATAAACAACAAAACAACCACTTTATAAGTTAGTATTAATAAAATCACTAACTCCCAAATTTTAATTTGAAGGTTGTACCTCTCTATCAGTGTGATCTCATACTAAGTTAGAGGTAGATTTATTGTATAATACATGTGTAACAATAATGGATTATACAAAACCTACTCCAAAGAGTGTCTTAACTTGAGAAACATCATCTTCAATAAGTGGTGACTCAGACACCCATATGTTGAAATGGGCCAGGGAGATCATGAGATATGGCCTCTGCATATGGTGTTTGCCACCATATGTCAATGAAATCAATAATTTATGACATAATATCTTAATCCACTTATCTTCAGGTTATATAACCATGTGCCATATGTGGATCAAAGAGTCAGTGCACTTAGTTATGCATCAAAATGAACTACTCTTAGTGGGAAGTGTATAGATAATAAGAGATACACTAGGAATAAGTTTGTGAAATTTTACGTGTGTGGTTTAAGTTATCACCTAATGTGAAATTAGAATGGACATTCTTTCAAGAAGGCCAATTTCCTAAAATGCACGTTCATAAATGTGTTTAGTCATGGTTTGCATAAGGAATTGAAATAAGGTATTGGGTGCACATTTTTAGTCACATGCTAGTGCCACTCCTAACTACCTGGTACATGCATCAAGAGCATAAAGGAGATACCAAAAATTGGGCACAGATGTAGTAAAACTTTATTCAATTTTGTTTGTTTGAGTATGATAATCCATTGGTGCATAATGCATTATAGAAAATGAAAACCTTTATATATTATAACTGAGAAAAATATTTGGGAGCTACAATAGAGTCATCATCAAATAGAAAGTAGTTCAAGATTTGAATCTTACAATTCATAATTACAAGGTCATTAAACAAGAGCAATATCTTATTAAACCCTATAATAGAATTAAAAATGAGCTAATATAATATAGTGACAGCAATAAAGACCTAGATTTAGAAGGATTATTTGAACTAGAATGAGAATCCAAACCAAAAATTTCCCAAAGTGCATAATAAGTTGAAAAGGAAAGATTGCATAATATAAACATTACAGAACTAAAAGGGAACACACTCTACAAGAGGATCTACCTAGTGGTTTAAACAAAGTATATCAATAACCACTAAAAATATTGAAGATAATATTAGAAAAGAGTCTATGCCTAAATGTATGACTATAGGAGATTAATGGGGGTTAAAAAGATCTTGAAGGTATTGTAGCTGCTAAGAGACTATCAAGATGTCTTCCCAACCAAGTTCTTAGAAGTGAAAGGTGTATATCTATCATTAGGGGAGATGCACATAGAATATAAAGAGTGAACTAAACCCATTAAAAAGTGCCCATACAAACTACATACCAACATGAATATAAAATTAAAGGCTAAATTAGATCTTATTCAAGAAGCATAGATCATTTATCCAGTTGAAAAGTTAGATTGGGTGAGTCCCATAATTATGTAGTCAAAGAAGTCTAGGGAGACTCAAGGTTTTGGGGACTACCACTCACTAAATGATGACAACATCAATGATCCATTTTAAATATTGTTTACAAATGAAGTTCTCAAGTCACTCACATGACATGAGGTGTACTCATTCACATATGGATTCGACAGATACCATTAGATTTTGATTCTATCAGAGGACAAAACTAAAACAACCTTTGCAACATAATGGGGGGTCATTTTCATATATGGTAATTCCCTTTGGTCTTAAGAATGCACCAATATTTTTATCTAGGGATATGATAACTGCATTTAAATATTTCATTCATGATTTTTGGAAGTATATTTGGATGATTGGGTTATCTTCTCTTTGTTTAAAGAATGTCTATCAAAGTTGTGATTAATGTTGGAATGGTGTCGAGCCCTAGACATTACTTTGAATATTAAAAAGTCCTTATTTTTCACACCTTTCAATTTTCTTTTGGGCCACATAATATACAATGATGGCATCTTGGTAGACCAAGCTAATATTATAGTAATAGTGGGGATGCAACCCCCAACTAGATCTACATAAATGCACACCTTTTTGGGTTATACAAGATACTATAAAAAATTCATCAAAGAATATGAAACCATATCTACATTGATGGAAAAGCTATTTTACAAAGATGAAAAGTTTGAGTGGACATAAGAATGCCAAACTATATTTATTGATCTCAAATAAAGGTTAGCAATAGTTCCTATTTTAGTTTTTCCTGACTAGAAGAAGCCATTCCACGTACATGTGGATGCTTCTGGTATTACACTAGGAGTTTTCTTAGAAAATCTAGGGGATTGTGGGTTGGATCATCCCATACACTTTGCCAGTAATAAACTATCAATATTAGAAAAAAACTATACGACTATAGAAAGATAGGCCGTAGCTATGGTGTTTGCATTATAGATGTTTAGACATTATCTATTGGCCACACCATTTGAGTTTTTCACATATCACTAGGCATTAAGATACTTGGTTAACAATTTGATGTTAGGAGGATGAATCTCTATGTGGCTAATGTTGTTTGAATAACTTTAAATATGAATCAATGTGAAGCCAAGTCAATAAAATGTGGGACCAGATCATTTGAGTAGGATCCAAAATGGGGAAGAATTAGAGGAAATAAATGATGAATCTCTAGATGCACACTTGTTTAGGGAATCTATGTACCTAAGAACATTGAGGATATTACAAACTTCCTTCAACAAGAAACATTTCCTATGCACTATGTTGAAAGGGATAAAAATAAAATGGTCACATGAGCCATTACTTACAGTCTCATTATTGGCTTTCTATATAAAATTGGAAAATATGATGTGCTACACAAAGTAGCTTTAAACATGTGTTGACATGCATCAAAACTCTAGGCTCATATTGAGACTCTCATCTCTTGAAAGGAGATTCCAAGGAATATCCCCAAGGTTTCTATCTAATTCATTTAGATGCATTGATCTTGACTAAGTGGCTCATTTTGACCATTTTGTTAAAGGGGTCTTTGCTAGTTCTACCTATCCTAAACGTCAAACATGTGTTTCAATGGTTTTGGGTATTTGAATAATGTAAAACAAGGTGAGTTTGTTGTTTTGTTTCAAATGGGTGTTGATGTTATGCTGGAAATAATAGGGTTTACATTCATTCATTCAGAATACCATTTGGTTGTAGGAAACAAAATGGGTAAACAAATAAGCATTCATTTGGTGCTGCCCAATTATTAAAATCAACATTAGGTAGGGTTTTATTTAATGATTATGATTGATATCAAGTTCATTCCATTTATTTTAGCATTAAACAGTGTGATAATACTTAATAGAGAAAATAACAAAAATACAAATATTAATTCATGTGCAGATTGTTATCAAATTTCAAATTGACATTTAGGGTTTTGCATAATTTGTGGGTTTTTAGATTATTTTAGTTTTGTTCATTCCATTAATTAAATATTTTAAATTAAATCATTGTAATGGATAAATAGAAATCAATAGTATAGATGTTCATTTAAACATTCATCATTTGCAAACCCTAAGCTAACCACTAATTAAAAATAACAAAAGAGGGGAAAAGAGGAATAAAAACCCTATAATAATAGAGGCAAATTTGATATAATGATAATAGTAGCTCCAAAAACTAGTCTCTAATCTGATCAATACTTGTAAAATCAAATGTAGATCTAGTGAAAGCTTCTAAAAGGAGAAAATGAAGAAAATATATCCACACACACTATTTACACGTGCATAATGAAGTAAATATAATCCCAATATTTTCATTAATCACCAATCTATCATTTAAAAATAATAATAAAAGCCTATTACATTCAATCTTCCAAAAAATCACCAACATAATAGTAGGGGAGGAGTTGAGGGAGAGAAAAATAAAAAAATATAGGAAATAAAAGTGTGATTGGACAAGTCTCATGCAAGAGGAGAAAAAACCAACCCCTACAGTGTAAAAATGAGACAATATATAGAAATTAGAGTCTTCCCATGGAGGATTTTCCCTCAAAAAAGTTCATTTACCATAATTAATTAATTAACCACCCCTTCCGTCTCTAAATTTTACCACTTTTATTGTTCATAAGCCTATAAAAGACCAAAAAATGAATTCTAACTAACAATTAAAAGAAATGAACAATAAAAATGATACTAAAATGTGAATAGATTTTAGCATTGGTAAAATCAAATAAAATTGAGGCAATCGGGGTAATTGTAATGATATTGACACAACAAATGAATCAAAAAATGGATATCGGATGCTTGAGATATCATCAAAAAACCAAAATTTGTCCAAAATGGGCCTATATAGACCTATTCATGTTTTTGACGACATATGGTCTTTTGTCTTTGAGTTACTATTCATGCTTTATAAATTTTTAGCTCTTCTAGTGCTAACCAAGATTTAGAAGCCAAATAACACTAGAATGGCCTTTTGTATGCTTTATATACTTATTCATTGTTTTTCTTGGTTGATTTGCATAATGATTTAAATGGAAAGAAACCAAATTTAAAAATCCCAAATGCTTTAGACCTAATTAGGAGTTGGCCTAGAATTATACATTGTGAGACTTTAATTATCAGTGGTCACTTTGTAATTTGGGGTTTGGGGTGCTAATTCCCCAAATAGAATGCAATCAAGTTTTGTAGGCTTAAAATCCTGATAGATAGTTTGATCAAGGATTTTGGTAGGCAAAAGACCAAAAGAAATACCTACAAAGTTTGATAGGGGTAATTTCATGAAATGCAAAGGAGTGGGGGCTCAAGAGTCCCAAACATAGTTGGGTATTTTCCCCATACCATAAAATAAAGTGGATGGGGGTGGAGGTGACCCTTGACCTAGCCAGGTGTTCCAACCCTGATTAAAATTGTAGTTCCCCACTAGGGAACTCACTATGCAAAAGCTCGACAAAAATTAATGAAGGCCATTTCTTGAACTAATTAGGACATTGAGACTAGATAAAACTAAGGCCCACCTAAATACTTAATAAAAAAAATATTTGAGCTTTAAATCTTGACTAACATTAGAAACCCCTCACCAAATCTAAATAAGACCAATGCAAATTAAAAAGTCTGATTAACACTAAGCCATAAACAAGAAAGTTGCCTAGACTTATTCAAAATTTCAAAGCCCAATTAGGTCTAGGACCTTGATAATTTCAAATACAATGTAAAATTTCTAAGGAAAACCCAACTACAATAGGTCCAGGACAAAAAGGATAGGATAAACTAAATCATAAAGTTTTGTGAGTTTTCATTAGGTCAAACACGATCTTGCAAGTCTAAAATGGAAGCCCAAGACTCAATTTCAAGAGTCAAGTGAAACATGAAACTTGTTATAATGGACCCAAATAATAATATGGTGATATTTATATAGGTCTAAATGTCACCAAAACCAAAATGACCCACTGGAGAAAACCAAGAAGCCTAGGTAAATTAGAGAAAACCTGATTGAGAGACTTTGCGAGTGGGATAAGTGCCCTCAAAGTGCATTTTTGCTCAATGAGAAAAACATGAAATTAATATGCATGAGTGAGAAAATTGGGATTGGATAGGTATCAGGGGTCCAATAGGCACATAAATCAAAGTGACTCCCTGAATCCATTATAGGGCTCTAAGAGAGTTGGCAGGCGAGAGTGTCATACGAGTGGAAGTGCCCTAAAACTCTATTTTGAGGCCAAGTGTTATATATGAAACTTTAATATTTGGAATTGGTAATAAAAATGAGATAGGTTTTAGGATATTTAAGGGAATGGAAATTGATATAAACCCTTAGAGCAGGTTAGAGAGCTAAGAGAGCCAGACTTCAAATGCAAATTGGGAGGTCAACACTCTACTTTTATGTCATGTCTCTTTTTCAATTAATTTATTCTTATGAATAAAATGCTCATTTAAATAGTATATTTAGGTTTAAATAAGGATAAAGGAAAATAATTTTATTTAATATTGATTATTTAGACCCAAAATATTCATTATTTTTTAATTTTGATAATAAGGGCCAAGTAATTAATAAAATATTGTTATTGAATGCTTTATTAACTAAAGTGGGGTGTGGTATTTTAAGGAGAAGGATAATGATGTGGGTTTTAAATAAAATTAATAAATTAATTTTGTATTCTTATCATCTAGAAAATCTTTTAGATTTGAGAAAATTTGGGAATAATACAAAAGCAAGAAAAGCAGAATTAAAGCAAATTATGGAAAGTGGAGAAAGATGACAACTAATGACTTTTTCTAATTAGATTTTATATTTCTAAAGCAAAGAGATAGATTTTTTCACCCCCTTTGATCCCTATTGGTTATTTATATTCCATAATTTCATTTTTGAGTATATTTTTCCAAACTAATAATTTTCTCTTGGGGAACAGTGTGCATGAAGTGTTTTGCAGATCATCCTAGAACAAAAACTCTTAGATGAAGGTGGTCTTTAGATGAAAACTCAGGGATTCCAAGGATTTTAGGATAAAACCCATATGATTTAGAGATAAAATTACATACAAGATTTGTTACAAATCTTAAATGAGTGTAAATTTTATCTAGTGTTTAATATTTATGCAAATTATTGGTGTGAGTGGAGTTGAATGTGTTTGTTTCAAAATTTATAAGCATGTGGAACTGGCAAGGGTTGAGCCCAAAAATTGTATTTAATTTTTGAAATATTATGGGGAGATATTTAATTGAGTTGTAATGTTTTTTAACTTATTTTAATCTAATAAAAGGTTTAATATGTGATGGATTTGAGTTACTGTGGTATTTCTAAAAAATTGTCAAAATCTTGGTTTACTAGCTAGTGTGGAAAGGGCATATCTCATACAAAAATTGTTCCAAATACAAATTCAACTTCAGATTTGATATTGATTTCAGTAATGCGATATGACAGTGGTATCAAAGCCACCATATTATCAGTCTATATATTTTTAAGTACAAATGCTTTAGAGTGAGAAAAATTAGATATTTAAATCAGGTACATTGATTTGTTTATCATGGGAGGATTCTTGAGTTTTTTAAATGATAGAAAAAATATAAATCATATTCAAGATAAAATGATGGATAGAGGAGCCAAAATAAAATGACTAATTCACTTCAAAGGTTTTTGGATAACGTGCAAAATTTAGTTCCCGCTAAGACATCTCAAAAAAATGATGATACTACAAATGAATTTAAGGGAAAGAAAATTTCCTTCTCTTACAAAGAACCTTGGAAGACAAGTCAAAAATGTTTGAGCAAAGAAGGGGTGAAGCTATAAAAAGAATCAAAATACCTAGAAAATAATATCATAGAATCAAAAGAGGTGTTAGATACATTAGAACCATAAAAGGTCAAGGAAGCTATTGTGTGGATGGATCATAAAGAAAACTCATATTTACAAGAAAGTGAAAGAAAACCATTCATAAAATGATCCTCCATACAAATGGAAAGTAAGGATTTTGATTTAGAAAAAATATTTCATTGAATTTAAACATTTTTTTTAATCTTAAATAAGTCAAGGAGGAACATATGATATGTATGAAATGCAAAATTGAAAAACATAATGGTATCCATGAAACACCTATTCTAATCATTGAAAAGAAGGTTGCAATGTTACTGTGAGAATGGTCTATAAAATAGCCATGTTGATGAGCAAGAATAAATATTAGAGTTTCTAGAAATGGAAAGGAGGCAACCCTTGGAAGAATTCACCAAGAAGATGGAACGTATGAATTTTTAGTTTGAAAGGAATCTTGAAATTCAAGAAACTTATAAAGTTAAGTATCAAGATGACCTTATTGGAAGGCATAAACATGCACATAATAAGAATGTCTTAGCAGATAATAATATTGGATGCGAGGTTATACAAATGTTTTTAAATCAACTAATGAAGGTAAACACCTTGAATATTTTTAAAATAATAGTTTAAGGCATGAAAAATTCAGCACAAATTTATTGCAGCCACTCCATATAGTTCAAAATTATTGTTATGATGAAAAATATCAAAAGAAGGGAATGACTCACAACAAAGGCCACATAGATTATTTTTCTAAAATTCAAGGATATTTATACATAAGAGTATGGGATCTGGGTAGTAAGATAAGACACATGAAGGCTAAATTTTTTAATGTGTGTAATATTATAGTTTCAACTAGAATCACCATCCCATGCAACTAGATAAGTAGATAACTTAATATATCTATAGGTAAGAAAAAGGTATACAATGAATTCTATGTTGTGAGAACTAACATGATTATGAATGGAGGATGGCTACATTCCATTGGTAAGATTATACATGATCATAAATCTAAGGAGCTTAAGTTGAACACTAAAGGAAATGATGTCATAGCTAAGAGTACTTCTCATAAAGGACACATTTGGGAAGCAAGTTGCTTAATGAAGGAGAGCATACAAATCATTTTGTATTTTGGTAAGAAAAATAATATTTATTTAAATATACAAATACCTCCAAATCAACATAATACAATGTTCAATAATATGTTCCTAGGATATATACTAGATGGAGGATTACAACATGCTATAGAGTTGGAAACTAATTTGTATCAGGAATCTATATGGGAGAATGATGTCACATACTTGGGCCATGTCATTAGTGCTAAGACATACATGAGGATGCAACACAAGAAGCATTGGATGAGATTGAAAAAGTAAACTACTTGTGTCATGTACTTATCATTTCAAATTTATCACAAATAATTACTATAGAATGTGATGCTTTAGGAAAGAGATATGTTGGAAATATTTGTCTTATTGAGAAAGTAATTGACAACATAATAAAATTTCAAGAAGATGATTAGTATAAAATGAGATTAGAGATGCATAATATTTTTGTAATTATTTCCAAAAGTATCAAATAATTCATAATGAGAAAGAATAGTGATGTTTCCATGATTCTAAATTGTAAGATGATGGTTATCTTCATTTCTAGCTATTAAAACTCACTACTTGCAGTTATACAAGTATTTTCAAGGTTGCTGATTTTGAGGGGTTACAAAAATATGCAGAAGTTTGTGGATAGATTTTCAGTCCTTACATGGATTCCCACCAATTTTACATTTATCACATTGATGAATATTGGACATGTTTGTCATTTTTGTAGCTGTTACATCATTTGTATATTGATGATTTTGATGATTTTAGTTATGAAAAACTATAGATTGGTGCATTTTGAGGATGTCTACTTGCATGATGATGTTAGTGGAAACTCTATGCTATTAGTGATAATTACTCCAACCATCATAACACTGACTTGGAGGAGATTTAGGGAGGTATATGACTATTATGATATGTTTTTATCTTACATGAAATTTGATTGGTGCCATGCTTTAGATAGACAATTCCAAAATAAGATTATGAGACCCATTAGAGTTCAAAACTATAACCATAAAAAAAGTGTTTGAAATCCTTCATCACATAAAGAGAATAAATGGGTAAAAGAAAGCATAGGGGTGAAAACTCAATCCTTAATATTTATAAAATATATGGAAGGAAATCTCATGTTTAGGATAGAAGTTTTGATTTTGGATGTTGATAAGCCAAATAAATATCATTTTGATATTCCAAATTTCTTGAATATTCATGGTAGGATGTTTCTAGAATTAAGATACATATAGGTCTTCCATATTTGGATATGTGGAGGAGAATTAAAAAATAAAGAAACACTACAAAATGGGCTCACCATTAATTGCATCATGATGACATAATGAATTTTTAGAAATAAGAGTAGACATAAGGTATGCAATGATTCCTATATCATAGGTCTACATATGATTTCTTTAAATTATGATATTTGGTCTAATTTGGATCATCTTTGAATGGTGTTTGATTTTAAATTTTCAAGATGGCATTTGGATAAAGAGAACCAATAATAATTAACAAGTTGTGTTGTATATAACTTTCTATTGAGGAAGTTTTGATATCTACAAGGTGTTTTCAAATGGAAGTTCACATGAATACTAGAGTATCACATCATAAGTATAGTGGTGTAAATCTAAACTTGGATACTTGCACAAAGAATTGTCAACAATATATGAAGGTATTAAGTGGAGAAGGGATACTTTCATTAAGGGATAGAGGAAACATACTCAAGGTAGCTATGGAACATATGGTCATCATTGATGTTATCACCATTTTCAGCCACCTTGTTACTTTATTTGCACTCATGCAAGTGGATTTCAAGTGTTTTCAATCATGGGTAATAAATCAAGGTTATGTTGTACTTGTTGGCCTAATTTACTTCACCTATCAGGTATAATATCTATACTCTATGGGTACATGGGATTTTACAAACATATTAGATAAGGAATCATTAATTTTCACATCAAAGAGAAGCATATGAAAGGTACATGATTCATATTACATGGAAATTATAGTTTTATTTATGATAATGGAATGGAAAAACTTGTGTAATTATGTTTACATAGTGTTACTTGGTAAGAGATACATTGACATGGTGATTCTTGAGCATCTTAGTTTGAAATTGCTTGAGGACGAGCATTTTTGGGAAGGGTGGATTGTCATGTCCCATTTTAAATTAATTTATTATTATGGACAAAATGCTCATTCTAATATTATATTTGGGTTTAGAGAAGGAGAAAGGAAAATAATTTTATTTAATATTGATTATTTGGACCTGAAATATTCATTATTTCTTAATTTTGATAATAAGGGCCAAGTAATCAATAAAATATTATTATTGAATGCTTTATTAGCCAAAGTGGGGTGTGGTATTTTAAGGACAAGGATAATGATGTGGGTTTTAAAACAAATTAATAAATTAGTTTTTCATTCTTATCTTTCATAAAAGTTGACAGATTTGGGAAAATTTGGGAATAATATAAAAGCAAGAAAAGTAGAATTAAAGCAAATTATGGAAAGTGGAGAAAGTGATGACTAATGCCTTTTTATAATTATCTTTTTATCTTTATAAAGTAAGGAAATGGATTTTTGTGCCCCCTTTGGGCCCTCTTGGTTATTTATATTCCATAATTTTATTTTGAAGGATATTTTTACAAACTAATGATTTTCTCTTATGGAACAATGTGCATGCAGTGTTCTTCAAATCATCCTAGAACGAAAACTCTTGGATGAAGGTGGTCTTTGGACAAAAACCTAGGGATCCAAAGGATTATAGGATGAAACCCCTATGATATATAGATATAATTCTAAATAGGAGTTTTTATAGAGATTAAAGAAGTGTAGATTTTATTTAGTGTTCAGTATTTATGCAGATTATTGGTGTGAGTGGATTTGAAGGTGTTTGTTTCATAATTTGTAGGTGTGTGGAACTGTAAAGTATTTTACCTAAAATTTGTATTTCATTTCAAAACTATTATGAGGAGTCTAGTTTAGTAATTTTTAATATGTTTGGACTTATTTTAATACAATAAAAGGTTTCATATGATTTGGATTTGAGTTATTATGGTATTTCTCAAGTTCAACATGCAAATTAAGATGAAACACTAAGGAAATTTGTAGTGTTGAGACCAATGAACTGCAAGCTCAAGAAAGGGCAGAGAAAAAGGAAAAAAAGAGAGATTCCCTAATTATTGGACTAATTAGGGCATGTTATGTATGAAATAACAAATGGTGACTCTATTGTAAAATATTCTTGAGTATTTTGAAATGATAGAAACATGTCTACAAACCCAAAATCTCTAGTTGAGACTATGCATGGAAGGTGAATAGATTCAAGGGAGAAGAATATGAGAGTGACTAAAAAATAATTCAGACATTCTCATTGATTGGATGTGTGCATGTGAGTTAATTTACCACTTCTTGAAACTTACAAAGACTAGCTTCTACATATCTGATAATCAAATTAGTGAATACTACCTTGATAATGATTTCCTATACATTGCTCTGATACCAGATAGGTATCCATAGGGTTGATGGCGTTGCCTCTAATATCACTCTAGGCCTTGTTCCATTACTAACTAGGATGGAAATCCCATGGTGGAGTTGCTTGAATCACCAAGAATCAAGTTTTTATTTAAATTACTTAATTTATTTTCTTTTTTTCTCTTGATTTATCTTTTCTCTTTATTATTTAGCATTTTGATTCTAGGTTGGGGACCATTGTAGTAAGTGAAAGGTATGATTATATATTTTTCACTCTTGATCTTCATCTTAGCAGGTTCGTCTGGGAAAACCTAAAAACCATTAAGATGTAAATTTTGTGCTTAGATTGGAGAGAATGTCTTCATTGGCTAGATAGTTTTACCCAACTCAACCCAACTCAAAAAAATTCAAAACACATATGATAGTTAAACCTTCAAAACTAATTTGGAAACAAAATTTAAAGCCATAAAATACTTATAACATTTATACACTAGAAGCATCACCCAAGCTACCTATGTACATGACTTTGGTTCTTCATTCTTTTAACTAACAAGGGAATTTACATGGTAAAACATGTGGGCTATATAAAAATAAGCAAACAAAAACGCTGGACTGACAATGAAAAGTGAGAAAAGTGGGAAAATTAAACCTAAACTAACAACAATGTAAGAAATAAAACAAAACAAATCAAGAAAGGGAAAGATAATGTATTTAATAGAAGTTTTCAAGATAATTCAAGCCTAGAAGTAGTGTTTGAGGAACTACCTATTGACAAGTAATGGGATGTCCTCACCTGTTAGATGCTTTAGGTAGAATGCATTATCACTTAAGATTTTAAATATTTGGTAGGGACCTAATGACATGACATCAAATTTTCTTTGATGTCCCTTTTTATCATGAGCTTATCCCAAAGAAGGAATAGGTCAAAGATTCTGAAGGCTTTCACCTTAGTTCACTTGTCAAAACAACATTTGATGACTTCTTAGTGTTTTCTGAAATGCAATAGGGATGCATCATGTTTTTCCTAAACTTGTATCAGGTTAAGAAGGTGAACTTATATCTTATTTTTAGTTTCCAAGTGATCTCTCATGAACTATAACACAAGGATTCTTAGGTTAATTGAAAAAATTGGGTCTTGGATATAAGAAAGATAGTAGGGAGATGTTCCTAATGCTAACCTTATCCTAGTCCTATCAGACCACAAAATAAATTTTATAACATTGTGCCAACCCATAGGGTTCTTTGCCAAGACATTATTAATTACATCAAGTAAATTCTTATTAGTTGATTCTGCTACCCCATTACCCTATGGATAATAATTGGAAGAGAATTTTAGTTTTACTTAGTTTTCTAGGCCCATTCAATAAATTGAAGAGATGAGAAGCCATGACCATTGTCACATACTATAGTAATAGACATCCCAAACCTAGTGATGATGTTCTACTCCAGAAATTTAATTACCATGTCAATTATATAGTTTTACATGTTTTAGCTTTCATCCAATGACTATAGTAATAAATTTCCATAAGGAAAAACTTGTGTCTTGCTGATGAGTTAGCATTGATGGCACTAAAAAGTACAACCCCCACTTTACAAATGGCAGACCTCAATAATTAGTTGAAATGACATAACAAGAGTATGATCTCTATGCATGGTAACTTGGAAGGTATGATAGCTCTAGACATGAGCATGAGTGTCTTTAAAAACATGCATCTAGTAATACCTTACCTTGAGTATTTGATGAGATGTAACACTCCTTGATTTGTGACCTGTTCCATAATTTTCATGAAAATAATCAAGTACTACAACTACTTATTTATTTAGGCATCTTAAATATATGCCTTCATGGTTTATTATGTATAAAAATCCTAATTTTATCATTAAGTTATTACTTTTGAGGTGTAAGGATCTTTTCTATGTTGAATTCAAGTGACCCAATCATTCATTATTAATAAAATAGTAGACCACATCTTAGTACCAGTCATCATTAGTGATATATTAGACTATGTATTGCTAGTAAAATATATGTGGGTACACTTTAGCCATGTATTTATTGATCCCTTGACCTCTTGATATCTTCATCATTTGTAAATCTAGGTCAAACTCCTAAAGAATAGTCATCCATTTCCCCCTTCATTCGCCTAGTTCATTTTGCATCAACAAAGATTTTACCATTGGGTCAGGCACAATTATAAACACATTGATGAGAAGAATATAGTACATGAATTTATTGACTATTGTTATTAGGGAAAAATATTATTTGTCTATCACTTAATACCTTAATTCAACATTACAAAGTGGATAACTCATGAAGGAGACATGTCTCTCATCTCCAGATTATTTCCTCTATGTTAAAACAATAACACTAGAATGTTTTGAGGTGAAGTATATGTAGAAGGGATATGTTTAATTAGGATTAATTAGCACCAATTTGTTGGTAATTGATTTATTGATTTGTACAAATGTCTCTTATGATTCACCTATCCATTCAATCTTGGTGTCCTTATTTAACATGTTATTTAGTGGTCAAACTATCTCTGCAAAGCCTGATATAAACTTCCTGACGAAGTTGATCTTCCTAAAGAATGAATTCAAATCTTTTCTATTGTTGAACATATAAATTTTAAGTATTTCCTCCATAATTTTAGGATCTATAGATATTCCCCTTTTTGAGATGATGTGGCCAATCAACTTACCCTCTGTTACCCTAATATGTATTTTTTTGGGTTCAAAGAAATTCTATGGTATCTATATCTCTGTAGGACTGACCTCAAGTCTTTCACATGGTATTTTCTATCCTTGGAGAATATAGTTAAGTCATCTATGTATATTACTATTAACTTCCCAATAATATCCTAAAATATACATGGTCCATTAGAAGGTGGAACCTACATTCATCATCTAAAAAACATCCTCTTATACATGAATGCACCACATTTAGTTGTAAATATTATCTTAATATGGTCCTCATAATTGAAAACTACCTAGTTTTACCTAATTGTACCTATATAAGAATGACATCATTTGGGAACCGTTCACTATCTATAGAACTGCATCTAGTGAAGGCAACGGGTAGTTATCTTTCTTTGAGGCCTTGTTCAAGTTGTAGAAGTCAACACATAGCCTTATATCTCCAATATTATTAATAACTAGACCTATATTGGCCACCCATGTGGAATTCCTTACAAGGAAGATTATCCTCACCTGAAGTAAATTTTGCACCTATTTGAATATTAGTGGTTCTAGCAATAAGTTGACTAATCTTTGGCTTTGACAAAATGTCTTGACTCCCATATTAAGATGGATGGTATGTATGAGAATAAATATGTTGAAATTTTTTAAATACTCATAAAACAATGCTATAATGTCTTTGAATTCCTTTAAATATTGAACAAAGTCTCATTTTTCCTCTTCAGTGCTGGTCATGCCTAGAAGCACATTTTTTAACTTGTTGGTATTGTCAAGGTTATAATACTAGTGAAACATACCTTTGGTAGGAGTTTATTTATATTTATCACCCTAGTAATCCATGTCAAATAATCATTCTAATGAGACCATGCCCTTGGGTATATTATTTGTTTTCAGATTAATGACCCCATCCTCATCTGGTTCAAACTCTTCTCTACATCTTCATCTATGATCTGAGCCTCAAATACACTTGTGTTGGTGTTGAAGTCAATTGTAAGTTGGTCATGATTGAACACATAGAATTTATTAACATTTTCAAGAACATATGGAGTAGATACTAACTCCATGAACAACCTTCTCAAATTAAACTCATCTATAGGCTCTAGAGTACTCGTAGCTATAGCCAATGCATCTGCCATGTAATTTATCCTATGAGTTAGAGTCCAAATATTGAATGCATAAAAGTATTATATTAAATTACACACTTGGATATGATACCTAGACAAATGTTTGTCATTACAAGCATACTAGCTTCTAACTTACTTAATCACCAATTTTGAGTCACCCAGTACTTTTAGGTTATTTACTTTCTTCTTTAGTGCAAACAAGAGACCATGAAATAGTGCTTCATACTTAGCTACATTGTTTAATAACTAGACCTATATTGGCCACCCATGTGGAATGCCTTACAAGGGAGATTATCCTCACCTGAAGTAAAATTTGCACCTCTTTGAATATTAGTGGTTCTAGTAATAAGTTGACTAATCTTTGGCTTTGACAAAATGTCTTGAATCCCATCTTAAGATGGATGGTATGTATGAGAATAAATATGTTTAAAAATTTTAAATACTCATAAATCAATGCTATAATGTCTTTGACTTCCTTTAAATCTTGAACAAAGTCTCATTTTTACTCTTCAGTGCTGGTCATGCCTAGAAGCACATTTTTTAACTTGTTGGTATTGTTGAGGTTATAATACTAGTGAAACATACCTTTGGTAGGAGTTTATTTCTATTTATCACCCTAGTAATCCATGTCAAATAATCATTCTAATGAGACCATGCCCTTGGGTATATTATTTATTTTCAGATTAATGACCCCATCCTCATCTGGTTCAAACTCTTCTCTATCATCTTCATCTATGATTTGAGCCTCAAATACACTTGTGTTGGTGATGAAGTCAATTATAAGTTGGTCATGATTGAACACATAGAATTTCTTGACATTTTCAAGAACATAAGGATTAGATACTAACTCCATGAACAACCTTCTCAAATTAAACTCATCTATAGGCTCTAGAGTACTCGTAGCTATAGCCAATGCATCTGCCATGTAATTTATCCTATGAGTTAGAGTCCAAATATTGAATGCATCAAAGTATTATATTAAATTACACACTTGGATATGATACCTAGACAAATGTTTGTCATTACAAGCATACTAGCTTCTAACTTACTTAACCACCAATTTTGAGTCACCCAGTACTTTTAGGTTATTTACTTTCTTCTTTAGTGCAAACAAGAGACCATGAAATAGTGCTTCATACTTAGCTACATTGTTTAATAACTAGACCTATATTGGCCACCCATGTGGAATGCCTTACAAGGGAGATTATCCTCACCTGAAGTAAAATTTGCACCTCTTTGAATATTAGTGGTTCTAGCAATAAGTTGACTAATCTTTGGCTTTGACAAAATGTCTTGACTCCCATCTTAAGATGGATGGTATGTATGAGAATAAATATGTTTAAAAAATTTAAATACTCATAAATCAATGCTATAATGTCTTTGACTTCCTTTAAATCTTGAACAAAGTCTTATTTTTACTCTTTAGTGCTGGTCATGCCTAGAAGCACATTTTTTAACTTGTTGGTATTGTTGAGGTTATAATACTAGTGAAACATACCTTTGGTAGGAGTTTATTTCTATTTATCACCATAGTAATCCATGTCAAATAATAATTCTAATGAGATCATGACCTTGGGTATATTATTTGTTTTCAGATTAATGACCCCATCCTCATCTGGTTCAAACTCTTCTCTATCATCTTCATCTATGATCTGAGCCTCAAATACACTTGTGTTGGTGATGAAGTCAATTATAAGTTGGTCATGATTGAACACATAGAATTTCTTGACATTTTCAAGAACATAAGGAGTAGATACTAACTCCATGAATAACCTTCTCAAATTAAACTCATCTATAGGCTCTAGAGTACTCGCAGCTATAGCCAATGCATCTGCCATGTAATTTATCCTATGAGTCAGAGTCCAAATATTAAATGGATCAAAGTATTATATTAAATTACACACTTGGATATGATACCTAGACAAATGTTTGTCATTACAAGCATACTAGCTTCTAACTTGCTTAACCACCAATTTTTAGTCACCTAATACTTTTAGGTTATTTACTTTCTTATTTAGTGCAAACAAGAGACCATGAAATAGTGCTTCATACTTAGCTACGTTGTTTACATAACCAAATTGAAGGATAAATGTAACCAAATAGGATGTCCCTCAAGGATTGATAAGCTCAACACTAGAACCACACCTACTCTTAGATTGAGAATCATTAAATTCTAGTATTTATAGGTGATTATTAGCTATATGTTTTAGATTTTGAAGTGTTGTTGTTGTAGAAACATGGATTTATTCTTTGATTTTCTCAATGCATAGTAGGAACACATCTTACTTCTCAATTGAAAATGATGTTCTAACTAAGTCCTCAATGGCAAAAGTGAGTATAGGGATGTCCAAAATTATTATTTTCTCATCACGGGAGCTTACAAACTCCTTAAATTTTTGAGGACAACTCTCATTAAGATTTTTGACTTAGACATTCCCAATGTTGGTAATAATTATTGACATCTATGTTTTTCATTGAGATCAGCTGGATTTAACTTTTCATATACTATGGCAGCACTAGAAAATGAAGTTATTTCTGGTGCACAGAAGAAATCATCATCATCTATTTGATCTATTTCTTTTATCTCTATTCTCTTTCAAAAACAAAATGTTGATAAATAAGTTATTTTAGGCCTCTTCTTGTTTTTCAAGTGCATACAACCCAATATTTAACTCTTCAAATAAGATTCCATTCATTTTATTATACTCCATTATCATGTGAGTCATCTTGGGCTCATGTTCAGTCCTGATTTGGTTAGGTATGCCTCTCCATGGGAGCCACATATGGGAGAAGTTAGTTTACATGTAACCATTTAGTGTTCTAAACCAATCATTTTTCAAGATCATAACATAGGAATTAGGTATATCCACTACTTGAGTACCAATAAATTGTTGTACCCTTAGATTGAAGACCAATTGTATATGAATGTGGTTTAGCTCTCCAACTACCCTAACCTTTGATTTATCCAATTAAAAAGCTTTATTGTTTGATTTTGTAGGTGTTAAACCTAATTTTTAGAAGATGGCATAGGGAATCATGTTTCTAAAAACACTTGAATCCACCAAAAAATTGTGCAAGTTTTTGCCAAAAATATGTATTGTTAAGAGAAAACGTAGGGATTTAGTTTTGTCTTTATAAATTACTATGTGAGAATCAAATTATTTATTTATTTATTTTATTTTAATATCAGTTATTTATTTTAGTAACAAATCCTTTTAGTTTAAAATTTGAAGCAAGTCAAACATCATGATGTTGGCCTTAGTTCATTTTAGGACATCAATAATGTCGTATCTATGTTTACTTGGCTCTAATGGTTTATCACTCTATGGATGTGTGGAATTATTCTTGGGTTGATATGACATGGTAGGTCTTGTAAGGTGAAATGGGTTATTACTCAAGTTCCCATCAAGCATAACTTGAGCATTATTTGGAGTATAAGAAGTTAACAGAGTTTGAAACTTGTTCCTAAACTAATATTTGTTTCCCCTTTGAAATTGTTTACAATCTTGACCTCATCTAATTTGTCCTCTACCTCATTATCACTTTAAAATGAAAACTTGTAAGTCTCTAGGACTAGGGTTGTTCCATGGTTACCTCTACCTTATTTTGAGTAATTATTAGGTGTGGGAACTAATTCTAGATTATCCATCTCCTTCTAGAAAACTTTTAAGGTACAAAAACATTCTGCACAATCAATCTCATTATGGTCAGTCATATTGTGTATCTTGCACCAAGTGGGTAGTGCTAAATCAATAAAGTTCATTGCATTGGAATCACTATTATTATTATTATTATTATTATTATTATTATTATTATTATTATTATTATTCTAGTTATTTTTGTCTAATGGGTTAGGTACACCTCCATTGTTTGGTCTCATGTTTCATTATCTTTTGGTCCTTTGGAAGTTAAAGTTTTTACTTGATGGTGGATTATTTGCATTTTGGTTGGTGTTTTGTAGCATTTGTCTATGAAAATTCACCATGTCATTTGTCAACATTTGAACCATATACTATAAATTAGCTACTTATGGGTTCACATTAGCATTCTATGGGTTTCCTGCTTGTGGTTGTGGACTAGCCATAGGTGCATTAGTGTTTAAAAATACAAGGATGGTAGGGTGTGCTTGATTATGAGCATGTTAATAGGCACCTAAGTGTTTATAAATAATAATACAACCTATTTATTGTTAGTAAAAGTAGCATATCCACTAGTGTTAGGCATGGAAATAATGTTTTTATATGTTACAAGAATCATTTTTCGATTATTTGGTTGAGGCAAAACATGATTGGGACACATATAAGGCAACCCGATAGGCATGTAGTTCATGGGTGTTGGATAATGACTAGGTTTAGGATTCCATAAAAGGTATATAAAATTGGATTCATCAGTGGTGTACCATGTTGAAGAGCATTATTAATCATTGGGATTTGATTATAAGCACTAGTTGACCTAGTGAAGGCAAAAGACCCATTATGTAACCTTATGGAACCATTTGTTGCTCAATGTTTACAACCTTATTGTATAAGAGGGTTTTTGAAGTTATTCTAAGGAACATGGATGTAATTGAGTCTAAATCCTTTAGGTATGTTTGTATGGTATCCACTTTTATTTGAGTGTATGGGTATTTCAATATCTGATAAATCTTGTGAAATCATGCATTGGAAATAATCATAGGCTCATTAGGCTCCTTATGGGCAGCCACAAAGTGATGATATAGGATAACTAGATCGACAAGCAACCTAAAATGATTGACAAAGACTATTTATAAATCAACCCAATGGGTAATAAATCCATTTGACAAGCTAATATACTAGGTGTAAGTAACCTCTCCCAATGAGTATGGAAAGAGGCAACGAGCCACATCTTCATGTTGAACTCGTGTTTAGATCAAGGCATACTCAAATGCTTAAGTGTGTTATTTTGATGATTGAATCTTGTTAGGTGTATATATTAGACATAATTTATCTATATTCTTAGGTAGATCATGGATAGGCCCTAAGACATTCATAGGGCATCCACCTCCACCAAGCCAAGTGAGATTAACTAGCATTGGCGAGTTTTGAAGGGAAACAAAGGGGTTGATAAATGGAGTTACAATAGTATGTGAGCTATTAGCTAAGTGTATTTATCATGTCTTAAATTTCCCTTTGTTTACCCTAGGTTTTTGATATTCTCTAAGTTTAAGGAACTCAAAATTAGATCCTACAGATTTTGACCTAGTGGGTATTCCTCATATTTCCAACTCAACTTATGGAATATGAGTGTGGGAAATACTCGTGAGTGTTCAAGTTTAAAAATTTTCACTAAATTTTTAATTTTAAGCTTTTTTTTATGTGGCACCCCTATTTTTAAGTGTTAGTTTAGTTGACTTGCATTTTGAGACACTTTAATGCTCTAGGCTCATTTTAGGACTCACCTCTCTTGAAAGGAGTTTTTGAATAATCTCCCCAAGGTTTCTATCTACCTAGTTTAGGGGCATTGATCTTCACTCAGTGGATCATTTTGACCATTTCATTCAACCTATCCTAAACATCAAATGTGCATTTCAATGGGTTTTGGGTACTTGAACAGTGTATAACAAGATGAATTTGTTATTTTGTTTTGAATGAGTTTTGATATCATGTTAGAAATGATAGGGTTTGCATTCTTTCATTTAGAATACCATTTGGTTGTAGGACACAAAATTGGTAAACAAACAAACATTCATTTGGTACTACTTAGTTATAAAAAATAACATTATTTAGGGTTTTGTTCAATGATTACAACTAATTTTAAGTTCATTTCATTGATTTCAGCATTTGATAGTGCAATAATACTCAAATAAGAAAATAACAAAAATATAAATATTCATTCACGTGTAGATTGTTATCAAATTTGAAATCAAAATTCATGGTTTTGCATAATTTATGGGGTTTTAGCTGATTTTAGTTTCATTCATTCCATTAATTAAATATTTGACATTGCATCATTATAATGGAGTAATAGAAAGAAATAGTACATATATTCATTTAAAATTTCATCACTTTCGAACCCTAAGCTAACCACTGATTAACAAACAAAAAAAGAAGGGAAAAGATGAATAAAAACCCTAAAATAATAGAGGCAAATTCAAGATCATGATAATAGTATCTCCAAAAACTAGTCTTTACTCCATCAACAATTGCACAATCAAATGAAGAGCTAGTGCAAGCTTATAGGAGGAGCAGATGAATAAAATACAAACACACACAATGTTTACACATGCATAATGAAGCAAATATAATCCTAATCTTTGCATTAATCATCAATACATCATTTGGTAATCATAGTTAAATTATATTACATTCAATCTCCTAAATGTTTTCCAACAAAATAGTAGGGGAGGAGTTAAGGGAGATAAAATAAAAAAATAATGAATGAAATAAAAGTGTGATTGGCCAAATCTCATGTAAGAGGAGAAAAAGCCAATCCCTAAAGTGTAAAAATGAGATAATATATAGAAATTGGGGTCTTCCCATGGATGGTTTTCCCTCCAAAAAGTTTATCTACAATAAACAAATCAAAAAATGGATATTAGATGCTCGATATATCATCAAAAAAGCAAAATTTATACAAAATGGGCCTATCAAGACCTATTTTAGATTTTGACTGCAACTGTTCTTTTGTTTTGGAGTTACTATTTATAGTTTAATTTTTTTTATCTTTTATACTACTCATCAAGATTTAAAATCTTGAATAACACTATAATGACCCTTTACATGCTTTATATACTTATTCAAAGTTTTTCTTGGTTGATTTGTATAGTGATTTAAATGGCAGAAAACCAATTTTGAAAATCCCAAATACCTTGGATCTAATCAGGAGTTGGCTTGGAATTATACATTGTAAGATTTTCATTATCAATAGGCCCTTTATCATCAGGGGTTTGGGGTGTTAATTACCTAAATATAATGTGGTTGGGGTTTGAAAGCTTAAAATCTTGATAGATAGCTTGGTTGGGGATTTGGGTAGGTAAAACCCTAAAGGTAATGCCTGTGGTGTTCCACAAGGGCAATTCCCCAAAATGCAAAGGAGTGGGGCTTGAGAGTCTTTCAGCTAGTTGGGGATTTTCAACTATCTAGTAAAGGAAGTGGATGGGGGGGTGTGTCCCCTAACCTAGTCAGGGGTTCCACCCCCAATTAGAACTATAGTTCCCCACCACTATGCAAAAGCCCAATAAAAATGAACAAAGGCCCCTACCAAACCTAATTGGGATATTGAGCCTAGATAACAATAATGACCACCTAGTGACCTAAGACAAGACCTATTCATTATTTAAATCTTGAATAACACTAGAAACCCCTTGTTGATGCTAAACAAGACCAATGCAAACAAAAAAGTCTGATTAACACTGAGCCATAGATAAGAAAGTTGCCTAGACCTATTCAGGATTTCAAAGCCCAATTATGTCTAGGACCTTGATAATTTCAAAAGTGATGTAAAATTTCTAAGGAAAATCCAATTTCAATAATCCTAGGACAAAAATGATATGATAGACTAAATCAAAAAGTTTTATGAGTTTTCATCTAGCTAAACAATATATTACAAGTCTAAAACAGAGGCCCAGGGGTCAATTTTGAGAGTTGGGAAAGAAAAAACTTGTTAGAATAGACCTAACTAATGAGATGGTACTATTTCTAAAGGCCAAAATATAGTGGAAACCAAAATGACCTATTAGAGCAAACTATGAGGCCCAAGGAAACTAGAGAAAACATGTTTGAGAGTCCCTATGAGTGGTATAAGTACCCTTAGAGTGCATTTCCACTCAACAAGAAAAACATGAAACTTATATGCATGAGTGAGATAAAGAGTATGAGATAGGTATCAAGGGTTTAATAGGCATGAAAGTCAAAGTGACCCCCTAAATCCACTGTAGGGAGCTAAGAGAGCTAGTAGGCAAGAATAGACCCTAAAACTCTACTTGGGGGCCAACTTTTATATATGAAACATTAACATTTAGACTTGGTCATCATAATGGGATAGGTTTAAATATCTTAAATGGCATGTAAATAGATAATACCCCCTATATTAGGTTTAGAGAGCTCAGATATCTGAGAGATATAGGTTTCAAATTCAAATTGGGAGGTCATAAATCCATTTTTATGCCAAGTGTAAAATACAAAGTGTCTTAAATAGATGTGGTATTTATAATGGTGATGGTTTTGAGTCTTGATTTAGCATGCAAACCAAGATGAATCACTAAGGAAAATTGTAGTACTGAGACCAATGAACTGTGAACACAAGTGGGAGTAGAGTAAAAGGCAAAAAAAGAGAGGTTCATTGATTTTTAGAAGAATTAGGGCATGTTGTGAAAGAAACAACAAAATGAGAAACCACAAATTCTTTAGGAAGCACATCAAGGAGTCACAAGAGGTCATTTCAAAATAGAATCTACTATGAGGAATATACTTTAGAGTGGTCTTTGGTGGCCAAATTTATATCAAGATGCACACAGTGTGGCCAAACATTGTGATGTTTGCCAAAGAATGGGAAAACCCAATCAATAAGATGATATGCCATTGGTCCCAATGATATAAGAAAAACCATTTTAATAATGGGGAATTGAATCTATAGGATATATAACTCCCCTAATAAAATTTAGTCATTCATAGTATATCATTACTACAATTTACTATTTTATGAAGTGGGTGGAAGTTGTTATGACATCAAGCTGTGGTGTGAAGGATGCCAACAAATTCTTGTATGATAATATCATAACAAGGTTTGGATATCCAATAATGTTTTTTAGTGATATAGGTATGGAATTCCTTAATATCATGATCAAAACACTCATTGAAAAGTTTATGATATCACACCACAAGAGCATGACTTATCATCCACAAGCAGATGGGCCAACTAAAGTTTTGAATAAAGTATTGGGTAAAATGCTAATGAAAATATGCAATGTTAAAAGGGACAATTGGGAGGATCACATTCTTATGATTATTTGGTCATACATGATAAATTACAAATGTTTCATAGGATTCACTCCCTTTTATCTTGTTTACGGTATTCAAGTAGTTATGCTTGTATAGTACATTTTTCATAGTCTGCATTATAATGATTATAAAGTTGGGCGATCAAGACTCTATTAAACAAAGATTTATGGATTTGGTCAAAATTAAGGAAAATAGACAAAGGCAAAATGGATGTAGGAGAGAAATAAGCTAAGTTAAAAAGCATGGCATGATCACAACTTGTGATCTAAGGAATTCTATCATGAGAAAGTAGTATTACTCTATGATAGTAGATTCAAAGTATTTCTAGGAGAGCTATGTATTAGAAGGATAGGACCCTATATTATTTAATTTGTTTCAAGATAAGTTACAATTGTTTTAAAATATTTATAGGGAACCATTTTACCAAGGTCTATCAATGGTTGTACGCTTAAGCCTTATCACTAGTAATCTCTATCATGCATCTCTATAAATGATAGAGGGTGATAAGTAACACCATGTAGTTAGGAATTTAATTTAATTTTGTTTTGTTTTCTATTTTTAGGGTTAGTGTGATTTTATAGTATGATCCTTGAATTGCAACACACCATAATGAGGTTTGGAATAGTCAACATCACAAACTAAGATTAATATGTAGAGTCATCTTAAAAGGAAGACAACTAGCATATATAACATAGTGGTTGACAATTAAGTCTAGGAATGGGGTGATAACAAGATAGACATGGAAAAAGGATGGTGAATGGTCATTAGGAACTATAAATGAAAATGTACTTGGGATATTTCATATTTCCTGAAGTAGCTTGCATGGTAAAATGATAATAAGGCCCATAAAATAAATTGGATAAATGAAAAGATGACATGACACATCACTTACCCACCAATGGATAGATAAAAAAACCTAGATGTATAAGAGTAATAATTTTTCAAATAATAGTCGATTGACATAAATATTGGAAATACAATCATGAATAACTAGATTAGAAAATTTAAACTTGATATCTTGATGGATTTGGGTGGTAAATGCTATATAATATAGAACACAAACAATAAACCTACATCACACACTCCTAAAACCAAGTGAACTTTGTGATTTGATTTTAAAACACCTTCTTGTGCACAAATTTCATACTAGAACTAGACCAAGAGAAAGAAGTATCTAATGTTGTCCACAAAAATAACCATGGATAAAGCATAAATATTGATCCCACTTACAAATACATATAAAGAAGAAGTGGGGATTAAATTAGGCCTAAGGCAAACCAAGTATCATGATCCAGACCCCTTTAATTTCATTGATGTATCTGAAGCTAGATTATTTTATTAGGACCCATAGGATGCAACACAAGTAGGGGCATTAGCACTTTAGCATCCATTTCAAGGTTTATATGTTGAAATATTGATCAAACTACCCATTGTTGGAAAACTATATGAGGTAATTCTCACCTTAATATATAGGCACAATGAAGACACAATTCACTTATCACAAGATGTGACCATATTAATCATCCCTAAGACTATGATAAGAGTAAGAGGAATTCAAACATGTAGTAAATATCTCCTACCATATAAATTCATATCTATACCAATCCATTCTCACATCAGGGAGAAATACACAAGGGAAAGTAGGGGAATCCACATCAATTCCATGAACGATGCTTCATTTCACATTCTCATTGAATGCATCACTAAAATATTTTACAAAATAATAAAGAAAATAAATTAGGCAATAAAAGGAGTGGTAAACATTACGTATCACATGATATGCCTTCATTAAAATTTAATTAGCTTGAGATTTTGGCCTTTGAGCTAAAAATTAACACAGAGAAGATCCTCATAGGCACTGGGCAAGTATTCTAGTACCAATTTTTTCTACTTATAATTTAATTCACACAAAGGAGATCATTTGAAGGCCCAATCAATAATGTTATATATTTTTGGCTTGCTACTATGTTCACCAACACTACATAGATAGAAACATGGCAATACTATGAGCAATTGGGGAGGTTCTATACATGGTGGCTATAAATATAAGACATGATTAATTCATACCCAAGGGTATCCCAAGATGTGATGTTATATATAAGGAAACATGTGTCAATGACCAAATTTCACAACATAGAAATTAAGGTGCACAAATTTCGAAAAACAACAACACCATTACCATTATTCATCTCCATGTTAGATGCATAGGTAGAATTGTTGAGGAAAAAATCCATCACATCTAGGTTAGTATAGCCTTTGTGTTTCATGCCTCCATGTGCACAAAAATTAGTGTAACCACATGCACAACCTCAAGCACAACCACAAATATAAAAAGAAGAATAACTATAGGCAACACTACAACTAATAAGAACTCTAGCATAGGTGGACAAGGGAAATATAAAACACTCATGTGACGAGCTTCACTAGTGATGCCAAAAAAGATGACACAACACATAAAGTTCTATCTTGACAATAAACTTGTTCCAAACATCATAGCTAAATCAAACTTGGTAGAGTCCAAAAGTCAAAGAGTAGGAATCTTTATAGTCCATGCTCATAGAAATCAACATCAAGGTTTATGAGTGAGATAAGGAGAAATAGTTCTTCTTTTGGAAATCAATCTGGACCTATCAGATGTAGAATCAAGTAAGGGAAGAACTATGTGTGGAAATCACCTTAAATCCTTCTATCATTATTGATATTGGAAGTGAATAAGTATCCAAACAATGGTTCTAAGCCTAATTGTTCTAAAAACATCTAGTTGTAGGATCCTCTATTATGTAGGAAGAAGAAATGCCATCACAATAAATCCCAACACCATATTTTTGTGCACACCATAAATGCATGCTACATCTCAACCCTCTTTAATGATCAAGGATAGATGGTGTCTTTTAGAAAACCAACCAAAAAGAGTGGTACATAGTAATCATAAGAAACACAACCACAATTGTAGGCCTAGGTTGTGAAAAGGTAAAATAAGATCCTCACTCTACCTCCAACTTCTAGAAGTAAGATGAATACATGGTGGTGTAGTGTATTAGAATCATATTCTTTAGAATATTATGAATCAGTCAGAATACTAGAATCATATACCTCTAAAAATGCACCTAAATAAACTAGATTACCACAATCGAAGCCACAACATGAAGCTACATAAGAACAACATGATCCATCAATAACATAAAATGAGGTTACGAGGAGAGAAAAGGAAGAGAAGAAGAAGAGGAAGTGAGAGGAAAAGTGAAAGACTATAGAATAAGAATAACAATGCAAATAATATGCTGTGGAAGAGTGCATAAATAAATTTGAAGAAGTAAAGGATAAAAAATAAAGAGCTAAAAAATTAGAGGATGAAAAAAAGAAAGATGAATAAGTAGAGGCTCGAAAGAAGATAGACAATGAAGAAAAGGAAAATAATAAATCACAAGAATAAGTAGAAAAGAAACATCATGAATCATATGATTCATAAAATAATAAAGAGAAAGCAACAATAATTGTGAGGGCTTAAGCAGATCAAAAGGCTAACCAAGAAGCTAAAGAGAAGGAAGCTGAAGCTAAAGCCAAGGTTGGAGTAAAAGATAAGGCTAAAACTAAAGCAAAATCTAAGGCTAAGGCTGAAGTATATGACAAATCTAAAGTTAAGGCTGAAGCTAAGGCTAAGATTGAATTTGAAGCTAAAGCAAAACACCAAGTAGAGGAAAAATCCAAGCAACAAGAAAAAATCACAATGCAACTAGCACTTACAACATAAGGTATGTAGGAGGAAGGTTATCAGCCTACACCACAAATAGAAAGACAATGGTTGTGGTATGTTCCCACATCATCCACCCAGTGTACCACATTTTCACTACCATTGGCATATTTCATGATAACCCCTAAAACAACTAAAACATCTTTGGACTTAACTAGTAATGCATAAGAAACATCTTTAGATGTTTCTTAGTTGCTACTAACCAAAAAAATCAAAGGTGAAACTACTTTCCAAGATTCAACTATTGGTATTTTGGCTTGTCAAGGCCAAATACCAACCCTTATAATTTGAAACTTTCTAGTATCCTATTAGAAGCCTCTACAAGCTGGTAAAATAGGTGTATTTTGGACTGAAAGAGCAATTTTGGTCTTTAAATGTTTAAATAGAAGTCAAAAAGTCATTAAATTATCCTAAAATGCCTTCATATATATTCAAATATATGACTTTAGCCTAAGTCCAAAGTTTCATGACTTTAAAAGGTCATTTAAGGAAATTAGAAATGTGAAATATCCAAAGAGAGCTAAACCAAGGACACATTTAGGTTTTAGTGGAACTTAAGAGGGAGAAAATGAAGCTATAACCAAACTAGCACTACCTACAACTAGCCTAATAATGCTCACCTACAACCAAGTAGGTGATTTTGGTAATTGGAGACCTTATAGAGAGTGTTAATCACTTTAAGAGGAGTGTGAGTCATAAAGACATCATTGTGACATGGTCATGGCTCATAATCACCTGATGACTAAACAAGCATCATCAACTATAGCCTTGATCCATACAAAGCCTTGTAGGCCTATAAACATAGTCAAGCAAGGGCTTGGGGGTTTATCCTCAAGTGATAATGACACATTGAGATAAGTGTTTCAAGGAAGAAATGATGATTTACATCATCATGAATCATCAAAGAGGTTGTAGTTATATCTTAGTGCAGTCAAAGTGACAATCATACACAAAAAAAGCATACTTATAGCTAAAGGAGAACATAGGCCTCTCCTTGAAATAACATGGAATTAAAAGCAAAGAGGCATCTTTTAAGGAATTAATGATTTAAGGGGTGATGAAATGAGACCAAAGATATGTGCATTCACCAAGGACAAGATGGTAGGGTTTCCAAGCACTCATCCTATAGTCTTTTACCTTTTGAAATAGTCATCTACAACCTTTCAAAAGAAGGTAGGCATGTTCTAGGTATGTTGAGAATTCAAGCACATGTTAAGAAATTCATAATAATTGAAGTTTATCAAGGAATTAATGGTGATAAAAGGTGAAGAGGGTTTCCCAAACAACCTAGATTCAGGTTTCAACCCTAAGAAGACACCTACAATCATCTTAAGGCTAAGGACCTTTAACTTGGTAAGAAGAGGATAAGGGTTTGGTCTATGAGTAGATTTCATGATCAAGGTAGTGGTGTGAAGGATCCATTTAAAGGAATAATTATGTTTAAAATATTTAATATGATTTATATTTTCCAATCATACACCCCAAAAGTACACCTGTAGCCTTATTGAAGGATAGACCTAACTTTGAAGGAAGATGAGAAACATAATGGTTTCTAGGGAAGTAAAGTTCATGAAGAGGTTATCATCATCAAGTATTAAATGATGGTTTAAAAACTCAAATACAATAAACTATCAAAAATCTCCTCATTAAATCACTACCTATAGTCAAATCATAGTTAGGTTCACTCAATAAAGTCAATCTATAGCTAAGAGTTGCATTTTCTCTCTCTCTCACAGTCTACTATTAGCAAGATATAAGATCAAATGTACTTTCATTATGATAAAATGAACTATGTGGTTATTCATGAATATAAATTAACCATGAACATATTCAAAAACATTATCAAGCATTAAGGCACTGCTTGTAACTTGAAGATACTAGCTGCAATACAGGTTTGTACAAAAGTTGAATGTGTAAGGCCTAAAGACCTTGTCAGAGGTCAAAGATTGATACAAGAAGGGTGTGATATGGTTGAATAAATTTTTAGAGATATATTGAGAACTAAGTGAGTGATAATTTATCTTAAAATATTCCATTTTACATGAAATAATCCCCACATACAAAAGAAACATAGTCACATGCTCAAGCAATGTAAAAGAGTCATTTTTGAGATTATTTTGAGCTTCTTGGCACCTACATATGGAATTAGGAATTTAAATTTGGTAAATATTGTAATAATTAATTTAATAAACTTATATATAATTTTCAAGGCTATATCACAAGTGGAAGTATTCACTATTTTGACACAGTCCCTCACTAGTCAAAAAATAGTCACAATGGAGCAAGAGGAGGTCCAAGTGGGTTTTAAGGTGATAAAAAGGTTTATAAGCTAAATTTAATGTTTTAAAAGAATAAATATATGTTTTTAAATAATAATAATACCTTTAAATAATTTAAAAACTCAAATTCATATGTAAACCATGCCTTTGAGGGCTAAATCAAGCAAGCAGGCCTATATGCCAAAAGGCATTTTTTGACCTATCAAGAAAGAAGACACATACAAAATGTTTTGATGATATGGTATTTGACCCATGATAATGATTTAAATAAGGGATAATCAAGGGAGGAGTCAATTTTATTCCAAGGAGGAAATTCAAATTTTGCAGTTTCAGACACCCATTTAAGCCACCTAATCAGATGATCGTATCTTTCACCACATGAAGAGTTTGGAAAAAATATCTTAGAATGATTTTAAAAAACATATTAATTATAATTTATGAAAAATTGAGGTTGGTTGAATGGCTGTGATTTATGAACAATCACTAAGAGCGTAATCATGTCCAGAATGCTTGCAAACCCTAAAAGCAAATTTACTTCACATGATATTTTTTCATATGTTTTGCATGGGAACCCAATATTTTAAAGGATATTTTGGGGGTATGCATAATAAAAATTAATTTTAATAAGTTTTTATTTGGAGGTCTATGATTCATGAATCATCATTAGGAAGATTTAGCTCTAAAACCCTCCCAAACCCTCATAGTGAATAGTTTGAGAAAAGTTAATTTTATTGACATCAAAACCTCATATATCAAATTTAAACCTCTTTAAATATAAATTAAAATCAGAGAGGGTCCCATAAATTCCAATTTTTTGTATGTATCTATATAGATTAGGGTAGAAATAAGGTTTTTTAGATTAAAAATCATGAAAAATGATGTATAATGTAGTTTACATGAAATCCAACTCATGGATGTTGAATACTGAGACTTTTTATCCATCTTCAAATCATAAGTTTGTCATAAATATGCCTATAATTTCCCTTACCAGCTCCTTCAAAATAGCTAGTCTATAGGAAAATGAGGCAAAGTTGACGTAATCAACCATGGTGACTGCATGGCAAGAGTTTATTCATTAAGAACACATATATCATGGTGTGAGGATTTTTTAAATGTCTAATATCATTGTTTTTAATAGGTTTCATGGTTTTAATATAGGTTTCAAAATATATCAAATGCTTGATGATAGGCTACTAGTCCTAATTGGTCTAGTAGGCCTAATTAGTCAAGTTTTTGAGTTGAAAACATGACATTGAAAGTCTATGTTTGAGTTCATATGGGATTGTCATGTTGCATATATTATGTTTAAGTGAATATATCATGAAATTTCAAGTCCACAAGTTCCATCTCATACAAGAGGAGTTCAAATGGATTTAACTAGTCTTGAAGACCAAATCACTTCAATTGACTGTTTGACTAGTTTCATGCATCTTTCAAGGTTTTCATGTAAAGGAGGACTTATATTTATCTTAAATTCACTTAAATTGGAATTAACACATCAAGATTTGGCATATAAAATCATGGAAAGAATCTTCAACAACAAGTCAAAGGGCCTGCCATCTTCATTTCAATGCATAAGGGAGATTCATACAAGATTTTGGAGAAAAAAAGATAAATTGAAGACTATTGTTTATTATTATAAAATGATTTTTTGTATTAAATCAACTCCAAATGGACTAATAATTCTCTCTTTTATGCCACATTGGCTATATCTTTTCAAATTTGGCTATATATGTAGGCTTTAAAGCCATTTTTCAAGATCCCTCTCTTGGGCATGATCTAACTCTACCAAGATTGAGATTTATAACCTTTTGAGATGAATAAAAGGATTGTTTTTAGATTATATATTTTGGTATAGTTGTAATTTTGGTTTGATTTGCATATGTGGTAGAAATTTATCCCTTTTCAAGTCCTAATCTCACCTAGCTACTAGTATGCTAACTTATGTAGGTCATGTTTAGTGTTTGATGTCATTTGACTGAACTAATATTGGATATAAGTGATCAGTTAGTGTATTCATACTAAAATGAAATTTTTAAAAATTAAGCATGACTTGTGACACCCAAACCATAGGTCTCTCCTACTCATTTACATTTCCCACTTAGGGATGTTTTCACTATTTCCCAGTTATTTGAAGCCTTCTAGATTCAGCTCCTACTATCCTAGACTCCTCTCCTAGGCATAGATCTATCCCTGAGGGTCCCTTTCCCCCTAGATAATAGTGACATAAGTTATATTACAACATTGGGACCCAAGGTATCCACTTTAGAGTGCTATTGTCTAAATCCACAATAGCCTCAAAATGGTCATATTTTCTTGAATCTTTATCTTTTGCCTTGTTAGCCTAATGCAAGTCCATCTAACCTAGGATCACTAGTTTACCTATAAAATCCCATTAAAATGTCATTTAGAAGGGTTGGAAATCATTCAAAAGGCACAAGATATAAATATAATAAATCACACTCAAGTAAATCTTCCTATTCTCTACATACAACCAACCACTATTATTTCCAACCTATCCAAGCTCCTTCACCAGTCACGAGTCATCTCAATCTTGCCCAAATTTGCATACACTTGCATTGCATACATAGGATTTCATAATACACATTAAATTTGGGAGAATTACTGATTTTCCCCTTAATCTAGACCCCTTTACTATTTAGGAAATTAAACCCTATAGTTTCCCAAATTTAGTAAAACATTTGGTGAACTCAACTTCAAATTTTTGCACAAAAACCCTATCAACCCTAGGGATAATTATTTTTGATTTTTTAAAATATTTTCTTGATTTTTCCTAAATTAAAAAATTTGAAAAATACAAATTATGTGAAATATTTTTTCAATAATTTGCTAAAACCCTAGTTTGTACATACTAGGTCCTATTTGCATACAAACACTTTCAAACCACTAGGAAAAATATATTGCTAATTTTAGAAATATTTTTAGATTTTTCGTAATTTTTTAAAGCTCAATTCTACAAATTTATAGTAAAATTTACAAATTATCACTTTAATTTTGAAAAAATTCATTTCAAATCCCTAGTTGCATCAACTAAATCCCAATAATTTTCAAGTAATATTCTACTTATTTTCTACAAATTTTGATTGAATATTAAAATCAGAAAATCACTTCAAATTTAAAAAATTCATAGTAAATTCTATAAATTTTATTTGTCTCAAAACCCTAGTTTCATCTACTAGGTCCCATTCAAGAATGTAATTTATCATAATTTTTAAAATTTTATCTTGCATACTTAGCTCAAAAAATCAATTTCATATTCAAAAGTTCATTGTATTTTACAAATAAATCTTTTTGTAAAATCCCTAGTTGTATATACTAGTTCCTACTTTGATTTTTGTGGTATTACCTTACATGTTTGGCAGATTTGTATCTTTTTTTTCACAAATTTTAAACTACTATTTTAAAATTTTACATTTCTTATATCTAATAATTTTTAGTTGTAGCACATCACCTATTACAACTTATTGTAAAACATTCAAACACATTTCAATTTATTTTCCTACTTTAACAATGACCCAATATACTGGCTTTGATGAAACTGATAAAAGATAACTTTAATAACTCTTAGCCAAACACCTGGATATGCAAGATAACGTGATTAGAATCTTCCAAGAGGAACAACAAAAGGTAACCAATGGTTAGTCTTGTCAAACTATAGAGCCACCAGTTGTACATGATACTATGAGGGTAACTATGTCACAACAACCCCTATAGCAGCCTGAGCTTCTTCTATGCCACCAACTATAACTAGTACATCCCTATCTCCTGATTTGGTATCCCTTATGCAAGATACTCAATCTCTATAGTTCAAGGTGCAACATCTTGAGCAAGGTACCACAAGATCTACATAGGCATTAGACTCCTTCACTCTGTTGCATACACCTTTAGCACAACATATAGCTGCTACACCCTTGCCACCTAGATTTGTATAACCTAAGCTCACTCTTTATGATGGCAAGGGTGATCTAGAGACACATTTGAGAGCCTTTCATGAAACATGTTTAAATTATGTACCAAATGACTAGATATTAACTAAATTATTTTTGAGGAGCCTCACGGATTATGCATTACAATGGTTTTAAAATCTATCGAATCAATTGATTAATGCATTCAATCCTCTTGCCGCTATGTTCCTAGCATATTTTAGTCTCAATATCAGTGATAAGGTTTCAAATTCCCAAATTTCACAACAAAAATAGAAATTAAATGAGCCTCTCACTGAGTATGTTCTTAGATATAAGACCATATTGGCTAATATGACTATCCCTATGGCATATCAGGAGTTACAAGACCTCTTCAAATAGAGTCTTCCATAAGTTTTACATGAGACAATCATGTTCAAATATTTCTCTTCTTTCACTGAATTGTGTCACACTTTAAAAGAAAGAGAAATCGAACTCATTTCAATGGGCAAACTTAAGTACACCAATGTACCAAATATAAATAATAAGAGTAACAATAAAGACCCATATAAGGTCAAATTCAATGATAGTAAAGGATTGACTCAACATATAGTTAATGCAACTTCATAGCCCTCACAAAGAGTCACTTTATTAACACTTCATTGGTGACCTTTTACAAATCTACTAGTTCTTCCAGCTAGAGTTCTATAGCAGTTATTAGAATATAACATAACATCTCTTCCTCCTATCATAAAAATTGATCCATCAAAGCCTCTTCCATGGGGATATGAACAGAATGCATTTTATGACTATCATAAGACACCAAGACATACTACAAATAGATGCATTAGTCTCAAGCATAAGATATAAGATTTAATTGATGGTAATCAAATTGATCTAAGCACTTCAGTTGAGCCTCCTCCAGCCAAACCAATGTAGGATAAGTCACTCAAAATCTTTTTAGATCCATTTCCACAACATGGTAAGTCAAAGACATAAGACACATCAGGTGTACATCATGCATGTTAGGCACATCCTCCACCAGTTCTATACAGGGCATCGGTAGTCGATTCACATCCATTGAGCCACATGATTGGTAATTTTCATTCTAACATTCTAGTTCAGCCTTCCATCTCTTTTTTGAGTAGGAGATTATTAAGGATGACACAAATTATCATGTGCTTTTCATTGGAACTTTTATTCATGGTCATCCCATTCATAGTGTTCTAATTGATAATGGATCTAGTGTTAACATGTGTACTATGACACTCTACAACACTTAGGTTGTATAGAAGAGGATATTAATATAATAAATATAGTTATCAATGGTTTCAGTGGACATAGTCAGACTAAATTGGGTGAGATCCTCATTCCTCTACAGGTTGGTCCTACACACATGACCACCTCATTTACTATAGTTCTTAGTGTGGGATTTTTTGACATGTTACTTGGCAGATATTGGATACAAAAACTCTAAGCAGTTCCATATATAGTACATCAATACATGAAATTCATTCACACTAATTAGGTTATCATAGTTACTAGAGTTCTATATGAGTTACCACTTCCAGTTTTAGAGCTAGTTTCAATTCCAGAGCTAGTTTTAGTTCCATTACCAGTTCTATCTCTGCCACTAATTTTTTCTCCAATTCAACATTAGACATAGATACAATATCCATCACTAGTAAAAAGGGTTCATACACCTCCATAGCTTTGGGATTATAGATAGCTTTTAGCTATAGTATTCACACCTAGAGCAGTTTCATTGAAATCTTATGCATCTACACATAGAGCACATGTTCAATAAGTTTCTCCTACTTATAGATGGGTCCTTAAGAGCCCTACAATTGCATCCAATTATTATAATTATAGAGGGTCCACACAATTTTTACTTTAGATATTTTAGATCATTTAAAACATATACATATTTCAGAGCCACAGTCTCAATATTTCCATCATGCTTCATGATCACGCACGATTCCACTCCTTGATACATGACACCATAATAGAAAGTCTCACATGAGACTCCTTAGTTAGTATCATTCCTTCCAATATTGATTGTACATAGTTTCCTTTTTTTGATTGTACATAGCTCAAACATTTAAAAATATAAAAATAATATAATATTTTAAAAATAGAAAAACATGTCAATTGTATGCATCATCTATGTTTTACATTACTAACCATTATGATAGACTTATATTATGCTATTCTATGTTATTTTTTTTTTTAATTTATCTATATTACTAGGCTTCACTTGATCTTATTTGAGTGTGTGTAGTGCATCTTGATCCTTGATTGATTCACTCCACCCATCGAGGGGAGATATTACTTCTACATCCCAAATACATATTGACACATCTACCCACTGGGGGCATACTCTACATTACTACACCATCCAAGTTATGCCATTCTTACACTATAGACTCTAAAGATTTTATTGTAGTACATTCCTTACTTGCTTACATAGATATCACATCGACATCCATTAGCATATATCACACTTTTGTATTTGATAACATATACATTAGCCTTGTATTACATATATTGTATACTCTTGCTTCTTACTTTCCATAGTTAGATGCATGTTATATTTATAGTACTTTGCATGCTTCCACTCTTCACTTTGATTAGCTAGATGTGTTTACATTTTCTTGTTCTTGTTTACTTCCTGCATGCATTTTAAGACATTTGCCAATGTCCTTTGTTCCTATATATGTGTGTGTTCCTTTAGACACTTGCCAATGTCCTTTGTGTGTGCCTTTCATGTGATTTTGGACCTTGTGACAATCTTTATTGTTCTCATTATGTGTGTATGTGATATTTAAACATACCTTGTATGCTTTGTGTGCTTATTTGGCTCCTTGGCCACCCTTGTGTGTTTCTTGTTTCTTGATTTGTATGTTTGTTCCTTGATTTCTTATCTTTGTGTGCAATACCATGATTCCAATCATGCATTTACCTTGATTTTTGGATGTCATGATGGATATCATGCTCCATCCCTCCATGCCACTAATAATTAATAACTAACATTTCAAATTCTAGTTTACTCTTATGCACATACTAGTACATTTCTTTATCTATTTAGGCATACCCCTATGGATCTAACAATCTCTCTCTATAACTTTTACTATATCTAGAGATAATGTATATCAATGCTATATCAAATGTTTTCATAGCGTAACACACTTACAGGGCTTCTTCTGAGGGAAGTCATTGTAGGGTCTTAATTCTTACCCTTAGAAGAGGGGGAAACAATCAAAGGTTTTATCATAGAGATCAGAGCTTCTAACAGTCAAAAAAGTAGTTTCAAAATAGTACAATATAGAATCCAAAACTCAACATAGGCAAACCAGACTAGGTAGACAATAGAGAATCTAGATCAATCATTAGTTTTAGCTCTAGACAAAGGCACCAAAAATGGGACTATAGCACCAGACCCCAAAGTGTCTAATTTATAGTGCTATTTTCTAAACAATAAAATATTTAGTTTTTCCAAAATTAGGTAGAGAGGTGAGTTTAGTCACATTTTTTACAGTACACTAATCCAAAAATTAATAGTTTTCAACACTTATTTTGCTTAGAGAATCTAGATATAGGGGGTATTATGCATGGCATAAGGGTTTCCATTTTCAATTCAAAAAATGTAGTTGATAAAACTTTTAGTTCATAATCTATGTTCCAAATACTAATTATTGGGGGTAATGTGCATGACACATGGGCCTTCTCTATTTTTGAATTTATAAAAATTTCTTGCACATTCCTAGTAGTTGCATGCCTTACTGCATCTATAGGTGGTTGACATCAAATTCAAGTAAACTTTCATATAAGTTTGCTTCCCATGTACCTAAGTTCTTGAGTGGTTCCTAAGCCTTGATTCTAATTTTAGGAGGGGCTTCTATACAAGTCCAATCTTCATCTTTATAAGTGGCCAATAGTGGCCTAGTTTCCAGTTTACATTTGGCTAGCCATACCAACATTATCAGATCATAACACATTCAAGGGCTCCATGAGCCATCTCATATGACATTAATCTATACTAGTATTTTCTCATTCAACTTCACATCATGGGGTAATGATGGAGCCAAAATACTATCTACCCTTTGTATACTTGAGCCACCTATTCAGAGGGATTATACACATGATATAGACATCAATTACCACACGCATGATTAGTTAACTTCACATAGTTGGTGATGATGGAACTAAAGGGCCTAACTTTTCATTATTGAGCCAACTTCCAAGGGATTGAGCACTCAACTCATTCATCAATATAATTCTTGGTTCAACATACTTCTAGCATCACTCAGCACAACCTAGCAGCATAACAAGTTTTGTATTGGTTCACATACCTAGTGAGGTGTATTCATTCCTTTCTCTTCCTTCCTCTATCTTTATCCAGCTTTGTACATTCTTATTTTAGATATAGTGTATCTAGTAAGAACTGATCTAATTTCACTTTCCTTGTGGTAGACTTACATAGTACAATGTGCTCTCACTACGTACAACTCAACATCACATAAATTCCTTGGCTTAGCCTCATAGGTAAGTTCAGTTACATTTCTCTTTTTTTCCTTTATCTTAGTATTTCACTTTTCTTCTTAATTAGAATAAATGGGGAGAAAATGTAGTCATATTAAAATGCAATATGTATAAGTTGAGTATGACTTATGACACCCAAACCATAAGTCTCTCCTACTCACTTACATAGCCCACTTATACATGTTTTCACTATTTCCTAGTCATTCAAAGACTTCTAAATTCAGCCCCTACTATCTCAAACTCTTCTCCCAGGCACATATCTATCCCCCAAGGTACCTTTACCCTTGGACAACAAGACCATAAGTTGGACTACATCACTGGGACCTAGGTTGTCCAATTTTTAGCACTATTGTCTTAGTCTACAGTAGCCTCAAATGGTCAGACTTTCCCAAATACTTATCTTTTCCCTTGTCTACTTATTATGAGTTCATCTAACCTAGGATCACTAGTTTCCCTATAAAATCCCCTTTAAAGGTCATTTAGAAGGGTTTGCAATCATTCAAAAGGCAAAAGCTAGAAATATACTAAAGCACACTCAAGCAAATCTTCTTATTCTCTGCATATAACCAACCACTATTATTTATAGCCTATCCAAGCTCTTACACTAGTCATGAGTCATCTCAAGCTTGCCCAAATTTTCATACACTTGCATTGCATACATAGGATTGCATAATACATATTCAAATTAGGAGAACTACATTGACCTTGATCCCTCTTTAGAGTATTGGTATGTAGGTAGTGTGCCCACACATGGGGTGTGATCGCATGTTCATTGTATATTACACACTAACCCCTTTTTATAGTTGAATTCAAGATCACCTGTAAATCATAAAGAGGAACTAAGATCTTTGAATAAAAAATCAATTTCACATGGAACTTCGTGAATAACTAGGACTCGATATTTTAGGCACAGGGTCTCCTAGAGTAGATGAACAAAACTTAAAAAGCTTAGAAAGCTTAGACACTAAGGGCTATAGTTATAAAACATGGACTATAGAGCTGGACCTCTAGATGTCTCATTTTTGGTGCTCTTATCTAGGTTGAAAATAGACTTCTAGATCCTATTTTTAATAGTCTACCTAGCCAGATCAATAATTTGTAGCCTCTGTCTCCTCTATATTAGCCCAAAATTAGTTAAGTTTTACTCTCTATTCCCTTGTTTACTATTTTAAAAAATCAATTAAGCACTTCTAGATTCAATAAATCAATAGGTTAATTAAGGCACATTTTATTTATTAATTTTCCCCTTAATCTAGACCCCTTTACTATTTAGGAAATTGAACCCTATAGTTTCCTAAAGTTAGTAAAATAGTTAATGCCTTAAATCAAGCTTATTCCATCATTTACTTCAGGGTTTGATCAACTGATAAAACCTCTACATGAAATACTGATGCATATGAGTCATTTGGGGTTGTAGATTCAATCATTTTCTTGTCTTATTAGTGTTTTAGGAGCTCAAATAGAGTAGATAAACCAGAAATATAGGTGTATCACCAACATTAGAGTAGGATTTACTTTTTAGTTTTCTTCTAACCCTTTTTATCCCAAAAGTATAGTAGTTTAGTAGTAGTGAACAAAGTGATACATAAGAGGATCTAGCCTCATCAAAACTAGAGGTCTAGTCTGAGTTTAGGTATCCCACACCTTAGATCATTCCAATGTTAGTCCAAGTATGAAGGAGTTTCAAAGAAAAATCTATCCACCTTCAATCAGGGTGATATCTAGGTTTATAACATCAACTACACATAAGGCTTCAACTTTATAATAAGACGTCTTGTAACTCTAAGAGGATAATACAAAATTGAGCCTTCAATTCACAAACACACACTAGACCATTGACACTAGTTTCCCTACATTGGTCACCCAAGTCTTGGGTAATCCACTGATGTCTAAAGATAATCAATTCTCATATTTGGTGGGATACTTCATGAAATACTAGCTAGAAGCACAAAAGATACAAATTCTATGCACACAATGGCATAATATCAAGGTGGAAATATAAGCCATCTATAAGATATTGAAGGAGTACAAATAGGTACTGGACACTGCTATACTACAAGCCAAGAAGATAGCATAAGGTATGCTCAATTAAAATTAGCATTTTAATAACTCTTTAACCACAACTAATCCATATTTCAACATGAAAAACAAATCCAAAGCTATCATGGAGAATCACATGGATACCTTTGAAACATTGAGTGACATACTCGAGCAATAATTGGATTCAAGGGATGCATCCATGAAAAATTGTAGACTTGGCATAATGAGACTTTTCACAAATCATTTTTAGGAATTTAGGCACAAAATCACATGGGGAGGTTTTATGAACTATCACATGACATTTTGATCAAAATGTCAAATATTATGGCACTCATCACTAACACCAATGATGAAGACATTCATAACCTAATGGTCATTTAATTCCTGATATGTTTATTGCCAGCTATAATCTGGAAAGTGATGAGTGATTTGAAGATGTTAAAGAAAGACTTATCCCAACTTGACACCACCATTGCATAAATTATTGGTGAACTAAAATATATACCCATATAATAACTATAATAAGTAATTGACTAGAATAAGAGTGTCGTAAGCTTGTAGCTATCTCTCCAACAACCATAATAGAATCCACCATTTATTTCTACAGGAGCAAGTGTTTCATCCACTCTAATAGATCCTTCAACATAATAAATTACTGCATAAACAACATAGAATATGCCACTACCTACACATTAGGTAATGCATAGCTTAAATTTTGTAGTTTTCACAAAATTTTTGGCATAATATTATAGGGTAACCTTAACCATTAGGAGTGGGGATAGGTTGGTTGAAAACCTATAAAAGGAGGCCACTAGTTAATCTAGTCTATTAAAAACATGAAAGGGTGATAGGTTAGTATGCTACTTAGTTTAAAATCTGAAAGGCTATCGAAGTAGTGTATAAAGGATGAAAACTAATAGATGACACCTGAAGTGATAACCATGACTCTTGTTTTTTTTTAATTCATTACCTTGAGATTTAGATTATGATCTTGTGTTGTGACTTTGTCCTAGGATTAGAAAAGCTTTTAAGTCTGATAAAGTATTCAATGTAAAAAAGGGATAGTAAAGTCATAGAGGATATATATTGGGCAGGTGTGTGATTTTCACTCATTTTGTCTTTTGTATAATATTTTTGTATGTATTCAACCTATGTAAGCATAATGAAATATGGCATAATGTGAAGATTCACCCCTTTTTGGCATATAAAAAGGTTGGAATATGAAGAGACAATATTGGGTAAAACTCTATTTATAACACTAAATTATAATTGTATATAGTTCTGATGTGATGGATATTAATACATATTATTCTAAAATAGTTATATTATGTATCTTTTATCATTTTTCTATGTGTAGTGAGTACTTTGTTTGATTTAATCTATTAATTATATGAATTAATGCCAACTATTAATATTATAATAAAAACTATATCTATTCATGCATCTATTTATTTTATCTGGTAAATGAATATATTCAATCTAAATATGGAATCAATTGTTTACTTTTTTTTACTCCACATGAAATCTATCCTTGAATTAACATATTCTGAAGGGTTTTCCAAAAACATTTGCTAACAAAAACCCTCTTCTTCTTGAGAATAAATGTGCCTTTATCTGACACTAACTTTGAAACACCCATATAGAAAGGGAATCTATATTCACAAACTACTAATCTAAGTGATCAATGCATAATGCTCCTTAATAGTTTTGTTTCAAAGTTCCACTAATAATTTATTATCACTTTTTAAGTCTAACATATACAATCAAACAAGTGTATGAAATTCTTTAATAAAACATTCATTACTTGACATGTTACCCAACTATTCACAACATTACATTTTAACTCAACCATTATGCTCCAATTCACAACCTTCTAAAATGTAATAAAACTATGAAAAGAACCTCATGAAAATACTACCATACAAAGTATCCACATAAGTCTTTGCAACCATACATAATTGTACAATCAACCTATAAAATACCATACACAATGAGTGTTTTTTCAATCACCTTGCATATACCTACCTTAGGTACAATCACTTTTATACAGATACATGCAAATTTGAGACATTTTCAAACAATCTCCCTCTTGTTGAATACTTTGCATAAGGTAGTGTGCATTCATCCTTAAAAAAAATTGAGTATCCAAGTCCATCTCATTTTTTCAATAATAGAACTTAATACTCACTACCTTAGTCAATTAATCTAAAACATTTTCCTTTTTTTCCACCTTATCCAAATATATATTTCTCTTCCACAAATTTCCTTAAAAAATGATATCACATATCAATATGCTTCATCTTAGAATGAATCTCAAGGTTATTTTCTAAACAAATTGTGATTTGATTATTGAAGTCTATATTTATAAATTTTTATGTGAACCCAAATATAGAACACAAAATTTGAATCCCTATCATTTAATTTCATGCATGAGTAGCTATAATATATTCATCTTCAGTAGTATAGATCACAACACTAACTTGTTATTTTCTCATCCAGTTTACATGTATGACAAAAAAGTATAACATATATGCACTAGTAGACCTATAAAATTCAAGATCTTCAACCCAATTAGAATAAACAAATATGTGTATATTCAAATCCTTTCTTTCACCATGTGTGCCATGATATCAAAACACATAGTCATAAGTTCCATGCAAATACTGAAGATACTCTTCAACACCACCCAATAATATTCTCTTAGATTGGACATGCATCTTTTGAATGCTCATAATTATTTAATAATCTTAGGTCTTATAAAAATAATTACATACATCAGGGTTCCTAGTGCACTCACATATAGAACCAAATCATGTCTTCCAACTCCTCTCGTGTCTTTTGATGCAGACACCTATCTTGTGGAGGTCATAAATTTTGATCCAGGAACCTATTTGAGATTTTTTTAAAGAAAATATCTTAGAGAGGATAATTCAAACATAACCCAATCTATTTGATTAGGGTTTATTTACATATATTTTTAAGGTCATAAGTCACTGACTAAGGGTTCAAAATTGCATTCTAATTATTTTTTTCCATAATTTTTGAATTTTAAAAATTATATATATTTGCAACCAAATCTAAACTAGATTTTAAATTCATAATTTAGAATGAATTTGGTGTCTATGGGGTAAGTGGATATTTTTATGCCTATCCAACATTGCATTTAAAAGTTACTAAAAATAACAACTGCTAAAAATAGTAGGGTCAATTAACTCTAGGTAGCTTTTCAATTTATTGAGTTTTTTAATTTTGCATATCAACTCAAATTTTTAGAAGAGATTTATTTAAATAATTTTATGAAATTTTATTAATTCATTCATGGAGAATCAATAAATATTACTATTCAATAATTTCTAAGAAATTTGTGCTTAGTTAAATTTTGATTTGTTAGTTGTTGGTTCCATCATCTGGTATCTGAGTAGGTTCAAATTTTGGAGGTAATATATTTGTGAATTTATATTAGGTTTTTAAATAATATTTTAGGAGAAATTTATATGATTGAATAATAGGTTTAAAATATGGAAAGAGGATGACAAGGAATTTCAAAAATGAACAAGACTATGCAATAATTACAGAGGCAAGTGGAAGAATTGATTGTAATTGTTTCATGTCAAAGACAAAGGCAAGAGAGAGCTAAAATAAAGGAAGAAACATATCATGAAGAAAAATTTAAGAAATAAGAGTAAAAATATGAACAAATCTAATCAATTTAAAAAAGGTTGGTTAGGGCCTTATAGAGAAGGAATGAAGGAATCATGGCAGAATTTTTAGAGTATGGATTTAGTTTAAAACCAAAGGAGTTGATAAATTGGTTAAATAATATGGATAAGTTTTTCAAATGAATAAGTATGAAAAAATAAAAATAAGTAAAGTTTTCACGCACAAAATTTAAGGTCCATGCAAAGATTTTGTGGGATCACATGTTATTTTATCAAAATATGGAATTAACTTAGTGATTAACTCTAATTAAAAATAAAATGAATAGAAAATAGAAAATGTGGTAAAATATCTTACAACTAGAAATATGAAAGCATAATATTATAATAGATGAAGCACATATGAAATTAATAATCTAACTATGTGTTTAACCCTAAAATGTATCTAAATTATAATTATCTAGGGTTAAAGGGGTAGATATAGCCTAGGGGACAAGGATGATAAATTATCTCTAAAATAGGCCAATCAGATGATAAACTCAGATATTACATATGATGAATTCATTAACTAATATAGGCTAAAAATAATAATTAAAATTATGTTAGATATGTAAATAAAAAATAAGTAATGTACTTGGTTCTAATGTTAATGTAGTTCTAGATCTGAAACAAGTAAGAAGTAGACTAGAAGATGATTTTGGAATAACTGTCAGATTCTAGATTGAGTGCTTCTAGAGTTGCGAACACTAACATCAGCCTAGGATAATTGCATCAACACTACTATCTAAACCTAACATAGGGTCCCTAAAGATAATACCTATTAGAAAAATATGTGACCACCTAGATGCTTTGGTACATTTAGATTTGGATCATGGATTATCGCTCCTCATGAATTTACAAAATCCTAGTTCTTTATCTTCATGGTGACCTTGGAAAAAAATGTGTTAGTGGGCACATAGTGTCTAAATAACCCAAAATACCCCTCTATTAATGAGTACTACCTACATATCTAATGTTATAAAGAGGGCCTTAGACTGATGTAGTTCTCCCCTATGTGTTGGCTTGTGTGTGATTTATGTAATAAAAGTAAGTACAAAAATGACCTAGCTTGTAACTTATAAAATAAATATTTTGGTATACTCCTCAATAATTCAAACCTATGTATATGTTATCCCTATGACTGATATGAAAATAAGAGAAAATGGGAAATCTTTGATTTATCAAGTGCTTGATTAAATACTTTGATAAGTTGCCTGAGGTATTTTTTGGGTGTATCTACGTGAGGAATGAATGAGAATTGATATTTTATTTATATCAATCCCTTTGGATATGTAACTCTAATTAAATAACTTAGGTCAACCATTAGGATACATTTCATTTGTAAATTCTATGACTTTAGGGCATTGGACACTTGCATCAGATCAAAACACTTGCATTAACATAGGTGTTTGTTTGGGATGCTAGTGTCTAGGGAAAAAAAATGTAGGTACATACTTATAACTTATAGAGGTGGAATGTATGTATGTTTTAATCATTCTAGGTAAGATATAAGGTCTAGGTCATCAATATAAGACTAGTCATACCAAGAGATAGGCCAAGGGACACAAGTAGAGTAGATGTGAGATTTTTGAAAGTATAAAAGGTCCAAAACTAAGAGGAACAACCAAGGTATGAGTTTTTCCAAGTGTACAAGACTAAGGTGCTATATAATCCATAAATATCATCTACATTTCTCCCCTTTAATCTATTAATGTAATTTTTGATTTAAAGGAGAATAAATGCATACTTAGATATGTGTAACACACCTTACCTTTGCTTGAGTCCAACTTGAGTGTTTTATTGGGGACTGAACTACAAATAAGAACATGTTAGAGTATATAATCAATGCATATCATATGTAATTTAAAAGTATTTAAAATATTTAATTTTATTTAGTAAGGTTTAGGTGTACACCTATGTATCAATGTAATTGTCTTGCCTATTATCAAGTTGATTTGAAAGATGTACCATTGTAAGGATATAAAACAAACATTAAAAGAAATATATTAAATTTATAAAGTGCATATATCAAAGGAGATAGAGAGAAAGATAGATTGGAAGGCACATGTCCCCAACCTTGGAAAAAAGGTAAGTTACCATTAGATAGTTGAGATTAACTCAACAATGCAACCCAATAATAATTATAACTTGGTGAGCATGAGTGAACAAATTCAAATCATACTATAAAATTGGTAAGGTTGAATGATACAATCAAATCCAACCTAAAAACTTGACAAGATTGAGTGATTTGATCACCTCAATCATACTAAAAGTAAACCAACTATTGGAGTAGATTGGCTCAATAAAATCTATAAAAGTACATTCTGATGGATGATAATAATACCTGAGAGAGTTTTGAAACATGAAACTAATTTGGATTTTGAAATATTAGGTACACATTGCATAGCATATTCACCTTAGATATGTCTCATGTTAAAATTGTAAATAATAATAGTATCAATGTATATAATTATACTGAAATTATGAATTTAAATTATATAGTTATATGCTTTGGCTAAGTCAAAAACTATGTGTGGATAACATGCTTCCAAATCATTCCCACATTATATATGGAGAAATATGATAAATAAAATAAGTACAAATATGGAGGAGATGTTTTCAAAACATGCCCCCATTAAATTTGGGTGCACTAAATATTAAATAAGTGTGGATAACATGCTTCCAAATAATTTCCAAAATGAATTTAAAAACTACGAATGTGTGGAAGACATGCCTATATGACATGCCCCCACTAAATCTAAAAATTTATATAAGTGAAAAAAGTGAAGAACATGCTTCTATGATATGCCACCACTAATATTCCCCCCTTTGAGGTGAGGGAATAATAGAAAATGTTAGTTACCTCACCTCAAAATGATAAGACAAATGTATAACCTATAAATGAAGCCATGTAGCATATATAAGGAACATGTCTAGGTGGATATAACATTGAAGCACATATAAAAATTTGATCACATGAAGGCCTAAGAGTCATGACAAATATCATGGAAACATCTACATAGTAACAATACAAGATCAACAATAAAATCAAGCACACACGCCAAAACACTCAAAATCAAGTTAAAAGGCAATGGTCCAAGGAGATTGTAAACAAGGGGCATATTGAAATTCCACACAATCGAAGGGACATGACTTAGTAAAATGTCCAAAAAAGCAAGGGTGACATATTTAAATATCTAGACAAGAATCAATGACATGTTAAAATGCCAAAGAAAACACACATAGGCATGAGGGCCACAAAAAAATGAGAATATTCAAATACTCAAAAAATCAAGATAATATAAAATCAAGACACTAAATGAAGTGCATAAAGGAAAACATAAACAACCATCATAAACATATCAAATATCCCATGTATTTAATGTTATAGCAAAAATGTTAAGTGCATAGCATGTCAAGTACCATGTGAAAGATATAATCATGGATAATGGCATGTGTAAGTATACAAATGAGCTCAAAACATGATAATTTAAAATTACCATAGAATGATATAACTTAAAAGTATTATGACCATAGAGATGGATGCCCCTAGTGTCTATATGACATGAGTAGAGGAAAGGTCTAACATCTAAAATTAGAATAGATTATGTATCTATGTATTCATATATCACCCTCAAATATAAGTTTGACACACATGTATGTAGGAGTAATTGATATGCCATCCATTATCATGGAACTAACACATTGATTCCTAGGAGATAAAAGAACATGTTTTTATGTTGAAATGTTTTTGGAGTTTTTAATGTTTTTTTAAAATTTTATAGTATTTTTAGAATATGAAAGGAAAATACTATCCTCTGATCCCATCCAAAGGGTGATCATAGATATCTCTCCATTATGAACCTAGTGGTAATAATATGGTTATTCTACTGAGGAGAATGTATAGGCACAATATCTATCACTATAGTATTTGTGATGCTCTTTGTATGTAAAATAAGACTTTATGGTCTTGGAGAAATATTAGGAGTAATAGGAGTTGGGTTTCATGGAACACATCATGGAGTGTTATGTAGTTTATTTGGAATATTAGTAATAGGAACATGTTTATGTGTGATTGATATCTTTGGTTTGCATTTATCCACATTTGGTTTTTCATTTACTAGTGATGGATTCAATCGATAGGTACTAGGTCCTATAGATATGAATAGATTATGTGGTAAGTTATTGAGTGGATTAGAACATGGTTTAATAAAATATTCATTGGTAGATTTTTCATAATACATATGATTAGTGAGAGTAGAAGTGTTTTGATATGAGTAAATCCTTGTAGTTCCCCTCTATAACCACATTTAGAAAATTATATTTGTTGAGTGTCTCTTGATGTTTGACCTCTTTTGTTAGAAACCCTCTTTTGATTTTTTTTTTCTTTTCATGATTTTGAGTTGGAAAATTTTATTCTTGATCTTTTTGTATCATTTCCTTTAGAATATTTTATTACTCTAATTTTTATATTTTTAAGTGTTTTAATTCTGAATTATACTTTTGATGCATTTCTTGTTCTTTGTGGAATTGTTCCTAGTGTACCTCATTTTAATTTTTAGGTTCTTGATATTTTTTATTTAAAAAATGTAAATTTTAATGATTTTCATTAGTATTACCAATATATCCCAAGTCTTGATAGTCATTTTGATCATATTTGACAATAGGATGAGTGATACCTTGGGAATTTTCTCCCAATCCTTGACCATGATAACCAAATTTTTGTAAATATTTCATTCCAAAACCATACTATTTTGAAAACTAAATATCATTATTGAGAGGTAAATTTATATCCTTTTCTTTATATGGTTATTCTTTTTTAACCTTTTTGTGTTTTATATTTGATATTGGCCATTGTTTTTTCTTTAAATTTTTATTTGGTACCCATATATTTTGTTTTGGTACTTGTGATTTTGGAGAGGTACTCATAATGTGAGTGGGTTTCTTGGTTTATGTATAAATGAAATGATCACCAATTTCTTTGTGACCTTTTATTTTGTTATTTAATGCAAAAAAAAATCTATATGATGCCCATACATTATATGATGTGTAGAAGAATATTTAGATCTCTTGATAGGATGTGGAGGAGGTTATTTGATCACTTGATGTCAAATAATTTCTCTTAGGATTTCAATTGGATTCATAACAGCCTTTTGGTCAATTTTTGAATCATTTATTTTAGATGGGTTTTGTTGTAACTTTGAATTTAGATAAGAAACCCTAGTTGGCATAAAATTTCTAGAGGAAGATGTAAACACATGGTTAACATTGGCATATGTGGGATTTTTCATGTATGCAATTTGATTTTATAACTCTTTTATTAATTTTTTCATACTAGTGATTTGATATCTTAGAGATTCAAAAGTAAAAACCTTAGGTATGTGAGATTGATTACCTTCATTTGAAACTATAGGATTGGCCACCTTACCTCTTGGATAATTGATAATATATACCTAGGTTGAGGGATGCGAGCTATCACCCTCCTTAGGTTTAGGAGGATCAAGAGGCTCTTTTGTATCCAATATAAGATATGGGTAAATAATGGGTGTGAGATGGTAGATGTAATTTAAATAAGATTTAGGGATAACAAATGGTTGATAACATGCATGATGGCATCTAGATATTAGCTCTATAACATTGAAAAAGGAATTTTTAAAGAGAAATCAAGTGTTGTTTCCACATTAAAACCTTCTCATTATTTGCATGAATTTGTTTAAATTTTTTGACAAGGTAACAAATGTATAAAACCATAGTAACTATGGCAAATTGAAACCCAAAAATAGGTGATAGAGGCATCCATGTTGTATATATTGTATAAAAATCATGGATTAACAACAAAAAAATCATAAAACACTAATTTACATAGGGTTTAGAGTTTAAATATCAGGTTCACCAAACATTTAACTCTAAAATATATATAGATTGGAATTATCTAGGGTTAAAGGGGTAGAGATATATTAGTGCACAAGGATAATAAACTATCTCTAAATTAAGTCAACTAGATTCTAAACTCAGAGATAACATATGTTAAATTCATTAACTAAGATAGGCTAAAAATAGTAAGTATAACTATGTTAGATATGAAAATGATTAAGTAATGTACTTATCTAGTTATGATGTTAATGTATTTATGGATTTGGAACATGCAAGAAGCAAATAGAAGATTATTTTAGAACAACCATCAAATTCTAGATTGAGTGTTTATGGAGTTGTAGACACTAACATCAGCCTGGGATGGTTGTGTCAATGCTAATATCTAAAGCTAATGTAGGTATCTTATAAATAATGCCTATTGGAAATGGATGTAACCACCTAGATGATTATGGGTTTGTTTTTGTCTTCATTTTAGTGCATTCAGATTTGGGTCATGGATTGTCATTCCTCATGAAATTTCAAAACCCTAGTTTTTCATCTTCATGGTGACCTTGGGGGAAAATGGGTTAGTTGGCATATAGTGTCGAGATGAACCCAAATAACCCTATATAAATGAGTGTTTCCTACATATCTAATACTATGAAGAGGGTCTTAGATTTATGTAGTTATCCCCTACATGTTGGATTCTATGTGAATCATGTAGTATGTACAAAACAAGTACAATAGTGACTTAACTTGTAACTTAGAAAATTGGGATCTTATACTAATCCTTTAATAATTTAGACCTATGTATGTGTTTTACCTATGATTGATACAAAAATAAGATAAAATATGAAATATTTGATTTATAAAGTGCTTGCTTGAAACCTTTGATAACTTACCTTAGGTATTTTTTGGGTGTAGCTAGGTGAGTAATGAATGAGGATTGATCTTGTATTTATATTAATCTATTTGGAGAAGTAACTCACATTAAATCACTTAGGCTGACCATTAGGATATATTTTATTTGAAAATTGGATGACTTTAGGTCACTAGACACTTGCTTTAGATAAGGATACCTACATCGACACATGTGTCTATTTGAGACTCTAGTGTCTAAGGAACATGAAAGTAGGGATAGAGTCAAAACTATTAGAGTTAGAAGATAAGTAGGTTTTAAGCATTATGGGAAAGATAAAAGGCCTAGTTTATCAACATAAGATTAGTTAGACCAATAGATAGGCCAAGGATCATAAGATAGAGTAGATACAAGACTTCTAAAAGTGGGAAAGGTCAAGAACTAAAAGGAACAACCAAGGTCTAAGTTTTTCCAAGTGCAAAAGACAAAGGTGTTATATAAACCATAAATATCATATACACTATTAAAAAAATAAGAATACTTAAGTTATTTTCTATTTTTAGGTTGAGTGTGTTTTACTAAGACATTATTAAAAGACTAGATCAAACTGAATTATACACATGTAATAGAAATTTTAAAATTCACTGATCAAGGTCAACCAATTGGAAGGGGACATGATCAACTACCACTAATGTATTATATTAGTCAATTATGTATTATATTTAAAATTAATAAAATTAGGGAAAAATCAATTGCACGTGATTGAAACACACCCATGTGCATAAATTTGACCCTTGGATGCATGCATATGACTTAGAAATGATTTATTCAAAGTTAAAACCCTAATATGGTTTGCAATACATGAAAACCTATAAAAAGAAAGGGGAAGTGTAATGGGTTGATATGAACCCAATCACCCTCATGATGATTGATCATTACCTACATATTTAATACTCCAAAGATGGAAACCATAGGCCCATGTAGTTCTCCCACTTATAGTGATTTGTGTGATTGTGCTCCTTTTACTACATGTATGCATCTAGAGATGAATTGAATTCTTGATAATTGTTTTCTTTTATTTGGATAAAATGGATCTCAACTTGGCTAAGGATTGATTTAAATTATTAGAATTAAATTTATAAAGAATGGATAAGCTTTGATCAGTGTACAATAGTGTATGTCTCAATAATGAAATTTCAAAGTGATAGAGTAAGTGACTTAATTATGTCCTTATAACAATTAAAAAAATGGAAAAAATCATGCTACCTATAATAAAAATATGGACTAACATATAATGGAGAGTTTAATCTCCAAAAATAGTTGTTACTAATTGAAGGACATGATTCAACCATAGGGGTCAAGCTCGATTATCACTATTGATTCATACTGGTTGATTTTGTCCTGAAAGGTAACATTCAAAATTAAGGATCTTAGATGTCCATACAGATGTTTAGATATTTTTTAAATGATTAATAACATTAATGTAATTATAAGACATTAACTTAGAAATGGATAGGTACATATCATTATTTAGGATCAAGTGAGGTGGAAAAATAGGTCTAGATTAAGTACTCAAGTTAATTAAATTAAAAGTGGGCCAAAAATGACATTATCAAGTATTCATGACCAAATCTGAGTGACTAAATTTTCCACTCATTTAGTCTATAAATGAAATTACTAAATAAAATGAAATATATATACCTAAGTGTGTAAAACACACTTTGAATTTGAGTAGATACTTCATTTATGAAAGGAAATTTAACTTATAAAACCTTACAACAGTTCATGAAGCAGTCATTTTGTTCACTTGAAATTTGAAAAAGCTTAAATTTTTAAAATTTGAAAAGTGAGCAAGGGAAGAATACACCTATACATGTGAGACTAAAGTTGATTTTGTAACATTTATTCAAGATTATATATCCTTGAAGCATTAGAGAATTGGTGCTTTCCATGAATCACTTAGAGAGAATGATTCCTTAGTTGAACCATTGGCAAATTGAGGGTGGTCAAGCCCCAATTTGGATCAAACATGAATAGAAAATAGAACCCATTAAGGGATGCCAAAACCTCAATTTTAATTTTTGTTCTTTGTAATGCCAAAATAGAAAGGGGTTAGAATCTATAATGTATTTGTAGGAAATAATGTTAGAGGGTGTGGAATCTCAAATTTATGCATTGTACACTTTAATTGAATCAACCACTATAGATGGCTTATATATTTGATTGTCACTTTTTTCTTTATCTATTATATGCATGATCAAAATATAACAAAAAACATCTATGTTTATTCCATTACTATGGATATAAAAGTAGTATTGAAAATATACAATGAATCTGGAGCATGCCCCCATGTGATAAATGCAAAATTTGTAACTATATACATATGCAAATTTATAAATTATATTTGAATATTATGAATGAACTATCATGTGACCAAAATATATGAATATGTAATTTGTTCATGTAATGTGAGTGCATGTGCATGGGATATGACCCCATAATAATACCAGTGATTGAATTGTGAACCATTTTTAATTATTTGAAAATGTATTTTTTTAAGATAGATACGGGGATTTTATTTGGAGAAACAATTGGTAAGTTTTTGACCAAAACTTTAACTGGTTTTGGAGCACAAACCAAGGTCTAATCCTCATGAAAAACCACTGGGTAAACAAAAACCCAATAATAAAAAATGAAAAAGCCAATAAGTATGAAGAACTATGACACTAATCACAAGTAGAGACTAGGAAAGACCAAGACACCAACCTAAAAAACAAAAATATAATAAGAAAAAGAGACCCCACCATGCTAAGAGAAAATTAATCAGTTACAAACTAAGAAAATAGACTAAAGAGATCATCCTTTAGCATCTAAAAAACATCTACTTCTACTAGAGAGCAAGGATTCCATAGTCCATTACATGCCTCCATAAATGGAGTTATGAGATTCAAGCTGAAGCCTTTTTTATTCTATTTTCTTACCCTTTTTTCCTTTGATGATGCAATCAGGGGTCTTCAAAACACTAAGATACTTAGCAATGGATATAACCACTCTGCTAACAAGATAATTTTTAGAATCTTCCCCATCCTTTGCCCCCTCATTAACAATCTCCAATGATTTCACCTTTTGATGATAATAATATTATATAGGAGGGTGATTGATAACATGCTGTTGCTCAGGATCCTCATCCACTCTTTCCCTCATAGGAAAAGAGATCTACCCTACCTTTAGATCAACGTACATTGTTGATTCCTCTAAAACTTTCCTTTATAGAGACCTGTTTGAACCCTATTAAAAGATTTTTGTAGATGGGATATCACCGGAAGGATGCATTATATGCACTACATCTTGATTCAAGCAATCAATCTTCTTGACCCATTTTTTCAAGAATAGAAAATGAGAACATTGAAATTTTTTCTTGGGGCATGAATCCATCTTGTGATTAGCTTGATTGCATTTGAATCATCTAAAATGGATGCCTTCAAAATTAATAAATTACATACATAAACTATGGGATGAAGAGATATAAATAAAATGGTGTAATTGTTTAGCTAAATCCACTAAAATACACACCCTGACATAGTTCAAATCTGACCTAATAGAGTTATCAATTTTAACAAAAACTCCCAGCTTGCTAACTAGTTTTTTGAAAAGATCAACATCCTATAAGACCAAAGGAATGTTGTAAAATATGACCCAAACTAGGGATTGAGAGATAACCAAAGAATATGGATAAAAAAAAGGAGTCCATGGACACAAAAATAGCCCCTGCTTGCCAAAGAACCATGACCCATTTGTCTAAACAAAGTCCCTATCTTTAGAAGACTAAAATAAAAGCATAAAAAATCCATTTTAAAGGCTTGATAAGGAAGGAGATTTAATTGTGGGCCAAGTATTCTATGAAATTATAAGAGAGAAACCTAAGAGGGTCATTTCCACACACACCTAAAAATCAAAGCTCTTTTCCCCCTTTCCACTTTTAGCAAAGAGAGTTCATCATTAAAAATTTCAAAGAGTGGAGGAGATTTGGAGAAGATTAAAGGAATATCACCCAAAAAGGCCATTTCTAGGGGATCAATCTGATATTAATATACTTTAGTATGAACTTATCTATAGACACTATATCTTCCTTTGAAATCTTTTCCTTCTGAATCTGGTTCCTAAGAATTAGAACTGGATTTGAGGCAGGATGTTTTTTGAGAATGAATTCTTTGTAGAACTCATTACAGCTATGAAAATGGTTTGAATAACTGTTGTAATTGATAAACACAACATCCTTATGAAAAACCCTATCTAAAAAAAATGAAATGCCTTCAAACTTCCTACGAGAAAGGCTTTTCTATGACACTCCATTACCTACCACCAGCCTATCCAACTCTAGAATATATTCAAAGGATAGGTTATCCTAGATATATTTGGATGCAAAAAACCTAGAGAAGTTTTTAACCTCTTTTTACTTCCTACCTTTGCCTAGGTCCAATCCTATCCCACACCTTTTCTCCTTCCCACTCCTCTTAGCTTCATCAACATTCTAAGATCTAAATTTGGAAGGGATCTGCACCCCTATATGTTTCTTCCCCTGGCCTTGCTGAGTCACAACCACTAATATCATTTGATATATCTTATTTTGAGCTTTATCCTAGCAACAATCTATATCTCCCTCTAGCTAACCTTCTCTAACCTTTATGGCCTCACCCTAATAAAAAACTCCCCTATGACCTTTCACCACTGCTATCAATGTTTGAGCTCTAGCCCTTTCATGCTCCTTTTCCACTACCATTAGTGTCTACCCTCCTCTAAAGTTGTCCTCACCATATTTCATCTACCTCTCACTCGGATCCATCCTCCACTAACTATCTATTTACTCTTGCTTTTTCGTATGTGGATGTTCCATTTGAAACTATATTTTTACTCAAAACTAATTGTTTCTAATAGATTATTATCTCATGGATGAAAAGCTCACTAAAATACCCCCATTTTGAGGTGAGGGATGTATCCTAAAAGTCACTCATCTTAAAATAAAATTTATTTGTATCATGTTTATCAAGATGTAATCATTGAATAATGTAACATATGTGAAAATGTATGTCATCATAGTAAAATATGTATCATTTAAAACATGTATGTAAAATATGAGGCAAGGTCTAAAGTGTTAAATCTTGATAAATTCATTCATGAAACTCATATTATTAGTTGTAATATGATAATATTATGCAATAGTTAGTGCATGATATGGATCAAGGCACTCATCAAATTTAATAAGCTCAACAAGAACCTAAACATAATAAGCACAATGTCATACATTAAGGCCAAGGTCTTCATACAATGGGCATGTTAAAATATCACATAAGTAAATATTTTACATATAAGGCTAAGGGACACATATAAAGTACATTAATAATGTTTAAAATATGGGACATGTTCAAATTTCATATGAAACATAGGGATAAGGGCCATAAGCAATAGACATGTTTAAATGTTGCATAAAATATAAGGTCAAGGGATTTAAATAATGGACATGTTCTAATGTTACACATACCAAGAAAAGACCTCATATATATGTTTAAGTTTTTTCAGCTTCACATAAGGGTCAAAGGTCATACACAATAGAGAAGCAAAATTCTAATATACTATAAAATAACATAAAATTGAAAAGATAGTCTACACAATAAATATGTATTGTGATCTTAGAAAATAACATAGATATGCTACATGATGTAAGATATAGATGTTATAAAGACATTTGTAAAATGTATATCTCTCAATAATATAGTGGTTATAAAATGGTAACACCTATAAATAATGTAACATGTGGATAATATGCCCTTTGTTTAGCATGGCCATTGGATAGAGCAAGTCCAACATATTATTCCATGTGAGATTATATATCTTGAATAATAATTTTAAAAACTAGTGAAATGGATGTGTGATATAAAAATTTACTAATCATGAGATAAATAACATATTTTAGTGATGTAAAATAGATATATATTCATGTTCAGATCTTAATTTTGGATTTATATAATATTTTGAATGTTTTTTACATTTTTGAAATATGTGATTTTTTTTAATACTTTTTTTAATATTAAAAATATAATAATTGAAACTAGTGGATGAAACCATTAGTTCAAAATTAGAAGAAAAGGAAGTGATTTGAAAAATATACAACATGTGTCAATGTGAAGTAAGCATTAAATATGATGGCATGGCCAATGATGTATGATCAAGACACCCACATTATATATGTGAACGTAACTAAAAATCATGTGGAATATAGAGAATATATGCATGAGTGATTTTACATCTTCATATCATCAAATGCACACTTTTAAAAGTATGTAACATAAATGTATGAGAAATACAATACACAAAAATTACAAATAAGTATTATTGTATATATTAGAACTAAGTGTAATATCAAAAAATTGGATGTATTAAGGCTCTCTTTGATCATGTTTTTATTTGGATATGTAAAAATATTACATGACAAAATCAACTATCTAAGGACAATATAGACAATTGATTTTGATTGTTACTAGTCGATATTATATATGATGGAAAAGTTTAGTTTGCTCTAATCATACTATGAAAATAAAAAGGTCAATGGAAAATGATTTGATCACTATGTTGGAATATCCATATTTGGAAACTAAAAAATAATAGCTAATAGACCAAAATTCATGAAGATCCAAGGGATAGAAGATTAGTCAAATTGATTGCATGTGTAAGAAGTAGAGAAATAACTTGATGAAACAGTAAAAAAGCTATGTACAATCATTTTTTATATTTTATTATTTAAAAGTTTTTAAATTTTTGAAATTTCAAGATACTAACCAATGATCTCATCAAGATGAGAGTCATAATAAGAATTTCTAATAAGTTGTGAAATGATCATCTTTCATAGATAAAAAGTGTTATATGTGTATGATTCTAAATCAGAAAATGCAAGAAGTATTGTAACGAAACCATTTAGATCACTAATCATGTAATACCATGTAGGAGGAGTAGACCTAAGAGATGTATAATGGTTCAAAATATGTTTAGGAGAAGTATAAGATTGTTTCAATTATTTTGATTTTTATCGAACATGCTTATCTATATGTATCACCAATTTAGAAGATGTTACATGTGATGATTCTTTTTGTGAACTTGAAAACTTTTTTTGATATGATATTTGATTTTGCATTGGTTGATTTTGAGAATTTTGAATTTTTATTGAATTAGATACATAGAAATATTTTAAAAAAGGTGTAGCTATTGTAAATGTGCTTTGTTCTTGAATAGATGCATTAATGAACTATGATGGTGTATGGGGTGGAGGAGGTATCATAGATTGTAGAGAGTACTCATATATAATTCCTAAAACTATGACCAATTGATTTTAATGAATATAATTTAAGAATATATGTATCATAAAAGGCACAAAATGGAGGATTTATAACCAAGGGCATCCTAATATCATGTCAAAGACCCCATTTTGTGGTATAACTATATAATGAGTGGATAATATAACATGACCTACCTGAATAGGAAACATAATATGCCCCAAAATAATTTTTTGTTTCCCATTAATTTTTTTGACACTTTAAAATGTTGATTATATATCATGATGTGTGTAACCCAATGAATGTATTAATGCCATTATACATTCATTCTCACTTGATCCATTATCAACTAGTATACTCTAAATGGTTTTTTGATTAATATATGCTCATATACATAAGGTATGGAAATAATATTAATCATCCACTATCTTTCTATCATCAAAGGTGATCATAGGATGTGGTTGAGAATTTTGAATAATTGTACCTATAATTTCATCTAATAGATCATCATATGACTTAGGAGGTGGGTATGCATTATAGGTATGATGCACTACTAAATTATCCTTATTTGTCTCATGTTTTTGAAATTGTTCATTAAAAATATTTAATTTAGCATTTTCATTCTATTGAGGCTTAGTTTCCAATGTATAAATGCCTAGCTCAATGACATTATTATCAATAAAATATTGATTAAGGTGTTTGAGATAGAAACATCTATTATTAGAGTGACCATTGAATCTATGATAATCATAATATACATTATTATTGAATGATTTACTTTGAGTTATACTCATGTCAACCTATAATGGTGGAGGTAGAGTAATGAGATTTCACTCAATAAAATCTTGTAATAATTTATGAGGTGGTTGCGATAATAAAAAAAAATTCCCTTCATTGATCTGGTAAAACTAGCTTGTTAGAAAGTTGAGATATAACATTAACAATGATCTTTGAATTATTTTTAACATTTGTTGGATTATCTTTGTAATATGTTTCCCTTTGAAACTTCATTATGGAAGTTGAAGTAGATGTAGGTGCATATTTGAGCTTGTTCAAGGTGAGAAGTTTAACTTCTCTTTCTCTTATTGTAGGACAAAATTTATCAAATGATCTATTTTTTTTGAAAATAATTGATTAATACAAAAGTAAACTTTGATTGAAGATATCTTGTAATTAAATATCTACCAACATTACTTTATAACTACTCTTGTTCCCATGTCATACTTTACAAAGTTTTGCATTAATGGTGTTTGTATCTTAACATGTTATTTGATTATTTTTTATTGCATGAGTGTTAATATATTCTTTATTAAGGGAAGATACCATGTAATGAAAAATAGGAAAAATTTAAGAAAAAAAATCTCATCTAATATATCCATAAATTCTTTGAAAATTGATAAGCAAGTAACACAAAATTGAAATTTAAATCCTAGAAAATGATTTTTTTTGTGTATGGAGATTAGTAAATTCCATTGAAATCCAAGGTCAAAAGAAAGTGTCTTCAGTGTCAGCTATTAAATTCAAGGTTGAAATCAATGTTTTAGTGTCATATATTAGATCTAATTTGAAATAAAGTATTTTAGTGTTAGATGTTCAGGAATTTATTTAAACCCTAAGACAAAAGTTGTTAAATGATGCTCAAATAAAATGTGTGTGTTCACCAATATGTTTTATCATAATTTGGAATTAATTTGATGATTAATTCTAATTAATATAAAATGAATATACATATAGAAACTATTGTAAAATCACTTGAAACTAGTAGATTGAAAGATAAGTATTGCAATAGATGAAGCATGAGCGAATAAAAAAAACTAGATGTGAAAAATACAAGAATACTTAGTTGTTTTTTTCATGTAGATTGTGTGTGTTTGATTGAGACATGGATAAAAGATAATATTAAAATAAATTTTTTACATCCAATAAAATTGTAACTATCAATGATTAGGGTCAAAACCAACTAGAAGGGGATAAGATTGACTACCAACAATGCATTCTACTAGTTGATTATATTCTCCATTGAAAATCAATAAAATTGGGGTACAACCTCCTACACCTATTTGAAACATGCCTATGTGTGGAAGTTTTTTCTTAGGATGCTTTTGGATGACTTGAAAATTACTTCTTAGAAACTCTAATAGGACTTGAAATAGCTAAAAACCTACAAAGATACATGGGGTAGTGTAATAGGTTGAACTAACCTTAATCACCCCCCTAATGATTGATTGTTGCCTATGTATCCAATAATCTAAAGAGGTAATTAAATCCAATGTATTTCTCCCACTTAGAGTGATTTAATTAATTGTGATTATTTTTCTACATGTATGCATCTAGATATGGATTGAATAATTTATAATGCTTTTCTTTAAATTGGATTCTAATTTAACTATTTTGGAAATTATGGAATGTAAAACCCTAAGTATATAAAGAGATAAGTATATAAATCAAGGAATAAATATAGTAATATAAATAGCCATTGATTTGTAAAAAAATAGATTTTTTTCTTAGCCTATAAATAATAATGAATTATAACAGAGATAGTTGGAAAAGCTACTTAGATGGACAAGTGGTAGGATAGAAATTGGTAAAAGAATAGTGTAAGGTGTCATCAATAGAATGCAGGTGCTAGAATCTCCTTCAGATGGTTGCACAATCCTTCTGCCATTACTAGATTATGATAGTGTCATACTGTACCATGATAATGAATTTTTTGGGAGGAAGCCCACATTGTTTTGAGAAGCTTGTGTCAATGTGACTGAGTCTTAAACCACTATTTATTTTGTTTTTTTGACTGATCTTGATGTGAACCCTATGCCTCCATGTTTATTAGAGTTTTCAAAAACACAAATAGAATTAGAGTGGTGTTAATAGGGTAGGTTGGATGTGACCTCAACACCCCATGTGCTGAGCATTTCCTACATACCAATACCTTGAAAGGGGATCAATCTTGATGTAGTTCTCTCATTCTAAGTGATAGTGAAAGTACAAGTAAATGCTAGTATGAATGTTAGTTTGAATGCCTTGAGTGTGTATTGAGATTAGAAACCTAAGTAATCTAAGCTCTAGGATGTTGTAAATGGGTGTATCTAAAAGTAAGGTAGAATAGGGATTAATGACCTTGATTTTGTACAACTATTTTTGAGTTTGTTCATGAGAGTTTCATCTATTTTCCATCCTCTTGATAAATGAATGAGAGTGGTATTTATATAATGTTCTAGTGTTTGTTGAGACATGAAATGAGTCTAGGTCAACCCTAAATTTATTTGGGAAGAATAAATATATTTGTTAGGGGCAAATAAGGCTGAGGGCCAAAAATGTTGCCCCTTTTCCAATAATAAAGTGCATTATAGTCCCAAGTGTTTCTATTGTCCAAGTGGTTGGAACAGGTGAAAAAGGGTCCTAAGTGCCCAAAATGTGGCCTGATGTGGCTTTTGGTATATTTGGTCAAGGGTTGAGTACACACATAAGATAGAAAGGGATCAAAAGAGGCCCTAAGATAGGTCTAGGGATAAACTAAGGATAGGGTGTTCCCAAGTGACACTCATTTCAATCAAATGGAATTTTAGATGACTACATTCCCACCCCCTTTATTCTATTAATGTAGCAAAGTGAAATGACTATGATAAAGGAAAGAGAGGTGTACTTGGGACTTACCTAAGAGGCAAAGCCTATAAATATGGATCTGAGTCTATGAACTATGATCTATTGCATGTCTTATTAATGAAACATGTATGAATCAATCCTTACATAAGAAAAATCAAAATAAAATACAAAACTGAGTAAAAAGATGAGAGAGAGGAAAGGAATGAGTACACCTCACTAGGTATGTGAACCAATAAAACTTGGTGATATCATCTATGTGTTTACCTATTGATCAAATGGTGAATAACTTAGATTGGGCTGATGGATTAACCAATCCCCATGTTTAGGTGGATCAAGAACTCAAGCTGGCCTTGAATCCATCATTGCTACCCATGTGTATTATATGCATCTTAGACTAAACTTACATGATGTAATTGAAACTCTATAAAATGGATTTAGGCCACTTAGAAAATCTAAAATGTGAAACATCTCAGGGTCTGTTTGGGAACTCTAAAATGCAAAATAGCTCAAGGGCCACTTGGGAATGCCAACCACTATAGATGGAATGAGGCATTAATTTGGTGTAAACCTAGTACATAATTAGTGCATATGGTGTCTAGAGTATATAATGTGGAGAATGACATGGAGTTATCATTCCATATAAGAGTATTAGTGCCACGATAAATATATGAGAATAATGTACCACACACATGCCCCCAACTCTGATATCTATGTATATAGATTCTAGATTGATTCATAATAATATTTGTCTATGCATATTTAAAACTGAAATTGGAATGATCATGCCCCTATTCTAAGCAAAATTATGTAAAAACTAAGTATATACTAAACCTATCTAATAATATATGACTAACACCATGTAAATTTGAATTGTAACTATTGTACCTTTCTAACAATTTTATAATTTTTTATTTATGGGCTAATGGATAGTAGCATGTTCCCAATTGCCAAGAGTGAACTATTATATATACCACTGTATTATGCTATGGACCAAATGTTTTGTTTCTGAGGAAAACTAAGATTAATATGAGTGTAACTATGTTTCACTATATTTTCCTAAATTTGATCTCTGCAAATGTGTCTTGGTGATAAAAAATGTGTGTTGAGTGAACTAGGATGGCTTGAACTCAATGACAAACCCATGTGAATTCCCCCTCTTTTTAGAGGAGTTGTTAAACCTCTACAATAAGTGTCCTCAAATTAAAAGCTATGCATCATGTGTGTTAGACTAAAAATATATGATATATGCATGATAAACCAATATAATGTCTATACATGACATCGTAATGTAATATATTCTGAGCATAAGTTTGTAATGTATGATGTGTGTTAGATCTAACATTCACAAGGGTTTCAAGATAGATATAATCATGTAAGCATGTATATGAACAAAAAATCTGGATATAATCTGAGTAAACTACCTAGGGGGATGGGGCATGATATCCATCAAGGCACCCTAGAAGGAAGGGTAGATGCATGAGGTCCCTCATGGTAACAAAACTAAATGTGAATGTAACAAGAAAGAGACAAGTGTCATGGCATGACACATACATACAAATACATGAGGCACATAAAGTAGGCCAATGGGCCATAATACAAGGGACATGGGCACATGTCACTAAGTTTGAGAAAGAGCACATATACAAGGACATGTTTAAATGTCCACATACACATAAAGTAAGGATGTCTTAGAGCCACATGGAAGGACATGTTCAAATATCCACATACACAATCAATAAGCACACACAATGACATGGGCACATGTCCAAATTATACAAACAATGAAAGGAATTGGCTTAGATCCATCTAAAAAAGACATGTTAAAATGATCTCAGGTAGATGTAGAAGAAAAGAGACATAATCAAATATAAAATATTAAAGCTAGTAATAAAAGTGTGCATAACATGTGGTAAATATCTATATAAGAGAAAATATGTACAAAAGCTGATTTGTAGTAGTAGTAATAAAAAAATTAGTGTAGTATAAGATGATCAATGTCATGATATAATCACTGCAAAATCTATGATGTTAACTATATAAATATATAACCTAGCAAATCAGAAGCTATGTAGTATGATGCCCCCAATGGGATGATATGTCAATGTTAAATTTGTGTATATGTGTATTTCCCCTAATGAGTAGATAATAGAAATTTTGGTTATGTGTAGAGGGACTGAGTCTCATTGTAATCTATGAACATGGAAAAAGAACAAGTGAAGCATGTATGTATGATAAAATTTACTATACTAATGACTATGCCCTTAACCATTGGCATGTCTATGGATATGTGTAGTTGACTTGTGTCTTGCATAACTATTTTACATATTATTTTACATTTATCTATGCATTTATATGCTTAGTAGGTCATCTTATGGGTTTTCCATGGCATTGGTAGGCTAAATATATGAGGAAGGGTTAGTTGTTCATCATTATATTTGAGTATTCATTCTTATTTCAAGCATTTGGGAGGTTTCCCCCTTGAAGTGGCTTATCTATTATCCATATTTTTTTTCTATATTTCTATATTTCTACTTATTTGGTGAATTAATATCATTCCAAGTGGTATTAGAGCATCGATTTGGGCCATAATTAGGTTGAAAACCCTAGATCTTGAAATTTAGATATATCTCACAAACGGTTGTGAATGTCTCTACAACTATTTTTCTAGAGTTGAGAAATCATTCAAGTAATCTTTCATTAAAATTTCAGCTCATTTGGATCTATTTGTCAAAATTTAACTCCATTTTAGTGTTTTTAATAAATTTGCTCCATAGCTCACAATTTTTAGAAATTTTCAAAGTTATTTACATTTTTTGAAACATTGGAAAAAATTAGTTTGGGTCTATTCTTTTATATTTGTGATTTAAGGCCAATATATTTTAAAAAAATCATGGTCAAAGTTACGTCAATGGGGAAAAATAAGGTTCACCATCAAGCCTTCATATGGCTGGTCCTAACACTCATGGATAGGGGAAAGGGAAGGACACTCCTAAAAATCCTTTAGGAGATGACATGGATTCTGAATCATTTGATATGATTTATTAAATTTAGTCAAATCTACATGGGCTAATATAGAAGGATGTGCAAGTCTAAACTCAAATATCAGTAATACAAGGGGAGCTTAATGGCATAAACAATTAGTTACAGTAGATCACAACACAATTAGATACCATTTCATCTCATTTACCACTTAACAAACCTCCAAATTTTCCTTTTGGTCCTCCTCTCAATACTAATAACACCAATATGGGGGTAAAACTGATGTTGCCAAAAGTGGACTTGCACAAGTTTGATAGTAAGGATCCACTCATTTGAATCACTCAAATTGAAAATCTATTTGATCTGCACCAAACTCATAGCTCTCAAAAGGTGGTTATGGCATCTTTGTATCTAGAACCTGACCCATTCATTTGGTATCATTGGTTTTGTGCTCAAAATAAGAAGATTGCTGCTTCTATTACATGGTCAGTAATCTCTAATGAACTAATGTCTCACTATTGGGATAATGTTTTTGAAAACTAATTTAACCAATTAACCAAACTGTGACAAATAGTAAAAATGAAGTATTATATTAATCAATATTATAATCTATCGTTACATGTGGAGGATATCACTAAGACAAATATGACTGACCTTTTTCTAGGTAGACTAAAATATAGTGTTAAAATGGAGGTTCATATGTTTTACCCCATAATTATATCCAAAGCTATACCAAAGGCACATTTAGTAGAAGAAAAAGAGATGATCAAATGCCATCCTTTCATTACTAGTCAGGAATGCACCTTCCTAATTCCATCACTACCTCAACCTACTAGATTGACATCATAAAAAATTGAGGAGAAGCATGCCAAAGTTTTGTGATAGTAAATAGAGTAAAGGTCATCGATGTGATGAAAAGAAGTTATTTTACATTGAAGGGGCCGATGAGGATGAAGAAGATGAGGAGGCATCTGGTGATAGTTTTAAAGGACATGAGGATAAAGCTATAGATTCTCAACCTACTATCTCCTACCATGTCCTTGTAGGTATTTCTAATCCTCAAACTCTTAAGGTCATGAGTTTCATTAAGAAATATAAGGTCACAATGTTGGTTGACTTAGGTAGTACACACAAATTTATCAATAATAAGTTGGTTACTCATTTAAATTATTTCATCTACCCAGCCCCAAATTTCAAGTCATGATTAAATATGGTGGTACAATTAATTATTCTTGAAAAGAAGAGAAGAAGAATTAAGATATATTTTGCATCTTCTTATCCATCATTCTATTTGAATATCAAGCTTAGGGTTTCATATTTTCTTTGGAGATATGGATCTTATCTTGTGGATAAGTCTTTTAAATGCATTGATAGGTTGTGTAATCTAGAGATGATTTATATTTTCCATCCGTATATACCATAAAAAACTCTTGTGAAGCACCTTGGCTAAGGGAGAGATTGAGGCTCAATGGGTTCATCTTCAAAGGTAAGTATTCTTAACTTTGTTCCTCCTTTGTAAGAGTAGATAGATATGCATTTTTACTTATCTTCCATGCATTAGGATTCTATATACATTGACGTGAGTATATTTATTATATTCATATTTACTTTTGTTGTTTATTATCTCCACTTTGTGTCACAAACTTTGGTGAGCACTAGATTAGACTTTTACTTGTTATTAGTATAGTGAATATAAAAACATAGGACCTAGTTTGGGTTATTGCATGATTTTGCTTAACTGGAGGCTTTGAAACCCTCCCTAGTGAAATTATTTGTGATAAGATACCCCCTCATTAGATCTAATAGATCCATATTGGTCATGTTCTTGATTATTTAATGTATCCCCAATCAAAAGTGTAAGTAGGATATATCTTCTCCAAGCTAGGATTGATTTATGGATCTGATGCATTTTTGATTTCATACATTCTATTGAACCTAATGTGAGTCCAACCCTTGTAGGTTTTCTTTCATGATTTTTCATTTATTTCATTTTATTAGTTTTTCTATATTTGTGATACTAGGTCGACAAGTTGGTATAGTTTATAACTACTGTGCACAAGTTTAACACACAATCTCATCAAAATGACTCTATTATTTTTGTGTAAGTCTTCATCAAATATAGGTTAGTAGATCAAATAAGTTGACACAGTACTCTTATTCAATTCTAAAAAATAAACTATGTCAAATAGGTTGACCTAGTCTCTTATTTAGTTTTAGAACAACAAACTAAGATGTTCAAGTTGACTTAGTATCACAGTCAGCTTCCAAATAACAAACCAGGTTAACCAGGTTGACTTAATAATCTTAAAAGGCTTCAACAAATAGGGAATTAAAGAATAGGTCAACCTAATTGACACAGTTGGTATAACTTGAAATCAACATTCAAATCACGTTAATAGAAATTTCATAGTCTTCAACATCTTCCAACCCACCAAGGTTCATTTCTCTCTTTATATATATTTCAATTTAGTTCTTCCTTATAGTTTTGTTTTTTAAAGTTTGTAGTCTTCAAAACTACAATCCTAGAACAAACTAGGTTGACCTAGTCAATCTAGTTTTGTAGTCTATCTTTTTTCTAAAAGACTAGGTCAACCTAGTCAACTTAGTTTTTAAGGAATCCTAATTCTATAATATAGTAGTGACCTTGATAACTCTATTATGTAATGTTTACATACACTATCATGTGAATTGACTCTTTACCATGCTTAAATTAGGAATTAACAACTATATGCTAATAATTAATTCACATTTTCACTTTCAGTTATTTGCATGATTAGAATAGCTCACATAGTCTAATTAGGTGTTTTTTCAATATACCTTATAGTTGCACTCATTTTCTCTTTCTTTCAAATACTACCAAATCACACAATTTCAAAACACACTTAAACATTTGTCTACCTAAGGCCTACCTACTTGGATTTCATCACCAAGGGGGAAGTCGACTTGGTTTTCTAACCAAGTATAAACATGTGGTTAATGGTATATATTGGCAAATCACCCAACACCATTATCACTATGGGATTGTGAAGTGAGGGGTTAGGCCCCAATACCAAGCTAATATCATTGCCAACATAGATCTCTTTTAGCCTAAACATCCTGAAACCATCCACAAATTGCTTTCTAGTTTCCTAATTTTACTCAACTTGCCTATCACACTCAAAATAATACTTTATAATAATATAACAACATTAAAGATGACCACTTAGCATTTACTTTTCAGTTGACTACCTATTCTTTTTTCACTGTATGTTGTGTTGCAAAAACTTACATTGGCTAGCATTGGTATAAGGTTTTGTGTTGTGTGCCCCAATTGGATCATTCTCATTTTATCCAATTACTTAGTTGTTTTATTTCATTTCTTGATTTAAAATTAAATTTCAAAAATCTTCCCCTATTTTTAGTACACTATCATTTTGTTCAACATAGTCTCTTACAGACTATCTTTTTCCCTTACTGTAATATTGAGTCAACATGGTCAACCCAATAGTCCTTTCTTCTAGTCTAGATATAGTACTGAGTCAACCTAGTCAAATATGTATCCTTATCAAGATGTAATCTATCTTAGGTTATATTACTAAGTTGACTTGGTAAACTTTGTATCCTTGTTGGCTTAGTTTTCATACCCTATTTTTAGTACTAGGTCAACCTATTTGACTCTGTACTCTTATCTATCCCTTCCTATCCCCTTGATTTTGCATCAAATTTGCCTTACCTAATATCTTTCCTTCATCATGAACATCCTATTTAACGATAACACTATTGAATTCAATATATATGATGTGTCTTACCAATCCTAATAGGTTCTCCCATAATCAGCTTGTGGCTCATATCTTAGATGAAAGTATTATGCATATAGCCACTCTCACTACAAACTATGGGACCCCTCCTCATTTTTATTCACTTTGTAATACTCTCTTATCACTTGAAGACAAACTCAAATTAGAGTATACACCATAAATGATCTTCTTCATCAATAAGTTTCCTCAACATCGAGGAAAGGATCCTTATAATATTTACCATCTCATGATAAGTGTTCAAGTCAAGGAGCCATATTCACTCTCTCCCACATTCTCACATAGATTTTGGGATACTAGTTTCTTTGATTCTCAACCTCTTCTTTCTATTTTTACCCCTTCTCATACCATGAATTCTTCCTCTTTGATTTCCTCTACCTCTATACCTAGTATATTTACTAACATGAAAGCTTTCACATCTAGTGGGCCTCTTCTAAGACCTACTCTTCTCAATTATTCCACTAGTGCATCATTTTATACCCAAGGTACTCATGCCTTTAGTACCGATTCTTCTCATCCATATACTAGTCCATCTTTTGCCACAAAAGCAAATTATGCCACTAGTACCTCACTTACCAATAGTTCTTCTCAAGTTCCTATTAACACCCATAGTGGTACCCAAGCCACCACTACAAATTCTAATACTTCACACAATGATAATAATGCAACTCAAACCCATCAAATCCTATTACAAAATCTTAATAAAAATAATTATTTTCAAGCTAACAATGCAAATCATCTGATGCAAATGCAAAATCATCTTATCCATCTTCAAACCCATCCTCTATAGATTCCATGGGGCATGCATAATCAAAATGTTCCGCCACATCCTCTTCAGGATTCCCATGGTAATCTTATTCTTCAACCTCCTCTTGTTAATAAAATAGTCAAGAATCTTCAAAATGAGCCTCTTTCATCTCAAATTGATAATATTGATATAGGAGGTATCATCTCCACCTTTTCTTACAATGGATCAACTAATCCTACTCTTCATTTAAAAACATTTGGAAATATATATAAAGACTGGGTCAAGCTAAATACCTTTATCACTACCAAGATATTATCTAAAAATATCATGGGAGATGCTTTAGATTGGTACAATCAACTCAAATCTCACTCTATTACTAGTTTGGAATATTTAGTAAATGCTCAAGTCTAATAGTTCCAAACTAGTGATCTCCTTGAGAATTCCTTGGCCCATTTTAACAATTGTGAGCAACTTAAGACTAAAACTACACAAACTTTCATTATATGATGGAAGACATTATCTAATAAATGTGAACATAATATAGATGATGATAACCTTTTTCACTTCTTTACCAATGCTCTTTTTCCCAAGTTACAATATTGGGTCTGAACTATTTCTCCACATACTTTGGAAGAGGCTATTGACCAAGCCAAGTGTCAAGATTTCCTTATGCATCAATTCAAGCCATCCCAAACTTCTATGGGTACTCACATGTTAATAAAGAGTAAGAATCATCATGATACCAATGATGGTGCCACATACTCTTATGATATCATTCATATTATTCAAGCTATTGTTCCCAACCAAACTTTAGAATAAGCTTCCCCTCCTACCCACATCACCAATCCTCATTTATCTTCAACCAAAAACATCAATGTCCACAAACCTTTATCCATAGTGGAATTACAAAAACATCTACCAAAGCCTCTCCCATAAGAACTTCATCCCACTCATCTCATGAAATCTTGGTATGATCCCAATAAATTTTGTTGGTTTCACACTAGTTGGGGTCATTCTCATGAGACTTGTAGGTAGCTTCATAATTTGGATATGGAATTCCTTCTTGGACCCAACTTTTACCATGATTGTATCATTTATCAATGCTAACAAGCCTATGAAATTAATTTCAAATCCCATGAAACACAAACTAAATCTAAAGCTTTGAACCAGGCTAATGCTCATTTGGCCATCTATAAAGATCTTCTAAATCACCAATATAACCAAGACAAGCCTACCCCTTCTACCAATAATGTTGATAGTCTTCTTGACCCAGCTCCTAAAGAGAATGTGGTCAACATGACTAATATGTGAAGGGTGGTTTCTTTCATTGATCCTCAACCCATCCACACACCTCAATTGTCTCGCACATTTCATGTTATCCAAGATTCTTCTCCAAATCACTTAAATAATTTGGGGAAAGAAGACCTTATATATTTTGATGAGCCAATTCCAACACCTCCCTTGGATAACACTTCCCATATAATTTCTACCATAGCTCCAATCTCTTTACCTATCACTAATGATACTCAAACTTCTATAAACACTTCTTCTCAAACCACACCTGCATTAACTACCCCATCTTATTAAACTAATCAATAAAATGGTACTCTAATTAATCCTTCTACCTCTTATCATCATAAATTCACATGCAATTCAATTCCTCCTTTTGAGGACCTCCTTCAACACTATACACCTCTTTCCAATAGTCCTCTTATGGGTTATGATGAGTTGGATCCTATCACAAAACTTACTAATCTCCTCTATCAAATCCCATTTCTCAAACTTAGGTGGACCTCTCTATGTCATCATAATTATCTTATGTATCTTTTATTTGAAATGAACATTCATTGTCCTCCCCTAGCAGGATGTAAAGCCACCTTATCTAGATTAGAACATAGAATTTTAAAATAGTTTGAATAGATTCCCATACATGTTGATGAAACAATGGACACTTCTCTTTCCCTCAAATTTCCCATTGATTCTATGATTCTCGATGAGATTATACTTCGTATGGAAGATCCTCCTCTTTTTATTAGTGTCCAAATTGGTATTTTCCAAGTCAATCATGCCTTGATTGATGAGGGTTCCAACACTTGGGTTGCCTCTCTCAACTTTTTCAAAAGCCTTGGATATTTTGAATATAATCTTAAGTTCACATGCAATATGTCTCAAGGCTATGACCAAAGGCAAAGTCATCCTTTAGGCTATGTGTGGCTCCCCATTACTATCCTACCTATCACCATTTTCATGAAGGTGATGATCTTAAACTTTCCTCTATCCTATAACATTTTTCTTGGTAGGCCATGTACTCATTGTATGAGAGCAGTTGCCTTTTCTTCTTGTTAATGCATCAAATTTACTCATAATGGAACCATCTATAGGATTTAGGGTGACACCAATCCTTGGAATTTTGACTAATTCCAAAACTATGGTGTGGTCAAGATTCATACCATTGAACCCTTTACATGCATTCCATTTCAAGAATCTCAACAATTTAAATTCCCTATCAATTATACCTAAGGTTACAATGGTCATCCCAAACTCATCAGGAGTATTCCTCTAACCTCTTAGATTTTGATGATGATAAGCCTGATGAGATCAATCTCAAGATTAAAACTTCATATATCTCACCTCATATTATATCTCAAATTCCCTCTTCTTTATAATCTCATTCTCATGAACCACCTCATGATTGCATCCCTGTTGTCTTAACTAAGACTCGACATTCCATTCGTCACACCACATCGAATGACAAGGTCATCCTTACCTATGTCATTAATCTTCATACACATGACTATGATGATGGTTATATCTTAAATGATCCATTCTTAGGAGGTCTAGTTTAGGCCAAAGATGCTAAGATTATTCATTATCATTCCTCTTTTCTTTAGTATTTTAGTATATCTTCTATCATTTCATCCTGTATTTTTCCTAATTTTAGCATTTTTACTCTTTATTATAGGGTAGAGATGGTGTGCACACCTAAAATTTATGTAGAACCTCATAGGAGTATGATTATGGATCATGTTATGAATAATCCTATCACTTTGTTAGATACCATGACCCCTCTAGCTGACTTATCCCTGAGATGCTTGAAACTATCCTTCAACCTTTTATGGACCTTGCCCCTCCCTCAACAAAGCCCATTTTGGATCCCATTCCCACTCCTTCTATAGTTGAGTCTCTTCCTATTTCTGATCCTATTATTCCTTTAGTTTAACCTTATCTAGTCTCTTCACCAACCCTACCTTCTCTTAGTGATGTTTTATTCCTTTTACCACAACTGGATCCTTCACCCACTAAATAGGTCAATCAGCCTTGTTGTGACATCCATAAAGTTTCCATTCATTAGAATTGAGATTTTTCCCTATACCAATATTACTCAGCTTCTATTTCTACTCCCCCTATGAGTACACCACCAAATATACTCACAAGAATATATGTTTCTTCCATAACATAGATAACCATTCCTCCATGCATTATTGAAATTTACGATAATATATCGACACCTTGCATCCCACTAATCCTCAACCCTCATACAAGGCTATACCTCCCTTGAAAGTATTACCTAAGTATCTTAGATAGGTATATTATCTCTAGCACTAATTTGGCACACATCACATTGATAATTGCCAAATACTTTAGTAACATCTTAAGGATCACCTCCTAACCATTCCTACACCTTCTACCCTTCTTCCCATAGGTTTCTATTGAAAGGACACTCCCCCTTATTCCCTAATGAATCCACATCCTATGGTTTCATCTCCTCTTGTGTTCCCTTTTCCACCCATGAATCCCTCACCCATGGGCCTTCACTCACCTATGGATCCCTATCCACTAGTGACTCCTTCACTGGCAGCACCTTCCCCACTAGTGACCCCTTCACCTACTATGGTTTCATCTCTACCTATGAGTTCCTCACCCATATATCCCTCTCCACAGGTGACTCCTTGACATGTGGCCCATTCCCCATTGATGACCCTTTCAATAGCTATATAATCAACTCCCATACATTCTTTTAAGCATCCCTTATATGATATCCCTCATCAGCATGATCCTTCCATTATTCCTACATTTTATGTCGAGGAGATTCGACGTGAAGTATTTTCTCAACTTTCACTAAAGATTGATGAGCAATTAGCTATGGTTGTATTCAACTACATACAGACTTATCATATCTTATGGATAATGTGTGTGGACAAATATATCAGTACTTATAAACACATTCATGGTGTTCTTAAATTTTAATTTGGATTGGACGTGTGCTCCAACTTTACATTTATTTATTCTTATATCATTTAACATTATGTTAAATTATTATCTATCTTACATGCTGACTTTGGTTTTACAATACATGTTGTCTATGATGTGATCATGTTCTCTTATGGATTTCTTTTTCATAATTGCATTCTTTTTTTATTTCATTTTCTTATGATTCCCTTTTCCTTTTTCATGATTGTTTGTTATCTTATCTCTATAAACATAGATAATTATTATTGTAACTTGGTTATAAAAACCTTGATCCCTTTAGTCATTCCTCATTTACCATGTGATCAGTTAGAGAACAATTCATCTCATTATAATCTTCTTTTATTCATCCACTTTGGATCTCCCTTAATTCCCCTTTATTCCCTTTCACAAACTAAGCATACACATGGTTGAGACTTTAGATAACATGCTTGTTCTTCATTAAGACTAACTGTTCTAGTCACTCTTATCTTTAGATACTTAGATTCCTTTAGCCAAAGCCTAAATCAAATTCATGTGTATCACTCTATCTCTCATGATTGGTCATTTTAAGTTCGTGTAGAGGAGGAATCATAAAATCCATAAAACTATGCAAAATCTAGATCATTTCACAAAAGGTAATGATCTAAAAGGAAACATTTAAAATCTTCAAAATTTAAATCACACTAAAAGACATGATTCTAAGCACATCTAATTTATCTAATTGATGCTCAAACTCCACATTTGGTCTCATGATAGAGTCAAGGTCCATTGGGGTATGGTAGGCCAATAGATTAGAAAATGAGAATAAAAAATCTTTTAGTGCTACCTACTTTCTCACACAAGTACCCAATCTTTGTAGTATATTGATGACTTAGTAAGGGGTCCTAAGGAACACATTTTAGGAAGTTAGGTCCATTTTAATTTTCTTGTTCGAAACTAACTACATGAGTTGATCTTAGTATCATACTTATTTTCCTATATAGCTTTGTGTCTATAGTGAATAGGTATCCTCTGTATATTGATGGTCACTAGTCACATAGTGTATTTTCATGTTCTTAGTATGCCTCATGTATCCTAAGGTATTCTTATAATATTCCTAAGTTATGATTATTACATTCCCTTTTTTACTCCCTATCCTAATATTTCCCCTTGAGAAATATTATTTTGTTCAGTGATCACTCCCCGAAGGATTCCATTTGTGAGTTGAATTGTAAGACCACGGATATGACCTAGCCTTCCTCATACATTACCATTCCAAACATCCCATTTTTATCATATTTTCACATTAATTCCACCTCATTTGGTTTTATTTTTGTGAGTTGTAGTGTAAGACTATGGATAGGACCTGGCCTTCCTCACAAAATCTTTCAATATTCAAGTCATAATGAAATTACATGTGTCAAATATGAGATAAGATGTGATTGATTATGAGTTCACATCATTGGAATGATTCCCATATTGATTTAGTATGTTTGATGATTACTTCATTAATATTTCACTTTTGTCTTCTTATTTTTCATTTGCATGTAATAATCCAACCACTTTTCTTAATTTTTTCATACTTCCCAACTTGAATTAGTGTGATTAATTTAAGACCATTTTACCAATTTAATTTTTCTTTTATATTTCCCAACATGATTTAGTATGATTGATTAGCTTAATTGATTTGTTTTTCTTATGATTAGTCTTTCACATGATTTCCATTTTATTACATTATTTTCATACTTCCCAATGTGTCTTAGTGTGATTTTACTTGTTTTAATTTGGTACCATTCTTTCTCATGGTTTAAAAACAATTTTTTCCCTCTTCTTTAACATTTTTTGGTTTATTATACTTAGTTATCTTTTTTTATTACACATTTCCCAATGTGAAATAGTGTGTAGTGCATTCATTTTTGATTAATTATACTTTTCCAACTCTTTTTCGCCTATTTCTTTCTAACCATGCATGTGTAACACATAATGCTAAAAAAGTAAACACAACACATACATTTCCTATAGCATATAAATTAAAAGAAAAATACATGTGCTAGAAATAAATATATCCATGCATCCACAAACACAACCATAATATAACACATTAGATCAACATCCAACTATAAACATAGAACATCTCTATATATATCACACGTTTTAAATATAAATAGTATAAAAATATATCACTCTAGCTCTATATATGACCCCTATTATGTTTATCTTATGGCTTAGCCATGCTTCCCATAGATGTCTCAAATAGTCCCTTTTGGATAGTACACTAGAATGAGGATGTTCTAGATCTCAAGCCTGATACCTATTCTTGTAGGTTGGCCACCTAAGCCTGTACTTGTCCTAGATAAATAGTGGTATACAAATGCATGAATATCTTCTAAGTCAAGGCTTTCTATGCTTGTGCCTCTCACACTGCCACCCTTGTTAGTGGTTTTAGCCCATCTCTGCATGCCTATAACCACCTCATGGCCTCCCCTAATAGTCTAAACTAGCTCACTTGAGCTGGGGCAGATGATACCATGGGATCATCTGATGTGGAATGGTCGTATGGATCTAATACCCCATCTAGAATATCATAGTGTGCTCCCATCACTAGGGATCCCCATTTGACCCCCTCCTCATCTTAGTTGTCATCTCTCCACCATCCTGCATATTTTGGCTTTCACTAGGTTTCTCATAGAACTCTATTTTGCTTAGAATAGTCAAACAATAGAAAATGAATTATTTTTTACCCTATTTATATTTAATATTCATAATTATTTACCCTTCAAATATTTATCATCAGATTCCTTATTTTGATCATATATTTGTTTTTACTTTCTTATTTTATGAATCATAAAAAGTTATGGAATCTTGACATCGTAGAAAATATTTTACACTATTATATTCCTATATTGTAATTTTTTTGATTTTTCACTCTTTTTTTGAACTAATATCTATAGGTTCGCCTAATGTTCCTCACATTGGATGCCTTCACATATCTCACATTTCCTTCTTTATATACAACATAAAGGTAAGTAAAGGTACGTGTTTTTTCAATTTTGTCATTTCTTTTATCTTATTTTCTCCTTACTGCACTTTATTTATCATTAGCATTATGTGTCATCACATTCTATTCCTGTAGCGCCTTCCTCTATTACACTTACATAACACATGATGAGATTCAAGTGGGGAATATGTATACACATAATATTTTAAAACTTTTATCAACTAATAACACTCTCTTTATTGTAGGAACCTAATAAGTCTCAATCTCTCTGAGTGCATACCCTAAGGGGTGCACTGAGAAAGGGGAGGGCAGACCATTGACACTTCATATAATTGTTGTCCTTTTTTCCACTTTCTATTTACATAATTGTCACCTAAAAATCATTCCCTTAAGCATATCCTTCTTTTTTACACACTCCTCTAGTATTTTACCACCTTTATTAGCCATTTTCCTAACCTAAAACCTCTTTTTATAGTTTACATGACTATGTCGATTGTGTCAACCTGGTACTCTTATTGGAAAAACTAATTTAGGGTCTAGGTTAGCTCTTGGTTGACCTAGTCTGTGACCTAGTGAGTTTTTGTTAATAACTATATTAGTTTGACTAGGTTGACCCTACTGGCTAAAACTTTTAAAAGGGTCTATAGTTAAATCTACCTATATACACAATCATTTCACCATTATTTAGAGAAGATAATAATAAGTAAGATATAGTGTGCATTTACTTATCCACCATTCTACTTGTGGATCAAGCTTAGGGTTTCATACTTTCTTTAGAGATACGAATCTTGTCTTATGGAGAAGTCTTTTGGATGCATTGATAGGTTGTGTAGGCTCGATATGATTTATCCTTGCCATCATTACATACCACAACAACCTCTTATGAAGCACATTGGCCAAGGGAGAGATTGATGCTTGGCAAGTTCACCTTTAAAGGTAAGTATTCCTAACTTTGTTCCTCCTTTGTAAGAGTAGATAGATATGAATTTGTACTTATTTTCCATGCATCAAGATTATGTATACATTAACATGAGTATATGTCTTCTATGCATGTTTACTTTTGTTATTTATTACCCCTACTTTGTGCCATAAGCTTTGGTGAGCACTAGATTATGCTTTTACTTTACTTGTTATTAATATAGTGAATAGGAAAACATAGGACCTATTTAGGGTTATTACATGATTTTTCTAAATTGGAGGCTTTGGAATCCTCCCTAGTGATATTATTTATGATAAGAGATCCCCCCATTAGGTATAACAGATCCATATTGGTCATGTTCCCACTTATCTAATGTATCCCCAATTAGAAGTGTAGGTAGGATCTATCTTCTCTGAGATAGGATTGATTTATGGATCTGATGCATTTTTGATTGCATACAATATCAACCCCCATAGTATGTAAAAATGTGATGGTGCATATGTTAATAATTGAACCACTATAAATTATAACTCATTTAATAGTAGTGGTTTTTATTTATGCCTGAATGAAGAGTGGTAGATTTTGATCAATAAATGTTTGTGAAGGAAAATCCTCAATGCCAAAAGATATAAAATACTTAATGTCCTCAATATTATTCATGATAGATGTAAAATAAGATGGTTCCATATCATGAGGAAAAGGTGCATGATTGAGTGTTTGAAAAATAACATCTTTGAAGATGGTTACCTTTTAAAGCAATTCCAATATAGAAATATTAGCTAGTGTATTTCTCAATTGATCCACAATATCATATACCCTGTGTTAATCCTTTGTTGCCATTATATTTTTTTGGGGATGAGTAGGGATGGTGGGATTACATTGTTATTGTATAGGATAAGGAAGAATATAAATCCATCTAGTAACATCTCAAAAAATAGGATATACTATTTATTGAGGGTGAATATTAGAGGTGAGATAGGAGTGAAGGTAGTCAACTGGTCTAGGTGGAGGAGGAACAAAAGGATTCATATGAGCTCTCTATCATTGAGTAGTAGATGTTGATAATTTTTAACTCATAGGGCAAAATGTCACCCCTATCACTTAAAAATTTGATTGTCATGTTGTTTACTTATTGATTATTATGTTTTTCTCATAATGTCCTTGAAATGGTCATCCAAAACTTTGATTAGCAGAGTTTAAGGTAAATTTGATGAGTTTAAGGTTTTAATCATCATGGTAAGGTGCTTGTATATTCACCTCTTGCCAAATTTTAGGTTGTTTTAAGTGATGAAAAGAGTCCAGATCATCTTAATAGGCCTCATGCCTTGTGTCAAGGTCATTTCATGATTTATAATTAAACAAACTAGTTGGTGATATGCTTGATTAACTTCATAACCCATTCGATTGCATTTTGGATAATTTGGTCGATTTTCGAGAAGGTTTTGCATGATAATGGAATTATACTATCATAATAAGGACAAGGTGTGCCCACTTAGGCATGAAATGGTCTAATAAATATGTTTTTAGTAGTTTCATCAGGTTTCTCAAGTTATTATAGCTTTTTAGTGATAAAAAGGCTTATTTTGAGGTTGTTTGTCCAATTATTCAACATAAAATTGACCTAAATGGATTTTCATGACCTTATTTTCTCATTAAAATGTCAAATCCATGGTTTGGAAGGATTTTTAGGTGTCAAAATACATAAAAATGACTTATCTCTCATATTGACTTTCTTGGAAACTCTAGGAAGGCCATCAGTTTTTGCTCAGTACAGATAAGAGAGAGAGATTCATAGATAGATATATTTGGAAATGATATAAAACCTAATTAAATTAAAGTTAGCGTTATTTTTTATCATATTCATCCACCCATGTTTATGAACAATTGCTAAGAGTGTAAGGGATCCACTATGTTTTAGTCATTTAGACAGGGTCTAGGTTTGTCTCTATTTCCTCACTTCAGAGATAGATGGATAAAAATGGTTATAGAAGGATTGTTTTAGGGTAAAATAGGATATTTTTCATTTTGGAATCATTATATACTTTATCTTGATAAGGAGTCTTTTGACAAGAAATCAGTTATTTATCTTGATTGCTAAGGATGGAAATTTTTGAGCATGTTTGATATATCAATTAAGTGTGTTCATATTTAAAGGTTTATTGAGTTTATGTTTTAGGCAAAATACACCTATTTAATATATTAAAAAGGTTTAGGTACCTTCATATTTAAGAGGGTCTTCCTTGAGATGACTTGAGTGAGATGGGGTCTTCCACAAGGTATAGTTGTAGATCTAATAAATTTATAATGTGTGAGAGTATATTAGTAAGGTCAACACAATCTTGAAGGATTTATAAAATATGGTAGAGTATTAATTTACCTTGGGAGGACATTCCATATGAGTTCTTAAGACTATACTCTCTCAAAACTTAAAAGAACACTTGTAGGCCTAATAAGCAAGTTAGAAGGACATCATGGTAGGTGATAGGAGCAACGAGGAATCATGAATATGAAGAAGTTATGGAAGAGAGAATGAAGTTGTTTCTCAAATTATCATAAGAGTTTCAATATTAATAATGACACTATGAGAGAAAAATATCTATTTGGAGCCTCAAATGCTTAAATAACATAGTCAAGACTATGTACTACTATATTGCCAACTTGAGAGAACTATAGAAGATTGTGTGCTTCTCAAAAATGTGTTATGATGGTGTCAAGATGAATATTTAGTGTGAATTAAGTCACTTATAATGGATGAGAATGATGATAAGGCCAATAAGGTGCAAGTTAGAAGCAGGAAAGAATACCTTAAAACTAGTTTAGTAGAAATTAAGGTGGATTAGTAGTTTTTAAGGTAAGAACATATGCTTTAGTTTCCTTATTAATCAAGCTTTTGAATGATTCTTTAGGTTCATGAAATGTGAAATTTACTCATTAAGTAGTTTTGGAATCATGTCGGTCATGTTACCAACCATGTCACATATTCATCTACAGTTCGTATAGTGGGTAAAATGTGCATCTACAATAGTCATTCACAATAGGGCTATTTCAAGAAAGTATTATGTTTTAAAGAGGAGTCTTGAAAGGTGGAATTTTTAATTAGGAAATAAAATGATATCAGTGATAATAATTTGAAAATTTGGGAGTGAAATATGAGCACCATGACATTTTTCAACTTGCAATCCATACAAACACTACATGTGTATGTAGAACCATGTATTTTGGCTCAGTCGGTCAAACTTTTATGCAAGAAGACTTGTGTCAGTCAAGAAGATGCAAGGTGAACATGTGATATGTATGAGTAAGGTATAATAATGACTTTATTAAAGATCAAAATTAGGTTATAAAAGTGAAGAGAAATAAAAATGGCCACCTATAACCATGTTCAATCACAGTCAATTAAGGTGACCTATTTGTGATCACATGAAGACTAGCTCAAAAGGTAAGAGGAAGTAGTAGAAATTTAACACTTTATAATGATGTTAATAAGTGAAATTTGTTTTTTAAAACCTATTTAATGGTATTAATTTTATTAATATTATACATCTTCAGTCTAAGAACTCTAAAATAGACACTTACAACTGATCTTAACTAGGCTTAACTGAGCTCTAAGATCAATAACATGAGAATGAAACACAATGATAAGGTTGAAAGTTTGGTTGATAATTTTTGGTTTGGATGTTTTGAAGTTAGATATATAGTCATAAATAAAATTTCAAATAATAAACCTCTTAAAGATCATACACATGTAAGATGAAGATATAGTCAAGCAAGGTAATAACACAATGAGCATACCTATTCAAGGTTGCCTGAGGAAGTTTGTGAGAAAGAGATTTAAGGATTTTAGGTAATTTTTAAAAGATGATATAGGGTTTAAACCCATTTTATATACCTATTTAAGGTCTTGTTTCAGTCACATTCCCTCATTTACACCTATAGGGAGCAATAAATGTGTATTTACAACTAATGCACCTAAAGGCAGTCTTTGCAAAGAGTGAGCAGTTTGATAGAGGTTACAAATTGGAAATGATGATAATGAGTGTTATATATGTATTTTAAAGATATTTGAGATTAATTTTTTATGGAATCAATTTACATTAAAGTAAGGTGTCTTTGATGATCACTAACTCAGTATACTAACATAGTCTATTGTAGACCTACATGCCTACCATATAAAAAAGTGAAGATAGTGTCTTTTTCATTTTGAGTTGAAGTTATAATGGTAAAAAATTATGTAGATAACATTATAAGACCTCCATAAAGTATTGGATCCAGTAGATAATGAGAGAGACTCAGTTTTTAGACCTTTAGGGTCAACAAATCCAACTTGCATAGAAAACCTCAATGGTGAAAATTCAAGGTTTTGGACCTATTTGAGAGGTTAGTATTATGAATCATCATGTTAAATAATTTAATGGACAATTTTAAATGTGTTTAAGATCTTAATTTGATATTAAAATTAGTTTGGAGGTTTAATGGATCCAAAAGACCTTCTTTGGCCTTTACACATAGTTACTCAGCCTGAGAGGCCATTTTGTAGGGGTTAGATCTTATTACAAGAGTTGAATGGTAAATTTAAGTTTTTGGAGGTGTTGGAAGGGGTCCCATTATTCAAATACATGACATTGGTTCATACCTTTAGTCTCACAACTTCATGAACAATCAACTAAAAGGTAAATAACCATGTTTTACTCAAGAACAAAATCGAAAGGGTCACTTTGTTTGATCAGAACTTTCATGATTAGATGCATGGGAACTCAATCCAATATATATGTTAGATTCATCCCCTTTCTATATATTTTTGGCATTGATTTTTGGAATGGACCCCTATCTTTTATGTACCATTGTTAAGAACTTAAACCTCTTAAAACCCTACAACTAGCCTGAAGGAGAAAATATTCTCCTTAATGCCATAAAATTATATGATTTTACTTCCAAATGATCCTAATGAAACTAAAAAATCTTCTAATATTTACTTCTAGGTGTTTTTTCACATGTGTAGGTACAATACCATATGATACAGGGTAAAATAGGCAATTTTAAGCTTATTTTTGAGGGTCTAAGCTATGGAGTGATGTCCAAACAATTTGAAGGGATTTATGGGGACTTAATAGAGGTTTAATAATCATACAATCTATTATATATGTCTCTCAATTTATTATACAATTACTACAAGTTAGCTACTAGCTCAAAAGGTGAGAGAACTCAATTCTATAAGACAAGAATATATGGTGAAGGTCTATGAGTGAAATAAAGGACTTAAATATCAAGGGATGATATGATTAAGGGTTTTATAGGTCTCATAAATTAATATTAAAGAATCAAAACATGAAAATTTCATGAAAAATGTCTCAAACAACACCTCAAGCACATAAAAGCATATAGGCTTGCCAATGGCCATTTCATGGTTTGCCCTTAAACACAACATCCCATATCTTGAAATTTGTAATGGAGGATTATATTAGGATAGGTAAAGTGAATCAATTTTTTAAAAAATATTTCACACATGTGAGTGGTCATTTGAGATAAATTTCTCTTTCTAGGCCTAAGAAGCTTGATTATGCCTAATTGGAGAGCGAAATGACAAAAAAGAAAAGCTTCCACTTGGATTTGGCTCATAAAAATTGAAATGGATATGTAAGGGTATATAGGTTATAAAAAATGTGATCCATTTTCTAAGATGATCCATACATTATTCTGGACAAGGAGATTTACCAAATTTTAGGGCTATAAAGAATGAGTGAAAAAACAAGCAAAATGAACAAAATGACATCTTTTGGAGGGTTTGATAGCTCAAAGTGCCTTATTTTAGGTATGAATTTATGTTTATAATCCATACATGGAGGATATTTTATTGATTCAAATTGAAACCCAATTTTCTCTCTCCTATACCAATTTGCCTAAAAAGGAGTCAAGTGATCAAAGCACCAAGTTGATGCATAGAAGCTCTTCAAAAGCCTTTATTGATGTTTTTATTTCCTTAATATGCCTAATCAAGTATGAAAAAGTAAATTTTTTATTGGAATAAGGATTAAAATGTTGAAAAGGTCTCTAGGACTCCTAACAAGACCTTCCTTCCTTCATATGCCTAACATGTTAAAAGAGTCAAATAAACATCAATGTTCCTTATAACAACCAAATTAAGGTGGAGAGACCTCATGAATAGCTTAGAAGAATATTTCAATGGATAATGAATGAAAACTTAAATTCCTTTTTTTAATGAGGAAGACTCATTCATCAAAAAAGACATATGAACTAGTATATAGGGTGTGCAAGCAAGGATATATGCACCTTCAAAGTGGTCAATATTGACCAATAAATGATAAAGTTATTTTAAAGTCTCTTTAACACATGATAATATACCTATATGCTACCCTAAGGAGATGAAGTGATAAGAGATATTGTGGGGAATACTATGTAGTATTTGAAGGGTTTGAAGACCAAGTTTGACATCTCTATTTGGGGTTACTTTGTCTCCCCATCTTTTGATTTTTTATTTGTATCCTTTTTTCCAAAATTATTTTATTACCCTTTTTATTTGGTTATTCTGAAAAGCTTCCAAATTTTTTTATTCACCTCTTGAATAAATAAGAATCTCTTTTCCTCCATTTTCAGGTTTTGGTGGTGTATGGTGATTGCCATTGATATAACATTGTGAATCATTTATTTTCCTATGTTATTTTCTAGTTTTTTTACCTTCATACGATATGTTTGGGTTTATATAGGTCATTCTTAGTGTCAAGATCAATCTTAGTCTAAGTGTGGATGTGAATTCAATAACTTTTCATTCCTTCTAAACAAAGAGTGAGTTTGTCAAGTCCTTTGCATGAAACAATGTTGTATAATTCATACCTAAAGTGAAGAGAATGAGTGAAATATTCTTCCCTTCCTAAGAGTGTCATTTTCAATCATAAGTGGTCATATACATTAGTGCATCACCTTTAGTTTAAGTTTTCATTTTAATTTTAGTACAATCAATATCCTTTTCACCCTTATCATAGTAAAAAATTAGTAGTTAGTAGCAATACAACCAAGTTTAATGAGTGAATCAATGGAATTATCCCTCTATTTGGAGATTATGTCCATTTTAAAGTCATCAAAATTTAGGAGAGATTCCATTATTTTAGCAGGAGTGAGAAGTAGCCCACATTCTCATAAGGGTAGCACTCTTGATCAAGAATAATTTTTGGCATGCCTTGTGGGACACATACTCCTTATCATAGATGAATTTTGGATATAGAGAGAAGAATTTATAGCATCATAGGACACTCATCATCATTTAAACTAGAGGATTCCTTGATGTTGCAATATTTTTAGTAGCAATCTAGCACAACTTTCATGTCAAAGGTTACCATAAGATCATTAAGCAAAGGTATTCCTTTTGAATTAATTGAGTTACCTTCTCATTCATATAAAAAGAATAGATTTATAAATACAAAACCCTATTCTATAAATTTGTTTCAATCTCCTCAACAACCCATTATACTAAACAATGTGATTCCCAATATCCAAATGTTGTGTCTATGAACCAAGTGTTTGCCTCATTTAACAAAAAAAGCTCACTAAATATTTCCCACTATGATGATATACCACCTTTATCTCTAAAGAGCATTCCTTTATTCTTAGGTAGACCAAACTACACCTATTGAGCATATAAAGGATGTTTCCAACCTTTTTTCAATCAATAATGTTGTCTAGGAGAATGTAACTATTAGACTACTTGTTGCATCCTGCAAAGTAAAAGTACTGCAGTGGTATAAAAACCTTCCACTGAATTCCATTTCTTCCTAGTGTATGTAATTAGAAATGCATTACATCCACAATTCAAACCTAGATCAAAGAATATAGATCTTACTTACTCTTATGATTGGGGATACATTAGATAATAAGGAAAATGACCAATATGGATTTTCTAGACCCAATTAGGGGATCTCTTACCACAACAAGATCACTAGGGGGAGTTCCAAATCCTCCAGTCAATAAAAATCATACAATAAACCTAACTAAGTCCTATGTTTTCATATTCACTATACTAATAACAAGTAAAATAAATAAATCTAATCTAGTTCTCACCAAAGCTTGTGGCACAAAGTGGGGCTAATAAACAACAAAATTAAGCATACATAAAAGACATATACTCATGTCAATTTATATATAATTTTAATGCATGGAAGATAAGTGCAAATGCATATCTATATACTCTTACAAAAGAGGAACAAAGTTATGAATACTTACCTTTGAAGATGAATCCACCAAGCCTCAATCTCTCCCTTGGCCAAGGTGATTCATAAGAGGTTATTTTGGTATGTAAGGATGATAAATATAAATAAGCTCTAGGCTACACAACCTATCAATGTATATAAAAGACTTCTCCACAAGACAAGATTTGTATCTCCAAAAAAATAATGAAACCCTAAGCTTCTTCCTCATTTAGAATAGTGGATTAAAAAAAATTCAATAGATCTTACTTCTTATTCTCTTCTCTAAATAATGGTGAAATGATTGTGTATATATAGGCATATTTAAACATAAAAACTTCCAAAAGTTACAGCCAAAAGGGTCAACCCAGTCGACCTAGTAATATTATTGATAAAAACTCACTAGATCATGGGATAAGTTAGCCAAGAGCTGACCTAGACTGTAAATAAGTTTTAACAATAAGAGTACAAGGTTGACCCAATCAACCTAGTCATGTAAACTATCAAAAAAGGTTTTAGGTTAGGAAAAGGGGTAATGAAGGTGGAAAATGATTAGAGTGTGCAAAAGAGAAAAACAAGCTTAGGGGAATGGTTTTTAGGAGACGAGTGTAGATAAAAAGTGGAAAAGGGGATAACAATCTTGTAAAGCACCAATGGTCTACCCACCCCTTTCCTAGTGAACCCATTAAGAAATGCACTCAAAGATATTGAGACTCAATGGTTTCTTGCAATATAAAGAGCTTCAATAATTGATAAAAGTTTGAAAATATTATGTGTATACACCTGGGATGGCTTAGGTTTAAATTTTTCTAAACAGTTTGAAGACAAATTTGATCACCTATCCCTAGTTGAGAAGGTCACCACTAAAAAGAAGGCTCTTCATGAGTTCATGATATATTTTAACCTCATATTCTGAAAAACATGGACTAGGATACCTCTTATGATTAGGTCATCTCTAGAATATGACTTTTTATATTATCTAAGATTTATTAATTTAGACATTAGTGTCATGATTTGATCATTGGGTGGTACTACTTTACCAGATGCATATGAAGTGGCCATTAAAGTAGAGAACAATTTGATATAGGCTATAAAATTGGAACCTAGACCTCCTATTCCTTTTTTCTTAGAAACACAACCAATACTAGCCCCTCAAGTTCCCCCTATGGCTCCCATTCCATCCCCCCAGACACACATTTAAACCCTTCCTAGCCAATCAACTAAGATCAGAGAGCTCAAAGGAATGTTTTAATCCTTTGGTAATGAAATTATCTAACTAAAGAGGCAACAATACCAAGAGAATAAACCTTACCAAGCACCTAATCATCCTACCTATCAACCTTTTAGAGATAATAGACCCCCTTATCAAGGACTCGTAGAACATAGACCTTCTTATCAAGCTCAAGGAGATATCACATAAACCAAGCCTTATGAAATAGTTGATCCTAATTCTCCATCCTCATCTAAATCTATTTTTCCTGTGCCAACTCAAAATAATATAATGTCATATTTAAGTTGATAGCCATCTAATCAAAATGATATATAAATTCAAACCTTAGTCAACCAATCCATGGTGATGCTTCAAATGACTTAGGAAGATGATTCTATTTAATAATTTCAACATATTGAAGGTACATAAAATAAGATAAGGGGCATCATAAACAAGGGTAGCTAGATTCCACCTTTGTTAATTGGTAACTTGATGACCATGTAGCTTTGAATCAAGTTGGTGATTATGGTTCTTCAAACAATGTGGTTACATCTATAATAAGAGAAAAGAAAATGGAAATTGAAGAGACTAATGAGGTAGATCATTTTCCAAGTACACCTCCTACTATTCTTAAATATATCAATAATCAAATTGTTACCCCAACATTACAAAAAAATTAGATTATAGAGGTTGGCAAGACTCATCAAGTGCCACAAGTACAAGATTAGCTAGTTGTGAAAAAAGTGCAGCCAATGGTAAGTATAAATCCTTAAAGTATTTTAGATCATATGAATAGGTACAATATTATCATGATCATGTGGGATTCCTTGGAAATCCCAGGGAAAAAAGACATGCTAATTTAGGAGCTTTCAACCCTCAAGTTGTCACTAAAACCAACTGAGAAAGAGAGCATAATTTTGGTAAATTTAGATTAGCTAATGAAACACCAAGTGAAATAAGTACATAAAGAGGTAATAGTGGGTAAATATGATGTAAAAACTAAAAATTAACCTCCCTTTTATCTCTCTTTGATTGTTGGTAATACTTTAGTCCACAATTGTATGGTAGAAAATGGAGCTAGTAGTACTGTCATGCCTAAGTAAATTGTAGACAAGCTTGGGTTGGTGTATGAACTAAGCAAAAAAGGAGTATTTAATCCATATGTATCACAAAAAAAATATTTGGCATCATCAAGGACTTGAAACTAACATTACATGCTTTCCCAAATATGACTATTCAATAGGATGTAGTGGTGGTGGAATTGCCTCCTTATTTTGCCAAGTGCTTATTTAGATATCTCAACTCAAATATTGGTGTTTACTTATAATCTGATTGAAAATATTTTAAATTAATAACAAGGTATGATGCCAATGTGACTATTAATTCTGAGCCCATTCCACACTTTCACTTGGAGCTTTACATGTCAAGTGTTGTGAACACTAACTATGTTATTTTGAATGAGGTGAAACAAGCTACTAAAGTAGAATCTAACTCACCTATTGAAAGAGTTCTTAATATTTTACTTGATGAATTGGAATAAAACTTTCATGAAAAATATCCATATAAAATTATTTAGTAGAAAGTACTTAGTGTTTATTGCCTTAATGAAAATGTTGCAAAAATTCCAGCCTTAATGAAGGAAGATGAGTCAAATGACGGTCTTTGGTAGCTCTAATTTGATGGATCAAGGAATAGGAATGGTACTAGGGATGTAATGATGTTAATTTCACTTTAAAAACAAAGGTATTTTTCTAATTTCAAATTTTAGTTTGCATGTTCTGATAATGCAGTAGAATATGAGGCTCTAGTCCACAGTTTGTAGTGGGCTAGGAAGATGGGAATCAATGTTGTATAGGATTTTGGTGATAGTGAAATTAGAGTTCACCAGGTGATAATAATGAATTTATAAAATAATTACTTGATTATATCTTACAATAATAGAGTTTATAACCTCCTTTAATATTTTTGTCTTTTGATCTTCAGGCAGTGCAAAGAGAAAAAAATAAACATGTAGATAGATTGGTTGCCATAGGAGCTTAGTCCAGTATTATAGCTGATGTAAGGACTGAGAAAAATTAGTCACATATCAAAATCATGGTGAGGCTTTCTATCCCTGATAATCATGAGAACTAATAGGTTTTTGATGATGACAATTAGATTGTTAGATTCTTACAAGAGGAGGTTGAATTATCTTCCAAAAATTAGTCAAAACTCTTCCAATAGTTTGGGGATTAAATTATTCAAATTAAGTATAAAAAATCTACCCAAGGTATTTTTCAATCTTGAAAACATCTTCAGTAGAGATGATGAGATGAGGAGAGAGAATTTTTCATTGTCAACCAAGGAAGAGCAATATGCCAATGTTGAGATAGTAGCTGGAAGGAGTCTTAAATTGGGTAAATTATGTATTCCATCACAAAAAGAATAATTCATTGATTTATGTAGGAAATTTTCTAATGTATTTGTGTGGTAGTATAGTGACTTGAATGGATTTGATCTTATTTTAACTCAACACACCATTGAGTTAGAAGTTGAAACCAAACTGGTTAGACAAAGGCAAAGACCCATCAATATAAAACTTGAGCCTTTGATGAAAACTGAGATTTATAAGTTCATTTAATCAACCATAATTTTCCAAATCAATTACTCTACTTGGGTGGGAAACCTTTTTCTAATAAGGAATAAAAATGGCAAAATCAGACTTTGTGTTATTTTCCATGATTTGAATAATGTTTATCTCAAAGATCATTACCTATTGCCATCCATGGATCAAATTTTACAGTTGGTAGAATATTTAGAGAGGTTTTCATTGTTGCATGGATATAGTGGCTATAATTAGATTATTTTAAGGAGGAATATTAATTTAAGATAGTCTTCACTACCAAGTGGGAGACATTTGTCTATAGGAAAATGCCATTCAGTTTGTCTAATGTTGGAGAATTTTTTCAACGAGCCATGGATATGGCATTCCAAGGTATAATCAATAGGTTTGTTATTATTTATTTAGATGACATAACTATGTTTTCAAAGAGTTTAAGAGAACATATGATTCTTCTCAATGAAGTGTTTGAAAGATGTAGGAAATTTAGGGTGTCTCTTAACCCCAAGAAATGTGTTTTCTTAGTACATGAAGGTAAGCTTATTAGACATGTGGTTTCCAAGCATGGTTTAAGCATTGATCCTAAGAGTATATACCCCATACTTACTCTATATTTTCCTAAACATAAGAAGGCATTACAAATATTTCTAAGCAAAATCAATTTAATAAGGAAATATATTTCTGATTTTGTAAATTTGGCAAAGCCACTTATAGCCATGATTAAGAATAATCAAAGTTTTAATTGGTCTAAGGAGGGCATGAGGAGTTTTTAAGAGATAAAATAAGCAATATTTAGTTCTCTTACTGTTATAAATCCTATTTTTTTAGAAGACTTCATTATATACATATGTTAATTTGGACACCATTTTAGGTATACTCATGCAACAAAATCAAAAGGCTTTAGAATAGCCAATAGATTTCTTCAATCAAGGCTTGGAAGAATATAACACAAGGTATACTTATGTAGATAATAATTTTATTTCAATAATCATATCTCTTAATAAGTTTATATACTTGTTATCTAACAATAGGATATATCTAATGGTTGCTCATCCAAGTATCAAGGAGTTCTTGTTGAACAAGGACATAAATGAGAAGAGGGTAGGTTGGATAATAAGTGTGATGAAGTATGACATTGAAACAAAAGTCACTAAATTTATTAGAGGTAAATTATTATGTGAACACCTAGCCCAATACTTGCAAGAAACTAAGGAGACAATTTTAGTGCTAAATGATGAAGAAGTTGCAACTGATCATATCTCATCTTCAAATTGGTTTCAATACTTGTTAAGGTATCTCCAAGATGGTTTATATCATCATAAATTAAGTGAATCAAGGATAATATATTTTATATGGAATTCCATTCCCTTTCTCCTTATGGATGGAATTCTTTTTTATAAAGACATCAATGGTATGTTGTTATTGTGCATATAGCCTAGCCAAAAAAAAGTTGCTTGAAGAGTTCTATGATGGACATGGTGGAGGAAATTTCTAAGAAATAACTACAGCCCTTAAGATCATGAAAAGTGGGTATTGTTGGCCAAGTATATTAAGTGATTATCATGCTTGGGTGAGGAAATGTAAAAAATGTGCCATGCTTGTAGGAAAAGTAAGACTTGTAGTCTTACCTCTTCAACCAATTTTAGTGGATCAAATTTTTGTCCAATGGGGTTTATAATTAATTGGAGTCATTAAACCACATTAAATCTTGGGTCATAAGTGGATCCTTACTACCACAAATTAATTAACCAGATGGACAGAGGCAGTAGCTTTGAAGGAAGCAAATGAATGTAGTGTGGTAGATTTTTATGAAGGCTTGCTTATAATATTTGGCATTCCCTCTACCATAATTTTAGATAATCCTATGGATTTTATGGGAGCTAAGATTAGTAAATTCGTTGTTCAACATGGTGTATACCTTAGCACTTCATCAAAATACTACCCAAAAGGCAATGGCCTTATTGAGTCCACCAACAAGAATCCATTGAAGATCGTAAGAAGGAATATTGAAGATAATCAGATATCATGACATTTAAAGCTTAAGTTAGATCTATGGGTTGATAGGATCACCTAAAATATGTCTATATCCAATTCACCATACAATTTGGTTTATGGTAAAGAAGCAAGCTTACCCATTTCAATTAAGTTTCCTATTTTAGAACTAATGCACCAGCTAGAGTTATTGGAGAATGAACCAATGGAGGTAAGGTATGTTGATATTATGTAACTAGAAGAGATTAGAAATAAGTCCATTTTAGACATGGAAATTCATCAAGCACAAGTGAAGAGAACCTTTGACAAAGGAGCATCTTTAAGGAGTTTCAAAAAAGGAGACTTGGTTCTCAAGTAGGATGAGGATAAAGCTAAACTAGGAAAGCACACCAAGTTTGACTCCCTTTAGAGTGTCCCATACACAATATCCATATGAAAATACCACAATTCTTTCCAACTTGGTAATATGGATGGTGGGGAGATTCTAAACCTAGTCAATGGGATACATTTGAAACATTGTAATTGAGAGCTATGTTCTTTGTACATAGTTTGTTTGTTTTCCTCTAAGTGTTATCCTAGCACATTAATTTTATTTCAAATAAGTGCTTTTATTGCACATGTGTCTTGTTGGTTTGTTTCCTTTATTTTGTGTGTCTTCTTTCAATGTTTTTGAGGAGAAATAGTTATCTTGTCTCAAGCCAAGAGTCTTGTAGTCAATGATCAGATCTGTTAGTATTAATTTTAGAATGCAAAAATGATATTATGAGTCTAAAATAAATGTCAATGGTTTGGTTCTTAATCATAGCAGGCATGCTTCCTAGCTAAGTCACCAAATGTTGACAATTTTGATGTCACAAGTCAAAATATCATCCCTATCACTTGAAACATTTCTTGTCATGTTGTTTTCCCTATTGATTTTTATGTTTTTCTTGTAATTTCCTTGAAATGGTCATCCAAAACCTTAATTAGTAGAGTTTAAGGTAAATTTGATGAGTTTAAGGTTTTAATCATCATGGTCATGTGTTTGTCTAGTCACCTATTGACCAATTTTAGGTTTTTTCAAGTGATGAAAAGTTTTTAGAGAATCTTAATAGGCCTCGTGTCTTGTGTCAAGGTCATGTCATTCTTTACAATTGTTCAAACTAGTTGGTGATATGCTTGACTAACTTCATAACCCATTTGACTACACTTTGGATCACTTGGTGGCTTATAGAGTAGGTTTTTCATGATAATGTAATTTTAATATCAAAATAAGGACATGGTATGCCTATTTAGACATGAAAATTTCCAATGAATACTTTTTGGAGTAGTTCATTAGGTTTCTCAAGTGATTATAGTAGTTTTAGTGCCATAAAGGCCTATTTCAAGGCTATCTATATAGTTATTCAAGGTAAAATTGAACTCAAAACATATTTAAGACCTTTTTTGTTTGTTATAAGGTTAAATACATGGTTTTTAATGAGGTTCATGTGTCAAAATAAAGAAAACTAACTTATCTCTCATATCAATTTTTTTTGTAGCTCTAGGAAGGCCATCCATTTTTACTCAATACAAGTAGGAGAGAGAGAGAGAGAGAGTTAGGTCAAAATATCCTTTAAAATGATAGGGAACTTATTTACCTTAAATTTAGTGGCATTATTTGTCATATTCATTCCCCCATATTTATGAACAATCGCTAAGAGTGTAAGGGGGTCACTATGTCCTAGCCATCTAGATAGGGTCCAGGGTTGTATCTATTTCTTCACTTCAGAGCTTGATGGATAAAAATAATTATAGGGAGACAATTCTAGGGTTAAATATTAACTTTTTAATTTTGGACTCATCAGCTAATTTATCTTGATAAGGAGTCTTTTAAAAGGAAATTAGTTTCGATCTTGATTACTAAGGATGGCAATTTTCAAGCATGTTTGATAAATCAGTTGAGTGTATTCATATTTAAAGGTTTTTTGAATTTATGTTTTAGGTAAAATACACCTATTTTTACTAGGAATTTTTTTTAGGTACCTTCATATTGAAGATGGTCTTCCTTGAGATAATTTCAATGAGATGGGATCTTCCATAAGGTACAGTTGAAGATCTAATAAACTTCTAATGTGTGAGAGTATATTAGTAAGGTAAGCATGATATTGAAAGATTTATAAAATATGGAAACTCTAAATTTACCTTAGGAGGAAATTCCATATGATTTCTAATACTATGTTCTCTCAAAGCTAAGAAAACACCTATAGGTCTAATGAGCAGGTTAAAAGGACATATAGCAGGTGACAGAAGATATGAGGACTCATCAAAATGAAGAAGTTGTAGATGATCGAATGAATTTGTATCTAAAATTATCATAAGATATTCAAGATTACTAGTGACACTATGAGAGAAAAATATCTATTTGGAGCCTCAAATGCCTAAATACCATAGTTAAAACCATGTACTACTATATTTCCAACTTGAGAGACCTCTAGAAGATTGTGATTATCAAAAATGTGTTATGATGGTGTCAATATGAATATTTAGTGTGAACTAAGTCACATTTAATGGATGAGAATGTTGATAAGGTTACTAATGTACAAGTTAGAAGCAATAAAGAATACCTTAAAACTAGTTTAGTAGAAATTAAGGTAGATTAATAGTTTTTAAGGTAAGAACATATGCTTTGGTTTCCTTGTTAATCAAGATTTTAAATTCTTCTTCAGGTTGATGCAAGGTGAGCTTAACTCATTAAGTGGTTTTTTAATCATGTTTTTCATGTTACCAACCATGACACATATTCATCTATAGTCCATATAGTGGGTAAAATGTGCATCTACAACAGTCATCCACAATAGGGCTATTTCAAGAAAGTATTATGTTGTAGAGAGAAGTCTTGAAAGGTGGAATTTTTCATTAAGAAATAAAATGATATAAATGATAATAATTTGGAATTTTGGTAGAATAATATGATCTCCATGATATTTTTCAACCTATATTCCATACAAATACTATATGTGTACCTATAGCCATGTATTTTGGCTCAGTCAATCAAAATTTTATGCAAGAGGACTTGTGTCAGTAAAGAAGATGCAAGGTGAACTTGTGAGATGGATGATTAAGGTACATAATTAATTTATTAAAGAACAAAATGAGGTTATCAAAGTGAAGGGAAATTAAAATGTCCACCTACAACTATGTTCAATCACAATCAATTAAGGTGACATGTGTGTGATCACGTGAAGACTAGCTCAAAAGGTAAGAGGAAGTAGTAGAAGTTTAACACTTTATAATGATGTCAAGAAGTGAAATAAGTATATGTAGACCTATTTAATGGTAAAATTTATATTAATATTCTAAATCTTCAATCTAAGAACTCTAAAATAAACACCTAGAGCTAAGCTTTATTGGGCCTAACTGAGCTTTAAGATCAATAACATGAGTATGAAACACAATCATAAGGTTGAAAGTTTGGTTGATCAGTTATGTTTTTGAGGTTTTAAATTTTTATATAAAGTCATAAATAACCTTTAAAATAAGAAACCTCTTAAAGATAATACACAGGTAAGATGAAGATATAGTCAAGCAAGGTAATAACACAGTCAGTTTGCCTATTCAAGGTTGCTTGAGGAAGTTTGTGAGAAAGAGATTTGAGGATTTTAGTGCCTTTTCAAAATATTATAAAGGTTTTAAAACCATATTAAATACTTATTTAAGGTCTTTTTGTAGTCACATTCCCCCATACACACCTACAGGGAGCAGTGAATGTACATCTACAACCAATGTACTTATAAATAATCTTTGGAAAGAGTGAGGAGTTTGATAGAGGTTAAAATTTGGATGTGAATATAATGAGTGTTAGAGACTGAGATTAAATGTATTTTATATTAAGTTTTTATGGAATCCATTTACATTGAAGGAAGGTGTCTTTGATGGTTACTAACTTAGTCTACTAACATAGTCTATTGTAGACCTACATGCCTGCCCTATAACAAAGTGAATATAGTGTATTTTTCATTAAGATTTAAAGGTGTAATGGTAAAAAATATATTTATATAACATTATTAATACCTCCATAAATTATTGGATCCAATATATAATGAGAGAGACTTAGTTTATAAACCTCTAGGGCCAACAAATCCAACTTGCATAAAAATCCTTAATGGTGAGATTTCAAGGTTTTGGACCTGTTTCAGATGTTAGTATTGTGAAGAATCATGTTAAATCATTTAATGGATGATTTAAAACATGTTTAAGAGCTTCATTTTCTATTAAAATGAGTTTGGAGGTTTAATGGATCTAAAAGACCTTCCTCGGCCTTTACACACAATCACCTCATCCTGAGAGGTAGTTTTGTAGGGGTTAGATCTTATTTCAGGAGTTTCATGGTAAATTAAGTTTATGTATGTGTTTTAAGGGGTAATATTATTAAAATACATGACATTTTTTCAGCCCTTTGGTCTCACAACTTCATGAACAATCAACTAGAAGGCAAATAACCATGTTTTGCTTGATAAGGAGCTTAAAAGGGTCACTTTGTTTGTTCAAAAAATTTATGAGGAGATGCATGGGAACTCAAGACAATAGGATATGTTATAGGAGTTACCCTGATATAAATTAATGGCATTGGTTTTTGGAATGGACCCCTGTCCTTTATAAACTATTTTAAGAACTTAAACCTCTTAAAACCCTCATTAAACCCTACAACTGACTTGATAGAAAAAATATGATTCTTAATGCCATAAAATTCTATGATTTGACTTAAAAATTATCATAATGACACTCAAAACTCTCATGATCTTCACTTCCATATTTTTATTCACATATGCAAGTATACTACCATACGGTACAGGGCAAAATAAGAAATTTTGGGCTTGTTTGTGAGGGTATAATATATAGAATGATCTCCAAACCATTTGTATGGTTTTATGGGTAGTTAATATATGTTTTATAATCATCCAATCTACTATATAGGTATCTAAATTTTTTATATAGTTCCTTTAAGTTGGCCAATAGCTTGAAAGGTGAGAGAACTCAGTTCTATAAGCCAATAATCAATGGTGAAGGCCTATGAGTGAAATAAAGGAATTAAATCTCAAGGGATGGTTTGTTTAAGGGTTATATAAGTCTCATAAAGTCACATTTAAGAATAAAATCCTTCAAGTTTCATGAAAAACATCTCAAACAACACCTCAAGTACACAAAAGTATATAGGCTTATTAATGGCCATTTCATGGTTTGACCTTATACACAACATTCCATAGATTTAAATTTGGAATGGAGGATATTATTGGTACAAGTAAAGTTAATCAAACACTTTTGGTAAGTTTCACATGTTTGAGTGTCCATTTGGGCTAAATTTCTCTTTCTAGGCCTAAGAAACCTAATTAGGCCTAATTAGAGAGAGAAATGGCATAAAAGAGAAGATTTCACTTGGATTTGGCTGATGAAATTTTATGTGGATATGTAATGTGATATAGGGTCCTAGAAATGTTCTCACTTTTCCAAGGTGATCTATAAATTCTTCTGGACAAAGGTATTTACTAGTTTTAAGGGCTACAAAGAATGAGTGAAAAATCAAGTAAAATGAACAAAATGGCATCTTTTAGAGGGTATAATTGATTAAAGTTCCTTATTTTAGGGATAAATTTATTTTTATAAGCCATCCATGTAATATATTTTCTTGATTCAAAGTGAAACCCAATTTTCTCTCTCTTAAGCCAATTTGCCTAAGAAGGAGTCAAGTGGTCAAAGCACCAAGTTGATGCATAGAAGCTCTTCAAAAGAATTTATTGATGTTAATATTAACATATTATGCCTTATAAATTATTAAAAATTCAAATTTTGTTTAAAATAAGGATTCAAAGGTTGAAAAATTCTCTAAGACTCCTAAAAAGACCTTCCTTACTTCCTATGCCTAACATATTGAAAGAATCAAACAAGCATTAGTGTGCCTTCTAAAATCCAAATTAAGGTGGAGAGACATCATGAATGGATTATAATAATATTTAAGTAGATAATTAATGAAGACTTAAAGTCATATTTTTAATGAGGAAGACTCATTCATCAAAAAGGATATATGAGCTAGTATATAGGGTGTGCAAGCAATGATATAAGCACCTTCAAAGTGGTCAATATTGACCAATCAATGATGAATACATTTTAAAGTATCCTTAACACATTATAATATACCTCTATACCACCCTAAGGAAATGAAGTGAGAATATATATTGTGTGGAATACTACGTAGCACTTGAGGGGTTCTAAGACTAAATTTAACATCCCTATTTTGGGGTTGCTTTGTCTCCCCATCCTTTGATTTTCTATGTTTACTCTTTTTTACAAAATTGTATTATCAATATTTTTATTTGGTTATATTTAAAATATTCCAAATTTTTGTATTCACCTATTGAAGAAATAAGAATATCTTTTCCTCCATTTTTAGGTTTTGGTGAAGTGTATGATGATTGTCATTGATATAGCATTATGAATCATTTGTTTTCTTATGTTATTTTCTAGTTTTTGTACCTTTATATAGTATATTTGAGTTTATATAGGTCATAATAAGTGTCAATATCAATCTTAGTCTAAGTTTGGATGTGAATTCAATACCTTTTCATTCCTTCCAAACAAAGAGTGAGTTTGTCAAGTCCTTTGCATGAAACACTATTGTAGAATTCATACCTAAAGATAAGATAATGTGTGAAATATTATTCCCTTACTAAGAGTGTAATTTTGAATAATAAGTGGTCATATACATTAGTGAATCACCTTTAGTTTATGTTTTCATTTCAATTTTAAAACAAGTAGTATCCCTTTCACCCTTTTCATAGTCAGAAATAAGTAGTTATAAGACCAAGTTAAGTGAATTCATCAAGGGAACCATCCCTATATCTAGAGATTATCTCCCTTCCAAAGTCACCCCCACTTAGGAGTTATTCCATTTTTTAGCATGAGTGGTACGTAGCACACATTATCACAAGGATATCACTCCTGATTGATAATAGTAATTGGAGGTAACTCAAAATTAGCCATGAAACAATACTCTCCATATAAGAGGAGCTCAAGAGGAGGTCAAATAATATGTGAGTTAAGATAAATTCTAATGTGATCCATGAGAGTAGTAACCTACATGTGCATCATTATATAATGGTAGGTAATAATCATGCAAGACAAACTACCAAACTTCATACCAAAAAGTATAAAATTACTTCCATCATAATAATCATGATGAAAGGTTGAAAACTGAAACATAATAAATAATAAAAGTATGAAAGCAAACCCTAATTATACACTAGGGTTTTTAGGCAATATGTTTGAATTAAGTTGGGTTCACCAAATTAGTTATCTTTGAAGGGGATTATGGAATGTAAAACCCTAGTTTTATAAAGTTTTGGAATAGTAAATCAAGGAATAAATATGCAATAATTACTACCATTGAATTGTATAAAATTTGACTTATTCTATAAATATCAAATAAACTTAAAGATACGTACATAGATATAAATTTACTAAGATGGGTGAATGATAGGTTATAAACTAGTGTAGGAACTATGCTAGGTGTCATGAATAGGAATCAAGAGTTATAAAAGCACTTAGATAATAGTGTGGTCCCCTAAATGGTAGTGCACTATCCTAGTGTCCCTTGGGTCATGGTAGTGTACTTTTACAATCAAGGATAGTGATCTTCTTATTGGACCTTCACCTAGTTATGGGGAGTTTTTACTTATGTTCATGGATGATGGTTCATTATTTATTCCTTAATGTAATTGATTTTAATGGCAAACCCTAGGCCTACATGTTTGTTAGGGTATTTGAGGAGCATGAATAGAAAATGGTGGAATTAGTAGGATAGGCTAGATGTGACCTCAACACCCCATGTTTTTATTATTTCCTACATACCAATACCAAAAAAGGGGATCAAGCATGATGTAGTTATCCCAATCTAAGTGTTGGTGCAAGTGTAAGTGAATGCTAGTATGAGTGCCAAATTCAGTGCTTTGAGTGTGACTTGAGACTATAAATCTGAGTAATCTAAGTTCTAATCTATTGTATATGAGTGTATGTATAATTAGGTTAGAATATGTATTAATGACCTTGAGTTTCACAACTATTTCTAAGTTTATTTATGAGTATTTGTATCTGATTTCCATTTAGTGGATAAGTGAGTGAAAGTGGTGTATATATAGCATTATGGATCTTGTCAAGATGTGAAATATGTCTATATCAAGCCTAGGAGTGATTTGGGGAAGGGAAATATATCCATTGTGGTAGTAAGGAGCTAAGGGACACTAGTATAGTCCCTAGGTCAATAACACAATGGGTTAGTGTCTAAAGGGCCATGCTAATGTCTAGGTGGTAGAAGTTGGTGAAGAAGGGGCCTAGATGCCAAGGGGATGGCTTAGTGATGATTTTAGTATATCTAGGAGTGGGTTAAACCCATACAAAATTTATAAATAGATTAAAATATTCCTTAATATATGTATAGGGATAATCTAGGATAAGGTGGTTTGAAGTGACACTCATTACACTAAAATGACATTTTAGATGACTATAATAGTTAAATGGAAAATCTAGTGGGAGGTCATCCAATGTTAGATACTAAGTCTACCCAAACTTGATTAAATCATCATCATTGTGTTCATCATACCATTCTATCTTTAAAAGTATAGCCTTATCCTTAACATTAGTCTGGATTAAGTGAATTTAGATAGCATGTTGCTATACTATGTAAGAAAACTCCTATGCAGTCCTAGGGTAGATCACATTGGACTACTATATGTTTGTATAATTTTTCTGATTTTCATCTAGGAATTCATGTAAAATTCAAATTGTGTGTCCCTCATAACTGAAATTGAAACATCTATCTATCTAATCAACTATGGCATCCATTGCTTGCACCATGTACTGCAAAGTGTAACCTATATGTGACTACCTATTCTCATGAGAAAAATTATTATCTTGAACACCTTAAAGCCACATGAAATTGGTAGTTTGATATGTATTAAATAATCATAATAATGTATAACATGATATAGATCCATTTTTTGGTGCCCTATGTGCTGTAAAAATGCCAATGTACAAGTATTACAATCAAAATCCATATCTATAGTGACATGAGGGATATATTTTTCTTTGATGAAAGCTTTGATAGTCAATGGATCATTCCTAGATTGTTGAGGTTGATGAGGAGTCCATCATGGTGCATGTAATAGTGGAGGCAGAGGTTGTGTAATATGGATAGTGCTCTTAGTTTTATATTTATTCAATTTATGTTTTAATTCTAAGTATGTATCTATATCATGTCTAGTAATCTTGTTAAAGAGCAAAAAGGGTCTATCATCTTGATATGATAATCTACTAATACATATGTGGTAAATGGTGGGTAATGATATCAATATTATATCAATTAATATCTATAAAATTAGATCCAATCTATCTTGTGTACTGCCTATCTTAATCTAGATAACTGGGTCAATATCGATAGATGTAACCATATGTATTTGAGTGTATAGAATAATCTCCCTCTAACTACAAGTGAGTGTCAGGACCTATATTTGGGTATTATGAATTGGTGGTGATTCCTATGTAAGGAAAGTTATAAGTCCCTTAGAATTATCTCTATACTTTCCAAAGACTTGTTGGTGTGATTCTCACTTTTCATTAATAATCATCAATTTTCATGGGTGTTGTAATATCCTTTATGGTGCTTTGGGAATATATATTTGAGTTTTTTAATTTATATTTCCACTAATTGAAAAATTAATGGTAATTGTGATATGAATATCTCATCATCTATCATGGGTAGGGAATAATGTGTTGTAGGAAGGTCATTCTACATCACGAGTGAAGGTAACTCTATTTTAGGAGGATCTAGAACAGGTGTGGGAATAGTCATACTCAATTACCCTAACTCATATGTACTCATTTATTCTATAATAATCATGTGAGATGAGGACTCTATGAGAGTATGATATATCCCATCTGAAGACATACTTAGGGTAGTAGGCTCAATGACTCTGTAATATCTAAATGGTTGATTACTAGCTTGACAAGTTTATAGGTATCCATCATGTAAAAACTTGATGCATCTATTTAAAGTAGAGTGTACTACCTCTATGGAATATATCTAAGGTCTCCTAAGTAATAAATTGTAACATAAATGATTAGGCATCACTTGAAACTATGTGGATAGGGTTTTTAGCTCGACTATGATATCCAAAGTAATATAACCCAATGCCTATCAGGGAATGTCATCAAAACCTCTAATGTTATTATATGTGTTCTAAATTGATGATAAATTAACCCCCATAATATATAAGAATGTGAGGTTTCATATGTTATGAACTGAACCATTGCCTATTGAAACTCCTTTAATATTAGTGGTTTTAATTTGTGCCCAAATGAAAAGTGGTAGATTTTGATTGATAACTATTTTTGAGGGCAAATCCTCATTTCCAAAATATATTACATACTTGATGTCATTAATAGTGTTAATGATAGATGAAAAATAATCTAGATATGTATCATGAGGCAAAGATGTGTGATTGAGTGTTTAAAAATAATGTCTTTGAAAATGGTTGCCTATTGAAGTAATTCCAATATAGAAGCTTGAATGGTGTATTTCTCAATTGATCAATAGTTTTATATGCTATGTGCTGTTCACTAGGTCCCTTTGCATTATGTTGGGGTGAGGAGGGATTATGGGGTTATAATGATCTTGTATAGGTAGAGGAGGAGTCTGATTTCATCTAGTAATAACTCAAATCACAAAATATACTATTTTCCAAGGGTGATTAGTAGAGGTAGGATGTGAGTGAAAGTAGTCAATAGGTCTAGATGGAGGAATAAAAGGAATCATTTGAGTCCTCTATCATTCATTAGTAACCAAAGGTAAGTCAAAATTGTCCACGTAATAATTCTCTCCATAGAATGGAAGCACAAGATGAGGTGGACCAATGTATTAAATAATCTGAGTTTGAGCATGATCCATGAGAGGAGTGACATATACATGTACATATTTCTATAAATGACATGTAATAGGCATGCAAGATAAACCATAAGAATTTGTACTAAAAAGTATAAAATGGCTTCCATCATGATGATCATGATGAACATTGAAAACTAATAAAATTATGAAAATAATAATGGAAAACCTAATGGTACACCAGGGTGTCTAGAAATATGTTCGAAGTAAGTAAGGTTCACCAAATGATTTAACTATTTTGGGAATTATGGAATGTAAAACCCTATGTAGATAAGGAGCTAAGTATATAAATTAGGGAATTAATATAGAAATATCAACAACCACTAATTTATACAATAATTAATTTTTTTCTTAACCTGTAAATAGTAATGAATTATAAAGGAGATAATTAGCTAGAAAAATTACTAAGATGGAAAGTAGCAGGCTATACAATGGTACAAGAATAATGTAGGGTGTCATCAACAAGAAATAGGTGCTATAGTATCCTTTGGACAATATCATGATCCTTTTACTAGTAGTACATTTCACTAGTGTCCTCTTATACTATTCTAATGACCTTGAGTAGATGCAATAGTGAGTTTATGAGAAGACATCTGCCTTATTCTAAGAAACCTATGTTTGTTTGACTGAGTCTTGTATAATTATCTATTCTATGTTTTGATTGATCTCTATGTGAACCCTAAGCCTCTATATTTTTTAGGTTTTGTAGGAACATAAGTATAAGTAAAGTGGTGTTATTAGGGTAGGTTAGACGTGACTTCAACACCCCATCTATTGAGCATTTCCTACATACCAATACCTCAAAAAGAGATCAAGGCCAATGTATTTTTCCCAATCTAAGTGTTAATGTAAGTGCAAATAAATTCTAGTATTGATGTTGATTTGAATGCTTTGAGTTTATATTGAGACTAGAAACCTAAGTAATCTGACCTCTAGGCTATTATAGATAGGTGTATGAAGAAGTAGGACATAATAGGGATCAATAACATTGATTATGCATAAATTTTTATGAGTTTGTTCATGAGAGTTGCATCTATTTTTCATCCCCCGATAAATTAATGAGAATGGTATTTATATATTGTGATGGTGTTTGTCAAGACATAAAATGAGTCTAGGCTAACACTAAATTACTTTAGGAAGTAGAAATATATTCATTAGGGGTAAAGAAGGATGAGGGTCAATAGTGTTTCCATTTTTTCAATAACATAATGTGTTATAAAACTAGGGGTTGTGATATTATCCAAGTGGCTGGAATAGGTGAAAAAGGGCCCTGGGTGCCCAGGAGGTGGCCTAATGTGGATTTTGGTATATTTGTTCAAGGGTTGAGTTTACACATAAGCTATAAAGGGATCAAAAGAGGCCCTAATATTAGGTCTAGGGATAAGATAAACATAGGGTGGTCCCAAGTGACACTCATTGCATTCAATTGAGATTTTAGATAACTATAGATTTAATAGGATCTTGACTTGGCTAATGAATACTTAAAATGATTAAAATCATAATTTTAAATAATATGGAAGTATTTTTTAATGTGTAATAGTGTAATTATGCATCAATAGTGAAGTTTTCAAGTGATAGAATAGGTGACTTATATGTGCCTTTGTTTTTATCCAAAAAGGTAAAACCTCACTCTACCTATCCTAAAAATACAAACTAACCTATAAATTAGGGTTTAAACTTGAAAAATAATAATTACTAAATGAAGCATAAGATTGGTACATAGGGGTCAAGATTGACTACTACTATTGACCCATATTGGTCAATTTTGTCCTGAAGGGTAACATTTGAAAGTAAGGATATGGGATGTGCATATAGATGCTTAGAGAGGTTTTTAGTGATTAAAAATATTTTTTAGGTGTAGGATGACAACTTGGAAAGGGATATGTTTGTACAAGTATTTATGATAGAGTGAGGTGGTAAAATAGGTTCAAATTAAGTGCTCAAGTCAATTAATGTAAAATTAGGCCAAAACTAACGTTATCAAGAATTCATGACCAATTTTAAGTGACTAAGCTTATAGAAAGAGACATAAATAAAAGGTAAAAAAAAGATCAAGACCTAGAGCAAGATGGAAAAGAAGTTGAGAAAGAAATTTATTATTTTATATTATGCACAAACCCTCTACATAAGATCTCATAATTTAAGGCAAAAATATCATAGTGTACCAAACTATGCATTTGATTTTTACAAGTTATCCATATGATTGGAGCATGGAAAAACAAAATAACATATGGATACAAGGTATGAAAATGATTTAAAATTTTATACTCAATATGAATTGAGCATGCATAGAATAAATAAAATGGAAGAGGCTTACCAATTAGCTTTGAAGTCATAAAAATAGAATTGACAGGGTTTTCAAAGATTAAATGGGTTAAAAAGGGGGAAATCATTTATAGTAAGGGGATGCGGTGGATTTAATCCCATTAGAGGATAATCATTACACGGGATAAAAAAAAAAGAGGATAATAGATAAGAGTTTCAAAATCAACAAAGAGGAAGAGGATTTCATAGAGGCAAAGGCTATGATGACAGTAAAGGATGGAACGGTCCATGCAAACCTTATGTTTGTTATAGATGTGGAGAAGAACATAAAGAATTTGAGTGTCCACACTATCATGAACAAATAAGGAGGAAATATGATAGACCAAGAGTGAATTTTTTTGAGGTTGAGATAGAAGAACATAATACATAAGATGTAACTAACATAGGATAAAATCTCATGATGATGATAATAATGGTAGCTCCAAGGATAGAATAGGTGTAGAATAGAAAAAGGTAGTAATGTATGGTTACATAATTTTTTTTTCATATAATATGCACTTTATGATGTAATATATGAAAATTAATTATTGATGGTGGTAGTTGTGAAAATATATTTTCTAAATAAATGATATAGAAATTGGGTCGACAATACATAAAACATCCTTATCCTTATTGGATTTTCTGGTTCAAGAAAGGGAATGAAGTTACAATATATAAAATGGGTTTAATCAAGTTTTCTATAGAAAAAAATCATAAGGATGAAATATGATGTGATGTTATCCTAATGGATGCATGACATTTTTTATTAGAAAGAACATGGAAATATGATAGGAAAGCAATTCATGATGGAGCAAAGAATATCTATGTTTTTTGGAAAAATAGTACAAAGGTAGTTTTATTACCTTTTAAAAAACAAGGGCATGTAAAAAGGATGTTTTCCATAAAATAATTTATCAAAGACATGAAGATGACAATTTGTCATTATGTATTAATATTAAATAAAGAAGACAAAAGTTATGTAAATACTAGCATAAGTAGCATAAGTGTTGAAATAATATGTAGATGTTATACACATGAGTTTCTAGATGGTTTATCACCAAATAAAAACATTGAGAATTATATTTTTTGATCATGGCATCACCTCTATTCAATAAAGAAACTTATATGATGAGTCTAATAGAACATGAATCTATAAATATATAGGTTATTGCATTGGTAAGAAAGGGCATAGTGAGGGAGAGCATGAGTTTGTGTGCAACCCTAATATTGTTAACTCCAAAATAAATATGAAACATGGGGGATGTGTGTGTATAGTATAACAATCAATAAAATGACCATCAAATATAATTTTCATATACCTCGCTTAGATGATATAAGGGATGTGCTTGTAGAAGCTAAATAATTTACTAAGATTGATCTATGGAGTGGTTACTATCATATTCATATTCATGAATGATTTGAATGGAACATAAAATTCAATACTAGGGATGGATTAAAGGAGCGGATGGTGATGCCATTCAGATTGTCTAATGCACCCAACACATATTTGAGGATGATAAAAACAAATCCAAGAGTTTACAATGGTAAGTTTGTAGTGGTTTATTTTTATGATATTTTGATATTCAATAAGAGTAAATAAGAGAACTTAAATCATTTGAGAATGGTATTAGAATTGTCAAGAAATGATAATCTCTATGAAAATCCAAATAAGTGCAAGTTTATGTAGAAAAGTTTGGAATTTGTGGGATTCTTAGCATTAAAAGATGATGTAAAAATGGATGAAGAAAAGGTAAAGATAATTGTTTAGTATCCTATTCCAAGAAGCATATCAAAGTAAGAATTTTCCATGGTTTATAAATATTTTATTAATAATTTTAGTGTTATTGTTTCACCAATAAAAAATTGTATGAGGGGAATATATTTTGTGTGGATAAGGGAAACTATAGAAGGCTTTTAGTTGTTGAAGAAGGTGATATAGAAACCTATTTAGTATTACAATATTTTAACAAAGTGTTTGAGGTAGATTGTGATGATTCACATATGGGTATTGGTTTTATTTTGAGTCAGGAAGGAAGGTCAATAGCATATTTTAGTGAGAATTTTAATGAGTTAAGAATGAATTATTCTACATATAATGTTTAATTTTATTCCATTGTACAAGTTGTTTCACTAAAATTTTGCTTTATTTTCTTTAGAAAGAAAGTTGTAAAACTTGAAATAAGGATGAGGTTAGTATAACCTAATATATTGTCCACAAATTGATCTAAATGATTGTGGATAATCCTCTTTATCTAGGGAGGAATGACTTGTAGATAAGAAAACACTAAAGAAATGGTTGATTAGTTGGATCATAGGGTGGATTGTCTAGTGTGAGCTAGATCCAAAAATCAAAAGCTTCCTTGGAGGCTATTAACCCACACTTTTAAATAATTAAGTTCTAAAAATGAAATATAAATTGCTTGCATAAATAACAAAAGATGCTGAAATGAAATACAAGAAATGCTTGAGAATAATAAATTCTTTTGACTAATTATAGCAATAAATGACTAGATATCAATGCTAAATTAATCAAACATGGTTAAGAAGATTGAGTGATCCTCTATGATAAGATAAAAAATCAAAAAATGAGACTTGGTCAGGGTTTGATAAGTCAATAAGCTTGATGTTAAAAATGATAGATAAAGACCATCGACAGTTGGGATCAAACCATCAATGGTTGGGCAACCATCTATGATTAGGGACTGTCAATGGTTAGGTGACCATTGGCAGTTACTATTAGATTTGGCTTGGGTAAAATAAATCTAGTTGGGAAGATTTGAAAAGGGTTTTGGAGGGTAAATATGAATTAGATATTGGTTACGAGGTAGAGGGTAGTGTTTAGAGGTATCAAGTTTAATTGTTAGGTATTTGGATGGTTCTGGGTAAGAAAGGAAGTCCCTGGAGTTGTAGAACTCTAGCATGGGAAAGTGAGATGAAAGGGGAGTAAAGAGGGAATATGAGAGCTAATTACTGAGTTGATAGAAAATATAGATGCTTAGATTTTCATGGGCTATTTGTCTAAAAAATGTATAGATTAGCTAAAAATCTTGTTGTGGAGTCTAAAGTAATTCTGACAGAGTGACGATACTTTTGATATTGATTGATGAGTTGAAACAACACTTTTGATATCTATCATGGTCATTGGTTCACTGAAAACCTTCCTTGGAGTTTTTTGGAGTGACAATATTATTTTCACAAGAAGCTCTGCATAAGAAGTTATGATGATTGTTGATTCTCTTTCACCTCCTCTTCCTCTCTTAATATAAAAGAAAGGGAGTGGTGAAACAACAAAATTAACAAGGTGTTCAAAAAGATATCTAAATTTAACCTAACATGAATTGATTGTGCAGATAGCTAAAATAGATATTAATAAAAAAAGAAAGCTAGAGTTTGAGTTAGAGTTAACTCCTGAGGTAGTTAAAGGCTGGTCATCAGTGGTTGAGGCTAACCATTAGCGATTAAGGGTTAACCATCGGTGGTTGAGAGGACAAAGATAAAATGGTAGAATTAGCCATTGTGACTTATGTTTGGTAGTTGAAAGGTTGTGAAATGGTTCTAAGGGGGTCCTAAGGTGATCTAATGGTTAGTGTGACATCTATAATCATAGTGTGAAATTTTTTAGAGTCTATATTTTGCCCCTTTTTGTTATGCAATTTGTATTTACAAGATACAAAATAAAAAATAGATGGTGGGTTAAAGGTTCAACTACCTCAAATATGGGAGGAGGTGTTCCCCCTCAAACTGGGAAGTGATGAGGTAAAATAGAATAATGTGTAGGTTTGATAAGTGATTAAGTTGGTAATAAAGTTAGTGATAGGTTGGGCATTGAAGTACAAACATGCACACAAAAGGCAACTAAGTGTGATATCACAGATCATGGATAGACTAGTTTACCATAATTGAGGTAGGTGTAAAACATGGTTGGTACTAGAAAGACAAGTGACAAGTGGACCAAGTGATCATATTTAGGCATGGTGGTTATGCTTACATTAGTAAACACAAGTCTCCTAGGTGAAGTCAATATATTCATAGGTATCCAAGGTAGGAAGTGATCCTAGGAAAAAAAATAGTTAGTGCACAAAGGTAGTGCAAGTTCAAAATGTGCACATATGGAAGATTAGTCATGTGCGGTCAAAATTACCAAGGCAAAGTTGTCACAAAACATGCAAAAGTTGGGCCAAAATGACTAGTGTCAAGGTGACGTGGGTGGTTGTTCAGTTGGTAGAAAATGTGTATGCCAATGGTTAATAGTGGTGATTGTGATTTTGTTGAAAAATTTTGGGTGGGATTAAAAAATCCCTAAAGGGGTTGATCATCGATAGTCAGGATTGACCATTGATGATCATGTATGACCATCACAAATCATATTTGTAAGCTCTAAACGGGTGATCATAAAAGGTAAAATTGGGGTTTAATTTTCTCATTTATAGATTTACAACCTTCAATAATTGAAGTTGTTGTATATGAATAAAAATAATGATAGTTGAGTGTGCTTAGATGAGACAAGTGTTGAGTGGGTGAGATTGACTGAGAGTTGACCTTTGAATAGAGTAGAGGATAACTAACTAGGATGTAGTGAGGATGAGGGAGAGTGTGGGGCTAGGTGGTAGTTCTAAAGGCTCCTCCATGATGATGGTCATAAAATAAGGTAGGTGATGTTCTAGAATTTGTAGCTTTAGACTTAAATTTGGTTTTATTGTGTTATTTATTTCTATGTATAGGTGGGTTAGGCATTTTGAAAATTTGGGGGGGGGGGTGAATTTGAGGTTAAAAATTTGGTAGATGGGTGGAAGTTAGGTAGAGGGAGGGTAGATTGGTTTAGGTATTTGTTTATTTTATTGTTGTAATATTTTTGTGGGATAGACCTAGGGTTAGGTCACTGACAGTCAACACATAGTGACTGTTGATGGTCATTATTAACTATTATCAATCGATAGGCAACCATTTAACAACCAATGAGTGGAACATTGATGGTTGACCACCTAACTATCAAAAGTCATTTTAAGGTGAAATTTTTTAATGTAAATTAATAGGAAGCAATGAAGGTTTGAATGTTGTGAAGGTGTGGTAGGGTAGATAGTGTTAAGGAGTGATGTGTTACAGGTAGGATTGGGTAAAGGACATGTAAATTAGATAAATAGGTTAAGGTAAGAAATGATAAAAATAGGTTAACTTATAAGTAAATTTTGACAAACTACGTAAATTAAGGTATTAGTATGACCTTGCAGGTGAGGGAGTAGTTATAGATGCAAGAATGACTACCCTAGATACTTGATGAGGTATGCCAAGGCATGATGGACCAAGATTGGGATCATATGATCGAGGTTGGCCTAGGTGAGATGAGGTACTACTAACACATGTTATGTGATGTAGTTATGTTAGTGTCCCTCATTGAGAGATGAGACCCAACCACTAACACCTTCTTACTATCAACTAGAGAGATCACCATTCTACCAGAAGACATCCACCAGATAGTGCGGCTACCATTGTGAGGTGAGATGATATATAATATTAGTAGTGATGATCAAGACAAGTATATGGATTATTTGTATGGAGAGGACCTCATTTTTACAAGATGGATCTAAAAGGGATTACATTATACACATATGTATCACTAGGATATGGAAGTGAGATAGTTATTTATGATGATGATGATAGCCATCACATGTTATGCTCTACCAAATTCTAGTAGTGGTAGATTCCCATACTTGTTACTAGGTGTACTTATTGATATGTGGTTGGATTGGATAGTATTTACATGGGAACATATCCTTTTAGTATATATCTATCAAGATATCTAGGGGTACCATGGCCATAGGAGATATGGTATTAGCATTAGTTTTATTTTATATTGTTGGGCTTATGAGCATATCAGGATAATGAAACCAGGTGGGATACCATGCATGGATTTGTGTAGATGGAATTAAGAGTCTACTACATGAGGTGAAGAGGTGATTATGCTCTCACAAGTCTAGAGGGAGGGGCATAAGACCTTGATTAGTACCGAGATAGGATAGAGGCATTGGTTGTGGGATATGTGATTTGGCATCCTTAAATAAAATTTATAACATGAGCAAGCTATGCCAGATATACCCTATAATTGTAGAGTTATAGATGGATATATGGTAGATAGGATCATGAGATAGAGCTAATTATATTTGATAGGGTGAGGAGATAGTTTAAAGTCATACATGGTACCTAGGTGAGTTTTTGAGGTACCAGAGAGAGGATTCAGAGTTTCCACTACACACTCTAGAGCTAGAAGATATGTATATTGATCACAAAGAGCTACCGATGAGGGTCAACATTAATGATGTAGGGGTGATTACCCTACATGGTTTTAGGCACTATGATGCCATAGTTTTTGGAAGAGATGATGGATAATAGGATATGGATGTGGATATGGAGGAGGGAAATGGAGATTAGGTGAAAGTAGATGCCCCTAATAGATAGGCATTAGTCACAAAGAGAGACTAGGCATGGGTGACACTAGCCATAACACAAAGAGACTTATCAGTGATGACCTAGGAGAAAGACATGACACAGGGCTAGGTGGCCACTCTTACTAGGGAGAGAGATCAGGCTAGAGCTTAGCTAGCCATGGTTATATAGGAGAGATATGCTCTCAAATAGGTAGGAGGATGAGTACCAGCACCTATAGGACCATTAAGGACTATCTCTATGGTGAGATATGTAGTGATAATTGAGGATTTGAGGTATTGTTAGGCCTTAGTTTTTACACATCTTTCAAATGAGCCCAGATGGGGTAAGTACAAAGCAGGGATCATTGAAGGGGCTAGCAGTGTGACACCATGTCAATGGGCTACATCTATAGTGGATAGGCAAATTCAGGAGGTGGGCAGGTTCTAAGAGGCAGTGGTACTCTAGGGTCTTAGACTTGTATGAGACCTTATATTTGATGTATTATATGATTTTGATATCATCCCTTGAGCTGATTTAGTGAGATGTTTATAACACTGTGAGAGACATGTACATTATTATTATATATGATGATCATTTTTATTATGAGTTCATGATGTGGTTATGGTTTTTGGATGTTTCATATGGATGTGATGATGTGACTATTTAATTTATGCTCATGATGGTGTTGATATTTATAGATGTTGTGTTATGTTTATGATATGATGATGATTATGATGTTATGTTTTGTTGGACATGGTTATGATGCCTATGATTTTGGTTATGGTTATTGATGATTATGGTAATGTTTTAAATTAATGAGTCTACGCTTCCTTACCTAGATTACACATATGGTGGATAACATATATTAATGACTCATTCATTTTTGATGTATGATTAAATGGTTGTAGATATGATAGATGGTTTATGATTAATTGATGTGATGGGTTATAAGATGATGTTTTATGTATGAGATGGTTAATTCATTAAAATGTTCTTATGATTAAAAACACTTAAACAAATAAGGTAAGAAGACAACCACTAAATAAAACACATATATGGTGGGTAAATGTTTTTGATGAATTACATTTGTTTAGATTAAGGTGAATCAATCTTAAAACACATAGAGTAAGATAACAAAAATAAATGTGAGAAAAGATAAGAGAGAGAAGACAATTAGGAGATAAACATCATAATGAATGCATCAACAAGTGAGTATGAGAGAATAAAAAGGCATGATGCTTCTTCTTTGGTAAGGATGAAAACAAACTGAAGTCAGATCAACTTATGAACATAATCCCTTAGAATGCTTTGCATTAGCATTCGTTAGTTGGTTTAAAAATTTATTGATCGCATAATGTCAAGTAAGCTCAAAAATCCCTTATTTATAGAGGGTATAAAGGGGAAATAGATGAAAACAAAACCTTATTATGAGACTATCATGCCTCTTCTATAGGTTAACAATGAGCCAATATAAACAATTCCATGCCATATAACATATAGATTGATCAATGCGGGAAGTCTACTTATGAAAGCTGATTGCAGTTTTCAAAATTATTTTTGCCTTTTTCTGATTTTCATAATGGGTCACTTGATTGGGAAGCTGATTGATGTGAGAATCTTCCCATGAATAGGTATGCTTTGACAAATGATTTACTTATCCATCCTTCAAGGGAGTAGTCTACCTTATATTCAGAAATTTTTATTTATTTTAGTAGTTGTCCTTTAAGGGAGTAGTCTACCTTATATTGAGCAATTTTTATTTGTTTTAGCAGCTCTCCTTCAAGGGAGTGTCTAAAAATGCTTGGAATGACCCATAGAATATATGTGTTTTTGTTTCTTAGTGATTCTTTGGTTGATTTTTTTTTATTGACATGGATTTTCTTATATAGGTGAAAAACGTTCACCTTCATGAAGGTAAGAATAAATTACAAGAAGGTTGATAATGGGTAAAGGAGTTTTAAATGACAATGACCATGGGAATCCATCATATAAAGGGGTGGAAAGTACTATGAGAACCATGCCATGGATAGAGATGTGGTACCCATGTGTAAGATTAGTCTAAAGTTGTGATAAAAATTCACATGATCTAACTATAATTGGTTGTCTTTTAAATAAGGAGATGAATGTTGGTGAAAATAAGGGATGAGCTTAAGTTAGACAAAAAGTGAGTTTGATCTTTAAAAGAAGAAAAAAAGGATGCATATGCGAAACATTGAGGGGCTTAGGTTACATTTTCCCTTCAAGAGAGGATAATCGGTAAGCTCTCGATCCATAGTTATGCATTATTATATAAGGGTCTAAGATAATTAAAAGAAAACTTGCCCCACTTACTCTTCTCTATATTGGTTACATGTTGAGTTTTTTTTAAGATGAGATCTTTGATATTGAATTCTTGAAATTTGAGGTGATTTTTATAATCTCACTTGATTCATTATTGATAGATATTAAGATGGGTAAGCATAGATAAATGACACTCATCAAGTAGCTCAAGTTGGGCTAAATGTTCTTAATGATAATCGCCTTCAAAGATGATATCTTGCATGGATATGTGAAGAGAAGGAATTTGGACTTCGAGAGGCAATAAAAACTCTACTCCAAACATAAGAGAGAAATGGGTAACACCTATAGGGGTTCAAATGCTAGTATGATATACCCATAAGGAGAAGGGGATGTGAAAATGCCAATCCTAACCAAATGCGTTAACCATTTTAGTTAGCATGTTATTAAGGGTTTTGTTAGAAGATTTAACCTGTTTACTTGCTTATAGATGATAAGATGATGAGAAACTTAAATTGATACTAAATGTGTCACAAAAGCTTTAGACTTTCTTATTCTTAAAAGACTTACCATTATTGATGATTATTTTATGTAGAACATTAAAATGATAGATAATGTGATGGTTGATAAAATTCATAATATTTTTAGCTTTGATTGAGATGAGAGGTATAACATGTACCCATTTGGTGAAATATTCTATTGTAATGATGATAGAATGATGTCACTACGAATAATGGGGGTTAATTTCACCTATAATATCCAGAACCCATTACAAAAAGGGCCAAAATTCTTTGGATACTTGGAGGCTATGGATAGGTGCATGATGTAAATGTTATCTCCAAATCTTGCACCCTAAAAGAGAGTGTTCAAGCCTCTTCTAGATTTGGGTAATGTTGGAAAATTTCTAGGTATGTGGGTAGACCTATAAGGGGAAATGGACCTCTAGATTGAAAGGGCTAGCTCCCTGAATTTGTCTCTGCAAAAACATCTCTATCTAAACTAGCTTGATCAAAAAGAAAAGGGTTAGAAATTTCATAAGGGAAACCTATTTTAAGAATTGTAATGCACCAAAATTTTCTTCTACATGAATGGCATATCCTAGTGCACAATACAACAAAATGTAAAGACTTATTTTTAATCTCTAGAGACTCTAACATGAATATTTTAGTATAGAGATGAGATGCATGAAAGAATAGAATGAAAATGAACCAAAAGGAAAATTGCACATTCAAGAATAGTTAAAACTCTTATAGTAGTTCCATAAACTTAGACACACTCTAGATGACCTATTAGATCAATAACTCTTACTTAGGTGTGAAGGATAGAGGACAAAAGGGTGGAAAATCATCACATGTTTTTGTACATCACTTCTACACTCAGGAAATTTTTCAAAACTTTGAAAGAAAGGACTATACTAATGCTCAAAGGCAAAATATGGCATCAATCTAGCAGGGCTTCACCATACATTTTATGGTCATTTTTCCACTAGCCAAAGGGTCGTATATATAATAGAGAGGAAGTGAGAGGGGGAGACCTTTGGTGCCAAAGAGGAATAAATTCATTCAAACTCTCCATGTTCATTTCATCCATTTGATTGATCCATGTCATCTCAAGTGGTTACACATTTTAGCTTTCTCTCTCTAAGATTCTTCTCCAATATTTGTGCTTAGAAGAATCAAGATATTCTTAGGCTGAGTCATGAAATCAAAATAGTTATCCACTTGTTGCATATTTTTTGTTTTCATTCTATTTGGCTTTATCCTTCTTCTTTGATTGGTCATCAAGAAATGACACGAATCTTGATTGATCCATGTTGATATGGGCCCTCTCATTTCTTTGATGGATGAAGGACGTGAGCCCTTGGATAGTCTTGTGAATCCTTTTGTGTGAATACCAATGATTATCTCACTATCTTGAAGTTGACATTCATTCAACCATCATTCTACTTGGACAACACCTTTGGAGGCATTTTCCTTCAGGATTTTTCTATCAGTTACTTTCCTGAACAGTTTTCCTTGGGAATTTTCCCCAAAATATACAACCTTTAAGGCCCCCTTTGTGGTTCACCTTTGTTGAAAATTTACCTTTAGACTTTTTATTTTGAACAACAAGTCTAAAACAATTTTCTTGTGGGATCCTTCTCTTTCCTCAATACCATCATCTTTCTATAGACTTTCTTCTGGTGTCCCCTCAAACTTTTTCCCAAGGATACTTTTGTAATAGAAAGACCCTTTGACAATTTGTGTAGGGAACTTTTTAGGTGAAAAGGTCCTCCCAAAACTTGAAGTTCCATTCAAAAGGATGGACTTACCCTTTGGAAGAATTGAATTGCCCACTTTCTTGAAAAAGAGACCCTATAGGCTTTTGAAAGTGTCCCTTCAGACTTTTTTTAAAGGACACTTTGAATAAAAATACCCTTCAAAAATTTGTGAGGAACCCTTCAGAAGGATTATTTCAGACAAAAAGTCTAAAACAATTCCTTCAAAAAAGTTGTAACAGACATTTTCTTCAAAGAAGTTGTAAAGGTCAATTATTTTGGACTTATTGTCTGAAATAAAAACTTTGAAATAATTCATTCAAAAAATTTGCAAAGGAGAATTATTTTGGAAATAATGTTTTATAAAAAATGTCTAAAAAAATTCTTTCAAAAAAACTTGAAGTGCCAATTTTTTTAGAAATATAGCAAGGTCCACTTTCCTGAGAAAACCCTTCAAAAAAGTGTAAGTGTACCAATTCCCAAGAAAAGACCCTTTGGGAATCTGAAAGTGACCAATTCCTTTGAAGAATCCCTTTGAAAAACATGAAAATGACTTTTTGGTAAAGTTGAAGTGCCCCTTCATGAGAGAAAAAGAACTTTCAACAAGATGAAAATGTCTCCTTAGAAAGGTGAACATGCCCTTTGGTAAAAATGAAGACGTCCCCTTCAGAAATATTGCAAAGGACTTTTTGTTGGGCACTTGCATGTGAATGATCCTTCAGAAGAATGAATGAGATCAATGGGAAGAATGAAAGTGCCCTACACAAATTGAAATGTACCCTTCAATGAGAAAAGATCCCTTCAGAAAGATTGTTTTAGAAAAAAGTCTGAAACAATTCTTTTAAAAAAATTGCAAAATCCCAATTCCTTTGGACTTTTTATTTGAAACAAAAATTTCAAAACAGTTCCTTTGAGACGTGAATAAGAGAACTAAATAAAATTATTTCAAAATAGATTACATTTTAATGAAGACTGAATAAAATCTTCCTTTGAAGGAAATAACACTTGACACTTTATTATGGGAATAAACAAAACTGAATGCTGCACTTGACCATAATGAAAAGGCAAAACCTCGGAGTGGATTTTGGCTAACATTCTTGGTGATTTTGAAGGGTGGAATGCCTTCTATCCCAAAGACCAATTCTCTCAATCCTTCCATTGGGCATGGAGTCACACATATAATCACCCAAAAATAACCTAAATAGACCCATGGATCAAAACACAAGTTGATTGATTCATACACATGAGGGCAAAGACACACACCAACACAAGGAAGGAAACACACTGTCCTACAAGTCACTTAGGGAACAAAACAATAAACCAAAATAAAACTAGATTAAGCACACACCTAAGCTACTATTTACAAAACATGGATTACAAGGACTAATAACAAGACTTCAAATGTATCCCATTCATAGCGATAGGCAATTCTTCTCCATCCATCTTGGTCAACTAAAATGAGTTGTTTTGCGTACACTTGCTAATGATGTAAGGGCCACTCCAAAAAGTGTCAAACTTTGTATGTCTACCTATTTTTACTCCATCCTCATCTCATTTTAAAACCAAGTCACCTTCCTTGAACACTCTTGTACTTTCTCTTTTGTTAAAGGACTTCTTCATGAGTACTTGGTGGTGTTCCATGGCCTTGTGTGCATTGTCTCTTGCTTCTTACAATTGCATTAATTTTGTCAATCTAACTTCCTTTGGAGTATTCTCAAGTAGTTCCAACTGATGTGCAAGCTCTAGAGTAGGGAGATCTTGAGAGATAGACAACCTAGCTTCTCTCCCATAAACAAGCACAAAGGGAGAGTTACCAATTGATTTCTTAGGAGTAATCTTATTAGCCCATAAGGCTATCTTCAACTTGTTGTGCCATGCTATTTGATTGTTCTCTAATGTCCTCTTAATGATCTTGATGAGGTTCTTGTTAGTATACTCAACCAATCTATTACATTGAGGGTAATAGTTGGATGAGGTACTCAAGTAAACTCCATTCTTGTTTGACCACTCATAAGTCTTAACACCTATGAAATCAAGTGCATTATCAGAAATGATAACATGGGGAAATCTAAACCTAGTTATGATACTCTCATAGAACTCCAAGATTGCATTTTCATTTTCCTCCTTCAAAGCAATAGCCTCTACCCACCTTATGAAGTTATCAATAGCAGTCAATATCCATTTGTGCCTAGCACTTAATGGAGGGTTGATCATACCAATGAAATCAAAGCCCCATTGCATGAAAGGGCTACAAGATTTTTCTTTCCTAAAAAGAAGGCACATTGAGGACACACCTTAGCCCAATGGTAACAGTCCTTAAAAAGACTAGGCCAGTAGTAACCAACCCTCATTCTCTTTTTAGTTTTTTTTAGGAGAGAAATGACCTCCATCAGTACCATTGTGAAACTTTTCCATCAACATACCAAATTGATCATTGTTAACACACCTTACTAGTACACCATTTACATATTTATTAAAGATAACACCATCAACAAGGCAGTAAGGAATGGCCTACAATCTAAAATACCTTATTTGATACTTGTTCAAGCCATTAGGGCATTCACCACTTTGAAGGAAGATGATGATGTCTTGTGTCCAACTTTGAACCTACATGTGATCAACTAGAGGGGGTTGAACTTGGTTGATCAATACTTCCTCCTTTGGCTCTTAGAAATTTGAAGCTAAATTTTCACATAAATCTTTTCCTCTTACTAATCTTTTCACCTTGATGTCCACATCATACTCCATCACCTTAGTAATCCACCCAGCTCTCTTTTCATTGAGGTCTTTGTTTAGAAGAAACTCTTTGGTGCTAGGATGAGAAACCATGATATGTATCTTATTATTTGAAACCATGTGTCTAAATTTTTTCAATCCTCTTATCATAGCTAAAGCTTGTTTCTCAAAAAATGAATACATACCATCATAATATTTTAATCCTTGGTTGAAGAATGCAATTGGTTTCTTGACATCTTCATCATTCTTTTACATGAGCATAACTAAGATTGTATCAAGGTTAGAAAAGGTATAGAGTATGAAGTCTTTGGAAAATTTTGGGTTCAATAGAGTAGGAGATTTCACAATTGCTTGCTTGATTTCCTCAAAACTACTCTTACCTTCCTTTGTCCAAGCAAAAGCTTGGTTCTTCTTTAGCATGGTTGTGATAGGTTTTACCACGCTTTCAAAGCTTAGAATAAACCTCCTTACAAAGTTTATTTTCCCCAAGAATCTTTGAAGTCCTTTTTTGTGTTGTGGTAAAGACAAGCCTAGAATAGCCTCAATCCTGTTGGGGTGAATTGACAAGCCTTCCTTGGAAATAATATGACCTAACAACTTGCCCTCATGGATAACAAAGATGCACTTTTTTGGATTAAGGGATATCCCAAACTCCCTATATTTCTCAAACACCTACCTTAGATGTTCCATATGACCAGCAACATCCTTCAAAAAAATATTTATATCATCAAGGTATAAAAGCAAAAACTCATTAATCAAACCTTTAAAAGCCATGTCTATTTCCCTTTGAAATGTATCTCCAGCATTGGATAAACCAATGGGAATCTTTCTATAGGTAAAGGTTACCCATTTTGTAGTGAAAGCTATCTTGAATTGATCCTCTTCATTCACCAGTATTTGATTGTAACCTAAATAGCCATCAAGAAGTGAGAAGTGTTGAGAACCTAAAACAACTTGTAGAATTTGTTCCATAGAAGGTAGTGGATAATGATCCTTGAGAGACACTCTATTAAGGTCTCAAAAATCCACACAAATTTTTATTTCTCCATTATTTTGGATAGGTACAAGATTAGCCACCCAAGTTGAGTGTTTGGTAAGAAAGATAATTTTAGACTCAATCAACTTGGTCAGCTCTTTGTTCATGAGTTCTTCTGTATTGGGATTGATAGGCCATTATTTTTGCCTGACCATTTTAGCTCTAGGTTCTAAATTAATGGTGTGATGAACTAGACTTGGATCAAACCCATTAATATATTTATATTCCCAAGCAAAAATGGGATGGAATTCTTTGCACATTTCAATAAAGGCCTACCTCTCAGATAGAGAACATACTTTACCAATTTTCAAGAGCTTGTACTTATAAATCATGACTCTCTCATAGTTCTCTTATTTAATGGATATGCTCACTCTTTATTTCTTCTTTTGATCATATTCATTGAAGACACTCTCCAAATTAATCAGCCCCTTAGGTATCTTGTTTGTCTTATTTGAATAATTTGTTCTTCATATTGATCATGCAATCTCTTTTGGTTATTTGAGGAGAATTTTACCTCATTTTTTAAGAAGTGTGCAATGTGTTCATCACTTTTGAACACTTGCCATGATACTTCATTATCTAGAATAGAAGGCCTCATAATGATCTTTATATGAGACTGATATTTCTTCTTCCCTACATCAGTAGTTGTGACAAATTGTGCTCCTATGTCATCCAATCTATCAACTTGTTTATTTGAACCCCTTGATATGGGTTGTATGTTGAAGGCATCCAATTCTTCTAGTAGGTCATATACCCTATGCTTTTAGGATTTAATCAAGGTAATTTTTGCTGTAATTTGACTTCTTACTTGATGGATGGACAACTCACTATCTCCATAAAATTTTAGATTCTTTATCCCTCTCTTCTTTATCCATTGGAGGCCATGAACTAGGCCTTCATATTCTGCTATGTTGTAGGTGCAGCTGAAGTGGAATCTATATGATGAGTATTATTTATTATTTGATGGAGATATTAACATGATGCCAACTCTTGAACCTACTTTACTTCTTGAACTATCAAAGAACATTTCCCATATCCTTCCAAGTTCAAGATCTTCATTAGTGAGTGAAGGAATTGAAGTGTCCTTTTCATTCATAAGATAAACTCCCAAATCAGTCTCTTCTATGAATGTATGGATCAAGTCCATGTTTTTTAATATTGTACTTATCAAGGAAAAGATAAAAAATACCTTCAAGGGGAAAGGATGCTTCACCATCCACGACACCTTCTTTTTCTTTACTGATTAGATAATTTTGATTTAAACCTGCTTCCATGTATGGATCAATATGAAACCTTGCTAAGGGATAAGTCATTATAGTTACCTTGGTTCTATATATTGTTTTAAAAGATATAAAAGATCAGTTAGTAAAAAGGTACCCTCCTATCTTAGTCATGAAGTCTCTTGACAAGCAAATAGAAAAATGAGCTAGAAGGTCTACCACCATAATGTCTTGTAAAATTGGGAAACTTGGGCAATCATGTAGGAAGACTTTTAGACCTATGACCAATCCCACTATCTTGGTTGGAGTCCCATCAAGTTGTAACACACCTCCACCACCTTAGACATGATGATGGTACTAGATCCATTATCTACAATACAATTGTGAACCAGCTTGTCTCCCACAATGTGTAAGGTAGAAGGGTGGATGATTTTCAAATTTTGTGGAGGGATCTAAGACATGACTTGGAGTATTAGCAAGGGATACACTATTGAGATTTGAAGTTTGAAGAGCTACTTGGATGCTTTCTAGCTATTCTTGTATGAGCTCCTTTTGACCAGGCATATGCAAGACTTCCCAAAGGGATATGCTTGTCTTAGCATTCTTCAAAGAATCCTAAATTTTTAGAGGAGAGGTATTTACCTTTTATTGCATTCTTGAAGATAGTGGGGAATTATGAACCTATTGTGTTACAGGTTTGATAATCCTACTTGCATTCTAATTTTGCTAAGGAGCATGACTTGTAACAGGAACTACATTAGGAGTCACACCTTGTGGCCTTGGAGAGGCATCACTTGGGGTTACATGTACTCCTAGAACATCTCCCAGAGATCTCTTCTTGGCTCTTGTTTAGCTACAATTGGCATGCTTTGATTTAACATGTAATCATATTTTGCTTGAAATTTCATCATACCTACACTTTGGCTACTACCTTCTCTATGGATATCTCTTTTCATGAGGTTTTCTTCTTCTGATGTCACATAGGGAGTAGATTCTCTTATGCCACCAAATATTAGCTATTTTATCTATTATCATACATGAACTAACCTTGAGGCTATCCCAATTGGTCCAAATGATCCTCTCCTTGGACTAGATTAGCATGACTAGAACAACAACCTTCATGGAAGGATTAGAATTGGGATTATAGGCATTAGGCTACCTATTGAATCTTTTCTAACCCTATGTTCTTCCTTGGTATCCGTATTGGGGTGGAGCTCTATAACCTTGTTGAGGATAATATTGAGGATTAGGTGGATCACTTACTTGGAACTAAGCTTGCTTGAGTTGAGGTCATAATGATTGGATCTCTTTGTCTTTGTCCATAGCATTGTCCATCCTCTTGGGAATGGTTCTTGGCTTGGCATTGGCATTAGGAACTTGTGTTATGCTTGGAGTTTCCACTGAACTATGAGACAACAAGGGTATGGAGACTCTTGGAGGTAGCTTTACAGCCTATATAAATCTATTCATGGCTATCTCATATGCATCAAGCAGAGTAGATCATCTCATTAATCATAACATTACTGCCACATTAGCACTAATAGCCTTGAGATAGGTCAGAAACACAAAGCTCAGAGGAGGTCTCATGAGAAGTGGTAACCTATGCCATGTCCTTTGAAATCTTTCATTGAAATCTCCCATGGATTCATTTGGACCTCTTTTTATCACATTCAGTTGGTAGATTAGCTAAGTATGGTCACTCTTATTTTCAAATCTAGTTACCAACAACTCCCCAAAGTGATCCCAACTTTTAATGCAACCACCTTCCAAATTCATATACTAGTCAAGTGCTTTGCATTTCAGAGATATAGAAAGCAATATAATGGCATTATGGAAGTTACATAAATTTAAAATGTCCCTAATATTTTTAGATGGGGTAGTAGGACCCTCTCCATTGAAACTAGGGAGGTTCTTGGTGGCATTGGGAGGGATAAGGTCATATGTAGGAAGGTCAATTAGATATTGGGTGTTAAAGGCTGGGAAAGGTTGTTGTCTCTCTATTTCTCTTATTTCATAGTGATCTAATATTTCTCTAACCTCCTCAACTTCTTCCTCTTCTCCAAAACCTCCTTGCCAAGGATCTCTAAGTGTTAGGAATGGTTCAAGGCATTGTTCTTCAAGAAGAGCTTCAGCTAGAGGGGTTTGATCATAAATCCTAAATGACCTAGTGAGGACCATGAAGTATAATGTGGGAAACTTAATCTATAACAAGATATTCTCACCTTTTCGAGTTACCAAATGCTGTATTAAGGACATTTCTTTAACCCTAGGCTTGTCAAGACCAACATTCACCTTGACATGCAAATAACTAGGACCAACTATCCCACCGGGCATGTCAAAACTATTGTTTCCAAATATTACACCCTAGAAGAGAGTGTTCAATCCTCTTCCATATTTGGGTAACATTGGAAAATTTATAGGAATGTGGGTATACTTATAAGGGGAAATGGACGTCTAGATTGAAAGGGCTATCTCCCTAAATTTGTCTCTGCAAAAGAATCTTTGTCTAAAATAGCTTGATCAAAAAGAAAAGGGCTATAAATTGCATAAGGGAAACCTATTTTAATAATGGTGATGCACCAAGATTTTATTCCACATGAATTTCATAACTTAGTGCACAATACAACAAAATGTAAAGACCCCTTTTCAAGTTCTAGAGATTCTAACATGAATATATTAGTATAGAGGTGAGATGCATGAAAGAATAAAAGGAGAATGAAATGAAAGGAAAATTTCACATTAAAGAATAGTTAAAAAACTTACAATAATTCCATAGACTTAGACATACTCTAGATGATCTATTAGATCAAGAACTCTTGTGTAGGTGTGAAGGATAGAGGATAAAAGGATGAAAAATCATCACATGTTGTCACTGTACATCACTTCTACACTCAGGTAATTGTTAAAAACATTAAAAGAAAGGACTATACTAATACAAAAAGTCTAAAATAATTTTATTGTAGGCTCCTTCTCTTTCCTCAAAACCATCATCTTTCTACAGACTTTCTTCTAGTGTCCCCTCAAACTTTTTCCCAAGGATACTTTTATAACAAAAAGACCCTTTGGTAATTTATGTAGGAAACTTTGTAGGTGAAAAGGTCCTCCCAAAACATGAAGTTCCCTTTGAAAGGATGGAATTTCCTTTGAAAGAATGTAATTTCCCACTTTTTTGAAAAAGAGACCCTTCGGGCTTTTGAAAGTGTCCCTTCAGACTTTTTTGAAAAAGAGACCCTTCAGGCTTTTGAAAGTGTCCCTTCAGACTTTTTTCAAAGGACACTTTGAAGAAAAAGACCCTTCGAAAATTTGTGAGGAACCTTTTAGAAGGATTATTTTGGACAAAAAGTCTAAAACAATTCCTTCAAAAAAGTTGTAAGAGACATTTCCTTCAGAGAAGTTACAAAGGTCAATTCTGTCAAACTTTTTGTCTGAAACAAAAACTCTAAAAGAATTCCTTCAAAAAAGTTGTAAAGGATAATTATTTTAGAAAGATTATTTTAGACAAAATGTTCAAAAAATTATTTTAGAAAGATTATTTTGGACAAAATGTCCAAAAAAATTCTTTCAAAAAAACTTGAAGTGCCAATTTTTTTAAAAATATTACAAGGGACACTTTCCTGAGAAAACCATTCAAAAAAGTGTAAGTGTACCAATTCCTGAGAAAATACCCTTCAAGAATATAAAAGTGACCAATTCCTTTGAAGAATCCCTCCAAAAAACTTGAAAAGGACTTTTTGGTAAAGTTAAAGTGCCCCTTCACAAGAGAAAAAGAACCTTCGACAGGATGATAATGTCTCCTTAGAAAGGTGAACATGCCCTTTAGCAAAAATGAAGATGTCCCCTTTAGAAATCTTGTAAAGGACTTTTTGTTGGGAACTTTCATGTGAATTATCCTTCAAAATAATGCAAGAGATCAATGGTAAGAATGAAATTTCCCTACACAAATTTAAATGTACCCTTCGATGAGAAAATACCCATTCAAAAAAAGGTTTTTTCAGATAATAAGTCCAAAACAATTCTTTCAAAAAAACTTTAAAAGCCCAATTCCTTTGGAATTTTTGTTTTAGATAAAAAGTCTAAAATAGTTCCTTTGAGATGTGAAAAAAAGACCCAAATAAAATTATTCTGAAGGAAATGACATTTTCATGAAGGCTGAACAAAATCTTCCTCTGAAGGAAATAACACTTGACACTTTACTATGGGAATAAACAATTTTGAATGTTTCACTTGGCCATAATGAAAAGGTAAAACCTGGGAGTGGATTTTGGCTAACAGTAACTTGGCATGTTGGAATTTAACACACTTTTTCACATAATCACAACAATCTTGGTTAAGGGTGGGACAATAATAGCCAAGGTGTAGGATATGTTTAACAATAGCTAGGCCACTAAAGTGTCCCCTACAAACCCCATCATGTATTTCCCTAATAGTATGAGAGGCCTTGTGACTACATGGGTAGTAAAAATTAAGGTTTTCAAATCCATGCTTGTAAAGTATTCCCCATAATATGGTGTGATGAGAGGTACTCTAAATGAATGCTCTTTAGCCATGACTAAAAAGATTAGAAGGGATGATGGCAAGGTGGAGATAGTTAAATATCTATTTATACCAAAGGTCAGGTTGGGTTTCCTCTATATAAAAGATGGTTGGAGGGTCTAAATTGATATAATAAGGTTTAGTAAGATGATGGATAATGATAGATAGCTTAGAGTCAGAGGGTACATACAAGATTTGAGAAACAAGAAAAGGCATTAAACTTGTTCATAAATCATGGAATACTTTGGATATGATAGTGGTTAAATGATGCCAAGAGTACATCAAATATTTGTTTATATTATTGTAAAAAATCATTCTTACATTGATAAGACCCATTGATTTGGTTGACCATGAGTTGGGAGTCACCAAAAATACTGATCATCTTGACTCACAAGGCTAAAGTAGTTTGGAGACCTATCACTAGGGATTCATACTCAGTCATATTATTGTTACAATCAAAGTCAAGTTTGAAAGATAAAGGATTAGGTTCAACATCAAAAGGAATAAGGATGATATTGGCTCTCCCACCATGTTGGAATTTTGATCCATAAAAGAACATAGTCATTTGATAGGTGATGTCTTATTGAGAAAGGGTGGCAATGGATTCATTGGGAAACTCAATAGAGGATGATTGGTTATCTACTAAGGTAATTTGGCCAATTCATCAGTGATGACTTGCCATTTTATTGAATTATAATAGAGGAACTCAAAGTCAAACTCAGCTAAGAGCATGAGCCACTTATCCATACAATGGTTTTGGTAAGGCTTAGAGTGTATATACTTGAGTGGGTTGGTATTAATTATGACATAGGTCTTATTGTTGAAAAGGTAGTGGAAAAATTTAGAGGCGATGAAGACCAATGCAAATAATTTTTTTTTGGTATGGGTGTACCAAGTCTTGTATACTATAAGTGTATATCTTATGTATTATACAACTTGCTCTATATGTTTCTCATCTCGATGGGCTAGCATTGCCCCTAAGGAGTGGTCGATGGTATAAATATAAAGATAAAAAGGTTGATCTTCTTTGGGAGGAATGAGGATAGGGGAAGATAGAAAGTAATCTTTAAGTGAATAAAAGGCATTTTTATAGTCTTTATTACGCTTAAAAGATACATCCTTTTTCAAAAGGTGGTGAAATGATTGGCATCAATTTGAGAGCTAAGAGATAAAGTGATGAATGGATTAGAGTTTATCCTGCAAGCTACATAGTTTCTTGAGGTGGGTGGGAGGAGGCATGTTGAATATTACCTTGATTTTGGAGGTATTAACTTCAATTCCCTAAAGGGAGATGATAAATCCAAGGAGATTTCCTAATAAGACCCTAAGAATACACTTTTTGGGGTTAAGTTAAACATGGTAATGGATGAGGCATTCAAAGATAATCTTGAAAACAACCAAATGAAATTTATGATATTTGGATTTCCCAAGAAGGTCATCGACATAGTCTTCTATGATTTTGTGAATAAGGTCATGGAAGATGTAGGTCATAGTGTGTTGGTAGGTTGCACCAGTGTTCTTCAGAACAAAATTCATGACCCTATATCAAAAAGTTCCCCAAGGGGTGATAAAGGTGATTTTGTGTTGATCTCTAGGGGAAATTAAGATCTTATTGTAACCCAAGAACATGTCCATAAGAGATAGCATCTGATGATCCACTGTAAGATCAACAAGTTGGTTAATGCTTGGCAAAGAAAATTCATCATTTGGGCAAGCAAGGTTAGGGTCATGAAAGTCTACAAAAATTCAAAGTCCCCCTATTCCTTTTGTGATACGGATAATTTTTGAGGCCCATTGGGGATAATCAATGGGTTGAATGAAATTTATGAATAAGAGGCATTGAAGCTCTTATTTGATGAAAAGGGTTATATGAGGGTGCATCCAACAAATTTTTTGCCTAACTGGCTTGGCATCGTAGTTGGTGACTACATTATGGGTGGTAATGGAGGGGTCTATTCATGGCATGTTGTTATAAGACCAATCAAATGCTATGCTATGATCTTGAAGGAAGGAGGGAAAATATTGAAGATCCTTGTAATTTAATGATTGGCCAATTTTGATAGTATATAGGATATTCATAGTACCCAAGTTGATATCCATGGTGGATTCATTCAACATGGTTAAAGTCTTAGGAGGATGGGATTTTTGGATAAAAGAATCTTCTACACCAAGATAGGCAAGAATGGAATCATTATCCTAAAACTAAATGATATTAATGGTAGGAGAGTCATCTCCTACCATCTCAAGATGATTCAGATGAATGGTTATGATCTCCCCATCCTTTTGATAAGTCAGGGGTCCAAGGTTAATCACGTTGATGAAAAAAACTTTAGGGGGGGGTGATGTCAAAATCCTCAGATGTCAATGGTGGAGTGGATGGTGAAGATGGGACTTCTTCATCAATAATGATAATGGGATGCAAGTCTATTATTTATCTAAGTGGAGTGAAACCAAGACCAAATATTTCATGAATCTTTTGAGTCTTACATGGAGGCAACTCATGTGGTTCATGCTCATAACATCCTAGACTGAATCCCTTCCAAGCACACCTATGAAGGTATGTCTTTAAAAACTCTAGTTTATCTAGGTAGGAGAAATCAAAGGTGAATGGTCAAGGAGAATAGGATATCAAAAAAGCAACAAGTGGTTGATCAAGTCCCCTATAAATAAGATTTATTTAGAGATTAGGATGTCTAAAATAAATAGTGGTTCTAGTATTCAGGTCATAACTGGGGTTTTGGTTAAGGTTCTCGTACTCTTGGGGAGTAAGGAAGGCATCCAAGGCCAAGAGGAAATATTCCCTAAGTGAGAGATGTTAGAATGTGGATTCCAAAGGGTCCCTTATGGGGATTTGGGTAGAAATAATGGATAATCTAGTTGAGGCTTGGTTGGTAGAAGAAATGGAATCATCGTTGGTTGATAAAGACTTGGTGGTGGGAAGGAGGAGAACATAATTTAGGAGGTACATCATGTTGCATGATGTAAAAGGACTAGGGTCAGCTTGTATGGTAACTACTTGATCCTCATGCTTGAATTTGATGCACCGATGTAGGGTGGATGGTACACAATTCATGTAACAAATCCAAGGGCATCTAATTAGAACATTGTATTAGAACTCACCTTCCACTATGTAGAATATCTCAAAAAGAATGTGAGGTCCTAGATGAATGTGGAAGATAGAAGTGCCTAGAGTTGTTACCATGATGTCATTTAAAGAATGGAGCACCACTATGGTCTTTGACATGATGTTATCTAGTAATTTCAATTGGTCATATGCATGGGAGGAGATAATTTTTATGCTATCCCCTCCATCAATCATAACCCTTTTGATGTGGGTTTGGTTGATGTATACGGTAATGAAGAGAGGAGGATCTAGATCTTAGGAATGAACAAAGGGTGTTTTTGAATCTTTAAAGGTAATAAGAATGGAAGGCTGGAGGGTTATGAAAAAAGCTGCTAGAGGTTATGGTTCTTTTGTTTGGATTTCTATGGACTGCAAAGTTTATATCATATAAACTCATCTTCACTGATGTTTGGTTAAGTTTATTTAGAATCACTCTTTGGTTTGATTCAGAAAGGTTAGATTGAGAGGTACCCAAGATAGATATCTTAGGTTTGTGAGAAGGTGTGGATGTTTGGGTTTGGTTTAGTGGTTAGGTGGTAGAGTAAGGGTATATCCATGAGATAGACACCTTCACCTTACCCTCATCCTTTTCTTGGGTTTATGACTGTGTGACCACATGCATGGTATAGATTTGGGGAAGATTTGGGCTAGAGGACTACTTTGGTTCCTCCTCAATCTTGGATGAGAGTGCAAGAACAGGTAGGTTTAGGGTGGTGGTCTATGGTTACTAGAGTGGTTGTGGGGTTATGGGTGGATCTTCTAATAATAGGTCATCATTAGTATATAACTGATGGACTAGGACTTGGAGAGATTTACAGTTCTCTGTATCATGTCCCGACACTCTATGGTATGAGAAAATCAGATTGCCATCAAACCAAGTTGGCTTAGGACTATGGGGGTCCAATGGTTTGATGGAAATCAAATTCAAGCAAGAAGCCTGCAATAATATCTATAGGATAGTTGAGTAAGAATCAAGCAAAGGTGGAAAGGATGTTGGAGTTTTGGTTTTGATTTTTAGGGTGGAAACCTTCTTAGGAGTATGCTTAATAATGGGATTTTTGGGTGGTGGATTATTCTTAGTGGTTTGTGGTTTGGAGGTATAATTTTTAGAAGTAATAGGCTTGGTAATGGGTGATTTAAAAATATAGGGGTTAGAAGTAAAATGTTTGATAGTGGAGGGCTTAGAGGTAGAGGGTATGAAAAGAATAGGTAGGGGTGTAGCTAAGAGAGGAGGTTGGGTTTGGGTTGTCTTTGGGAGACATGTTTTCTTAATTTAAGGATGAGGTCCTAGGAGGGAAGAAGGATGTGGTCCTAAAATGGAAGGCAAGGTAGAAATAAGTGGCAAGGTTTTTGATTTCAGGATCTTAGGTGGTTCCTCCTTCTTGGTTGGTTTGACTTAGGGTTTCTTTGGTGGGTTAGGTGGTACTAAATCCAAATTTAAAGGATGGTGAGTAAGGATCTAAGTAAGTAGTACACCTAGGTTTTTAACAAGCTTCGTTGGGATGGGGAAAGCTACTTGGGCTACATCCGGTGGAGTTGGTTTGGTTGGTTCATCTATGGCTTGAGGGGTAGAGATTTCTAATGGTTTATTTAAGATGATGGTGAGTAAAATAGTGGAAGCATAAGGTTGGTTTAATAATGGCATGGTTGGGGGCTCTTGCTTGGTTGGGTGAGGAAACTCAAGACGGTGCCAAAATGTGGCATGATCTGCATTGGGTTGGGATAGGTACTCCAAGTTTTGAACCAATCTAGAGAAAGGCTTATAAATGGGTTTATCCCTTTGATATTGGTCTCAAATGACAAACCCATGGGTGGAGAGAGAGGAGTGGTTACCTCATCCTTTTTCTTAATCAAAGGTGCTAAGTTTTGTGAAGGTGAGTCTTCTATAGGAAAGGTAGGTAGAGTGACCTCTTCCTAAGGAATACTTTTCAAAGGAAGAGTGGATTTCTATATTATGGAATATAAGGATATGATGGTAATGGATAATTTTTTTGGTATGTATTCTAATGGAGAGTTTGGTAGCTCTACTACCTCGATATGTGGAGAAAGGGGAATGGTTATTTCCTTTGTTTCAGTTTCTAAATGAATAGAAGGTGACTCCACTACCTCAAGAAGTAGAGGGGAAGAAAAGGTGATTTGGGCAATGGTTTCTTCAACAATGAGATCTCTAAGAACCACATTAATGGTATGGACCTCATGGTTGTGAGAGGATTTTGATCTATTATTTTCATTATTCATAGAAGGGGCATAGTTGGGGAATGTCTATCTAAAGATGTCAAGTGATTGATTTAGGGGTGCATTGGGGTTATCCAACACAAGTTCCTCCTTATCAATAAAAATTTGGATAATTTTTTTGAAAGTGTTTCACCTAATAACATCATGCCTAATGAGATGGTGGAAGGCACACAGTTTATTCTCCTTGTACTAGCCAGGTATAGGGTGAGAGGAATCGAATTACTATGGAGGTTTGATCGGTGGGATTTGTATGGTATTTAATTTTAAAAACTTTTCTAAGATCAAAGCATATAACTCCCCTAGTAGAGTAAACTATTTTTGTTTGTTGTGGTTTTGGTTTCTATTGTTTTGATTAAAGGAATTGGAAGAGTTGGGTTGGTTAACAACTAGTGAAGGAGTGATTTTAAGGACAACCACATTCGTGGTTCCCTTATTTTTGGTGTTAGTGTCAGTTTGATTGTTAGGTTTTGAAGATGAAGTTTAATTTGATTTGAAGGTGGAATTATTTTTTATTAATTTTAACTGGCCCTCATTAATGTCTCTATTCTCTAACTTTTGTGCCATGGTGAAAGCTTCATCAGAGGTTTTGAAAGTCTGAACCTGTAAATTGGAAGAAATGCGTTTAGCACAAGGCCAAGAAAAAAGCTTAGTTAGCTTGGGTTGGGGCAAAGAGAAAGAGAGTTGGTTTATCAAGATTCTCTAATGGGCAATGAAGTCAGAAATGGACTTATTGTCAAATTGACAGATGGAGTAAAGATCAGTGATGCAAACTTTCTTAGAGATGTTTATGGAAAATTTATCTAAGAAGGTTTGAGCTAGTTGGGCAAAAGAAAAAAGAGAGTGCTTGGTAATAGAATTGTACCAATCTAGTGTTAGACCTGATAGAGACATGGGAAATATGTAAAGAAGGAGAGCATCATCATTGGTAATTAAATAACAAGAGTGTCTAAATGCTCTCAGATGTTGTTGAGGCTCTTCCTTGCTTTGATTTTAAATTTTTTGGGATCTCTTATTGAGGAGGATAAGGTCAAATGGGGATGGATGGGTAAATTGGATCATTAAATATTTGGTCATATGATAAGAGGTTATGGGTGCCAAAAATATATGACTCTAAAGTGGTCATTTTATCCATTAACATCTTAACAAGATCCATTTATAGTTGTGCACCCTTGTAGTTTTAGGGTAGATTATGTTAGGTGTGGGTAGGTGAAACATAAGGATAACTAATGGAAGGTTGGGAGGTTGTCACATATTGATGTGTAGACATGGGTGGTTAGGAGGATGTCGTGAATGGGTAGGTAGACATAGGAGGATGGGTAGAAGATGGTGCCATATACCCATATGGGTTAGGGATATAACTGGGGTTTGGTGCCATAATAAATTATCAAGGAATTGACATGGGTTGGGTTGGGGGTATGATCAGGTTGATAGGTTGAGGATGGGTAGTAATCATGGAACTAATGGGTGGAAGGTTATAAGGTATGGGAACCACTAGGATATGGAATGGAGTGGAGGTAGGTGTGTTAGAACCAAGAAGAAGGGTGGTAACACTAGTAGAGGGTACTCCCATGGTAAGTAGAGTACTGGTGCCCAAAGGTTGGGTTACTCCTATATTATGAGGGTTGTTAGTTGGGGTGGAAAGTGTTTGGGTATTGGTTGGTTAGGTGGGTTAGTTTTGGATGGTGGTATTAGTGTGATTATTGGTAGAAGAAGATGCTTGTGTGACTAAGGGTTTGGTGGAAATGGTGGTAATATGGGTACTACCCATAAGGTGGGATGGCATACCATAGGGTGGGTCAATAGGTAGAACCAAAGTAGGGGTATAGTGGGATATGGTGTTAACATAATGTTTGAGGGCTATGGGGTTGTTATTAGAAAGGTGGTGAAATTCATATCACCTTGGGCAACCATTTAAGGGATTCTAGGAATTTTAGAAGGATGGGGAGAATTATCTGCATTTGAGACATACTTCATAGATGAAGGGGAAGAAGAAGAAGATGGATGATTATGAGGTGGATCTTGATTTGCTTGGTTTCTTAGTTGTTGCCTAGTTAAAACCATGCAAATAGGGAAAAAGGAAAGATACAAGTGATCTCACAACTCAAATAAACAGAAGACAAGAAAAGTCAAGGAAATGAAACACACATTAATTCCTAAGGTTCTTTTTAGTTTCTGTTATGGCTTATCCCTTAAGCTTTAAGAATTGTGTGACTCAACTTTGGTTTGTAGAGTGGGTACTAGAAAAGAAGTCTATGGTTGGTTTTAGGTAGTTTAGGCTCTCAAAGGGATTTGTGTTGGAAATTAGTATATGGCTTGATGTTGGGCCCTACCCCCTTAATTCACAAATCATAGTGATAAGGGTGTTGGGTGCTTAGCCAAGATATACCAATTTTTAGAGATTATACTCAGCCAACGAATTAAATTGGTTCTCCCCTTGGTGATGAAATCCAAGTAGGATAGCCAAGGAAAGGTGACTACTAGGTGATGAAATCTCAGTCAGGCCTTATGTTAAGTGTTTTGATATTTGATTAGGTGTAAGCGGTTTGGCCTTATGTGTGTGACAAAATTGAAACTATGATTGATTTACTTGGTTTAATTTAATCTATGTGAGCTAATCAATTTAAGCAAATAATGTATGCAGTTAATTTTAAGCTCAAAATGATATTTTGATTTCATTGTATGACCATAAAATAATAATAAAATCACCTAGATGAAAAATATGAACCCAAGAAGAGACTTATGGGTCCCACTGGGTGTGGTAGAATGTTTCACTAAAATTTTGCTTTATTTTCTTTAGAAAGAAAGCTATAAAAAATGAAAGAAGAGTGAGGTTAGTAAAACCTAATATGTTGTGCATGCATTAATCTAGATGATTGTGGAGACTCCTCTTTATCTGGGGAAGAATGACCTATAGAGAAGAAAGCACTAAATAAATGGTTGATTAGTTGGATAGTAGGGTGGATTACCTAACATGAGCTAGATATAAGAAGCACAAACTTCCTTGGAGGTTGTCAACCCACACTTTTAAATAATTAAAATTTTAAAACAAAAGATAAATTACTTGCATAAATAACAAAAGATATTGAAATGAAATAGAAGAAATACTTGATAATAAATAAGTTTTTTTGGCTAATTATATCAATACATGATTAAATATCAATGTTAAATAAACTGACCCTGGTTCAAAAGATTGAGTGATCCTATGTGATAAGACAAAAACTCAAAAAATGGGGCTTGGTCAGGGTCTAATAGGTTAAATAAACTTGTTAAAAATGATAGATAGAGGCTATCGATGGTTGGGATCAAACCATTGGTCATTGGGTAATCTTCAGTGGTTAGGGACCATCAATGATTAGGGTCTAACCATTGATGGTTAAGTGACTGTCGGTGGTTATTTTTAGATTTGGCTTGGGTAAAATAAATCTAGTTAGAAAGATTGTAAAAGGGTTTTATAGGGAAAATCTAGATTAGATATTAGTTGTGAGGTAGAGGGTAGTGTTCAAAGGTATCGAGTTCAGGTATTAGGTGTTTGGATGGTTCTGGGTAAGAGAAAAAGTGCCTAGAGTTGCATAACTCTAGTATGGGAAAGTGAGATGAAAGGGGAGTAAAGAGGGATTGACAGAAGGAATGAAAGAATATGAGAGCTAATTATTGAATTGATAGAAAATATACATACTTAGCTTTTCATGGGCTATTGGTCTAAAGAATTTAGATATTGGTTGAAAAGCTTATTGTGGAGCATGGAGAAATTCTAGCAGAGTGATGATACTTTGGCTATTGAATGACGAGTTGTAGCAACACTTCTGATCTCTATCATGGTCAGTGGTTCATTGGAAACCTTCCTTGGATTCATCAAGAGTGAGAAGAGTATCTGTACAAGAAGATCTGCACAATAAGTTATGATGATTATTGATTCCCTTTCACCTCCTCTTCCTCTCTTAATATAAAGGAAAGGGAGTGGTAAAATAACAAGTTTAACAAGGTGTTCAACAAGATGTCTAAACTTATCCTAACATGCATTGATTATGTAGATGGCTAAATCAACTATTAATAAAAAAGAAAGATGGAGTTTGAGTTAGAGTTAATTCCTAAGGTGGTTAAAGGTTAATCATTGATAGGTGAGGCTAACTGTCAGTAGGTAAGGGTCAACCATCATTAGTTGAGAGGTCAAAGATAAAATGGTATAATTAGCCATTATAACTTATGTTTGGTGGTTGAAAGGTTGTGAAATGGTCCTAAGGGGGTCTCGGGGTGATCTAAGGGTCAGTGCAACATCTATAACTATAATGTGTGGTTTTATAGTGTCTACACAAACATTGGGACATTGAAGGCAATACTTAGTAACTAAGGAGTTTATCTTATTTACATACCATGAGAACTTGAAGTATGTGAACACTTAAAAGAAGTTAAATATTAGACATGAAAAGTGGGTGTCCTTATTTCAAGGATATACTTTTTTTTTTGAAACATAAATTAGGAAATTAGAATTAGGTAGTTGATGCTTTAAGCATATGAGTAACATTGTCAACTACTATGATGTGTGAATTAGTTGGATTTGAAGTTGTTAAGCAATTGTATGATACTAATCCATATTTTAAGAAGATAGTTTAATAGTGAAGAAATGTATTAGTAAGTGGGACATGTAATATTTATATCTTATACAAGATGGGTATCTCTTTAAGGGAAAATAGTTATGTATTTCGGTTGGTTCTATACGAGATAATATTATAAGATAATTACATAGTGGCGGTTTGGGTTGGCACTTTGGTAAGAAT